>JAYEPQ010000012.1:17636621-18204121 GCA_036321105.1 Dracaena cambodiana | reverse complement strand
TGAGGGGTCGGGGTTCTTGGTTGCTGGAGCCGTATGGATCTGAGATTGTTGTAGCTGAGAGTGGTTGTAATGGATCGGGAAGTGATGGCGCCTTGGTTTCTGTGCCTCATCTTGGTTTTCAACCCTTTAGCTAGAGTACTTGCTAACACGGAAGGTGTGCAGAGTTTTTTTTCTTAAGATCTTCAATTTTTTTGGGAAAATATTGGGAATTTACTGAAATTAGTAGATCAAAGTTTGAATTTTGTCGATTTCTTAGTTGAAGCTGTTGATTTGAACTTATTTTGACTTTCCGGCTGCCTTGACTAAAAATGGCATGTTAAGTTGGGACTTGGGAGTTCAAATTGGAAAGCATAGGCTTAGGATTTTAGACAGTGGCTTGACGCGGTAGTTATATTTGTTAGTTAGCATCATTCATTAAAGTTATTGGTTTGAATTTCATTGCGCAGGTATGGAGTGTTAATTTGGAAACTTGTGTATGCTTTATATCTCACTTGCTTGTTCCCTTCCTTAGCAGTCCTGTATCGGCTAAGTTACTAAATTTGTATAAAATAAGTGGTTTTATTTTTTGAAGCTGTTGATTTGAACTTATTTTGACTTTCCGGCTGCCTTTACTAAAAATGGCATGTTAAGTTGGGACTTGGGAGTTCAAATTGGAAAGCATAGGCTTAGGATTTTAGTCAGTGGCTTGATGCAGTAGTTATATTTGTTATTTAGCATCATTCATTAAAGTTATTGGTTTAATTTCATTGCGCAGGTATAGAGTGTTAATTTGGAAACTTGTGTATGCTTTATATCTCACTTGCTTGTTCCCTTCCTTACCAGTCCTGTATCGGCTAAGTTATTAAATCTTTATAAAATAAGTGGTTTTTATTTTTGATGCTATTGGAGGGCAATTGATTGTGTGGCTCCCATACAAGTTTATAATGATTCCTTGTACATAATATTCAAGGATTCAAGTTACTCCTTTGTTGTGGAATAATAAGTGCAGTTGTTAGAGTGCAGCGGTTGTTAAGTAGCTACATTTCTGATAGAGACTATAATTGTTACTGATGTCAGTGATTCTATTGATGTGAAGTTAATTAAATTTTGCATTCTTGCTTGACTGTACTGCAGAGTTTTGTGGTTTTATCTATGATTTCCTATCTCCCTATGACATGTATACAGTGGTTATATTCTGGGATCAAGGTAAGTGAGTATGTTCATTCGAGAAGGACGGATTTAGGAGCAATGTTGCATGAATTTAGCCACATGAACATGGCCATGACACGTTGATGTTAGCTAAATTCTAAAAAATACATGTGGCAAGTTTTCCAACACGCATTATGGTGTGCATCCAACACTAGATGGTTTATGCTAGTAGTATCCGTGCTACATAATTTAGGAGCTGTGGTGCTTTAGGCATAACAATTCTTTCCATACATGTCATATGATTCTTATATCACCATTGGAAAGCAGACTAAAGTGCCAATTAGTTGAAAAGCAACGATAAGAGGGATCAATGAAGTTGGGTGCAGTACAGATTGGTTTGAATTTGAGTTGTAGGATCAACGCTGAGAAGATGCAACATAAAGCATTTATATTATGGGTTAACCATGACTCCCCTGGTTGCAAACAGGGCCGATGATGTCATAAATTACTGCAAGTGCACAGTGTCGGTTGTAGCGCTATACAGGTCGTCCCACAGGGATCTAAGGTGTTTTGCGATTCGTACTAATATTATAGTCTAACAGATTAACCAAAGATTTTAGTTTGAAATCAGATTAATCTAAATAGCCTAGAATTTAGAATCTATTAGTTTCCAACCATGTTCTTACTTCTATTATGTTCTTTCATAAAAATTTGATATTTTTAGTTTAATCTTTATTTAAAGTGCCCTAAACATGAGCTATCAAGTGGTGTGCATGCATAACTCATCAAAAATACTACTTCTCATAAAAACAAACTAAATCTTTAGATAATTCAATGAAAAAGATAAAATTAACAACCCCAAATTCTAACTAAGCATAGGCTATCAAGAAATCTAATTCAAGTATAACCTATCAAAGTCTTAATTTTCGAGTTCTTGTATTTTAATCTTTTTAGAGAAAAATCATGTCTTTATTTATTTTTTTTCAAGAAGAAAAATATTAGAAAGCAATTACATGGTGGATTCTGGTTTCATCTACATCCTAGAACTAAACTAATTAACTACTCATATTTTTAATAAGAAAAATCAAATCTTTATTCATGAAAGCAAATAAATCTAATCTAGAAAACAATAAAACCTAAACTAGAAAGCAATTAAATCTATCTAGAAAGCAAATAAAGATTAGAAAACAATGGCTTACCTCTGAAGCACGGTATTGTGGCTGCCACCCCTTCAGCAAAACCCTAATTTTATTAAATTAAAAACGAGTACAAAACTTCAGGATTTTCTTTAGAATACAAGGATAGGCCAATATATAGGCTTCGGAAACCCAAACCAAATTCTAACACAACTGCAAAACCACTAAATTACAACTAAGCCGTGAGAGAAAACACGGAGAGTGGACCCCACAATTGGCCGCTAATTAGCGGCTAAAACCGCTACTTAGCGGTAAAAGTGATGAAATAAATTTTGTATTTTCTTCCTCTCAAGTATTGTCTCCTTTTGAATTTATTTGGATGACTATATTGCACTTTGGATCTCTGTAACATCGTAGTCTCGTAGTTTTACCCACTTTAGTAACTTTTCTGGCTTGATTTCCTTCTCCGACTTTGATTTCATGCCATCTCCTTGTACGAATCGGATTACATGAAAAGACACTAAACATACCCGAGTAGCATTTATTTATATACAAAAATAGATAAAGTATGGAAGAAAAAATACAATTTATGATACTTATCACACCCCCACACCTATCTTTTGCTAGTTTTCGAGCAAAACCTAAACCTAAAAAGAAAAATAAAAATCCTAACTCACTTTCGCAGGAATCGCGATTGCACTTAGCATGTGCAACAAGCTTTTAAACCCCTAGGTTACCCTAGTGGACGAGTTGTGTCTAGTGAGGGTTTGCAGTGAATATACGCACAAAATTCATGAAGAAAATAGATTGAGAAATAAAGAAAAGAAAAATAAGGATAACCGAAAATCAAGAAAAATAAAAATTTTATACAAAAGAAAAGAAAATCTTTTTTTAATGATATTTTTATCAATTAATCTCACTAATATACAAATTCAAGAATGCATTTAGATTATCAATTTTCAAATTGAGCGTCATATCAGATACACTTATCATTTTAATCAAAAATTTAAATCCTATCTTTCAATACCCACTAACTGATAATCCTTTGGCTCCTATACATCTACGTGCACGTGTGATAATCTATTTCGGTTTTGGACTCCAACTCTAACTCATGATTCATCTTCTCTCTCATAACAATTTTTTTTTTCTTTTTTTTCTTTTTTTTTTAAGAATACTTCACCTTTCATGCGAATATTCACGCTTGCTTAGGCGCAATGTACCCGATTACTCGGTTCATACTCTTTTTTTTTTTTTTTCTTTTTTTTTAGAATATTTCACCTTTCATGCGAATATTTACGCTTACTCAGGCGCAAAATACCCGATTACTTGGATCATACTCTTTTTTTTCACTCTTGAGGCTATTGTCTTAATACTAGGTTCACTCCATTATTTTATCACTCTCGAGGCTATTGCCTTAGGCGCACCCCATTATTTTATTCACTTTTTTTCTCTCTCTTTTTTTTTAGAGAGAGAAGACTTACTCAATCATTATCATTTTTGTCCTTAACCTAATAAACTATTGTGAAGTGAAAAATAGATGTATACTTGCCTCAAAACTACTGCTAGCGGTATTTATTTTTCAGATTTTGATATTTTTCATAAAATTTAAAGTGTATCATCCAATCTACTCTTCTATCCAATTTCAAATATAAATTTATCCATTTATCTGTAATTAGTTTGGTCTATTGATAAAAATACATAAATTGTTTTTTTATTTTTTTTTCAGTTTTTTTAATTTTTTTTTTAGTTTTTTTTTTTTAAATTTGATTTTTTTTAGTTAGTTACCCTAAAAACTACCCAAAGTGTAAAATAAAGAAACCCAAAAATCTAAAAAAAAAATTAAAAATCCTAGAAAAATATGAAGAAAATATCCTAACCCATTCCCCCACACCTAGACTCGTATATGCCCTCATACACAAACCAAGGGTGGTAAAAAAGAAAAGAAAACTATTATACAAATATTATACACTTATTAGAAAATTCAAACGGTTACGACCTCTTGATCGCTTTCCACTGTCATAATGTGTCCTTTTATGTTTTGATATGGATGAACTTAGCATTTTTGTCAATTTTGCATTTAATCTCCCTATCTTATTTTTTAATTTTCTTAATTTATTCCTTCCCCTCTTTCTTTTATTCAATAGTAAAGTTTTGAGGTTAGAAAGCGTACCTTTACCGTCCACATTCGACCAACGAGCATCTTTCATGGCAATAAGTATTTTGGTTTTATCAACATGCGAAATAACATACTCACTTTGATGTAACGGAATCATGAGCTTGATTTTGGATCGTCCTTCCAAATCATTGGGTACTATGACCTCTTCTTTTTGATGTTCCTTCCTTTCCTCAATTATTAGGGGCTTGTCATGCAAATTTTCTTTAAACCTGTCATCAAAATTCTCAAAAGAAAATGCCATACTAGTGGACTTATCATTAGTCAAGTTATTATGAATGGATAAAAATTCTTCTTCACAAATTTCTTTACAATTTCCATCAAAAGAATCAAATGATAATGTGTCACTAGCAAGCTCACCATCAAGCAAAATATTTTCTTTATCACTGGTTTCTTCATAATTATTGCCACAATGGTCTAAAATATGTTGATCACAATGTTGAATTATAGACTCATCATGCACAAAACTATTTAATTCATTTTGAATCATATCTAGTTCAGAAGATGACTGGAGTGATTACTCGTTGGAGTCAGATATGTTCAAACTATTAGATGGTTGATCTATAAAAAGTTTAGTTTGAGAAATTGCTTTAAGAAGATCTTCCATACAAGATTCAATTTGAGAGGATAATTTTAGCAAAACTTCCATATCTTCCTCAATTCTACGTCTTCGTTCCTCAGACTCATGATCGTAATTTTCCTTATTTTTCTCAAATGATTGCATCTCGAGATCATGAGTGAAATTTCAAGAATGATATGATGGTTCCATGTACATATTTGATGACAGATATGAAGTGGCTGGAGGTAGATTCTCATGACATGCATATCTCGCTTCTAATCTTTTTAATCTTTCATCTAACATGTTCAATTGAATATCTTGTTCATGATTGAATGTAAAACATGAAGATGAATAGCCATAAAGAAATGATCAGATGGAGGATTCTCTTGATATGACTCTTGATTATATGCAAAATTAGAATTATTCATCCATTCATAACTGTAATTTTGTGTATAAGAAGCGCTCGTAGGTTCATTATATGTATTGTGAATTTGATTATGACCTACTCCTAGCGAATTTCCTATCCATAGACACTGATAATAATTATGGATCACGATAATGATAACAACCAGTTTGATTTTGAAACATTTTTTTTATTTTTTTTTTTGAAAAAGAGGTGGAGAGGGAGAAAGATGGAAAAGAAATAAAAAAGATTTTTTTTTGAATTTTTTTACAGAATCAGGGAACTAAATCACTGAACAGGAGGAAATTTGGGTTCAGAATCACCTTTACTTGCCGCCAATTGGCGGTTTTGGCCGCTAAATAGCGGCTCAACCAGAGAGTTTGACTCTGTGGTTTCTGCTGCTTAGTCCAGAAGTTCTTCTGATCCTTTTTATCTTCCTGTATCTGCAATTACTGTTCCCTGCACACTCAACACACTGTTAACCCGTAAAACGTTAGAATAAGCAAGAAAAACACCGTCGATCCCCGACAACGGCGCCAAAACTTGATGTGATAAATTACTGCAAGCGCACAGTGTCGGTTGTAGCACTATAGAGGTCGTTCCACAGGGATCTAAGGTGTTTTGCGATTCTTACTAATTTTATAGTCTAACGGATTAACCAAAGATTTTAGTTTGAAATCGGATTAATCTAAATAGCCTAGGATTTAGAATCCACTAGTTTCCAAGTATGTTCTTACTTCTATTATTTTTTTCTTTCATAAAAATTTGATTTTTTTAGTTTAATCTTTATTTAAAGTGCCCTAAGTATGAGCTATCAAGTGATGTGCAAGTATAACTCATCAAAATACTACTTCTCATAAAAACAAACTAAATCTTTAGATAATTCAATGAGAAAGATAAAATCAACAACCCCAAACCCTAACTAAGTATAGGCTATCAAGAAACATAATTCAAGTATAACCTATCAAAGTCTTAATCTTTGAGTTATTGTATTTTAATCTTTTTAGAGAAAAATCATGTCTTTATTTATTTTTATTCAAGAAGAAAAATATTAGAAAGCAATTACATGGTGGATCCTAGCTTCATCTACATCCTCAAGCTAAACTAATTAGCTACTCATATTTTTAATAAGAAAAATCAAATCTTTATTCATGAAAGCAAATAAATCTAATCTAGAAAGCAATAAAACCTAAACTAGAAAGCAATTAAATCTATCTAGAAAGCAAATAAAGATTAGAAAACAATGGCTTACCTCTGGAGCACGGTATTGTAGCCGCCACCCCTTCAGCAAAACCCTAATTTTATTAAATTAAAAACGAGTACAAAACTTCAGGATTTTCTTTAGAATACAAGGATAGGCCAATATATAGGCTTCGGAAACCCAAACCCAATTATAACATAACTGCAAAACCACTAAATTACAACTAAGCCATGAGAGAAAACACTGAGAGTGGACCCACAATTGGCCGCTAATTAGCGGCTAAAACCGCTACTTAGCGGTAAAAGTGATGAAATAAATTTTGTATTTTCTTCCTCTCGAGTATTGTCTCCTTTTGAATTTATTTGGATGACTATATTGCACTTTGGATCTCTACAACATCATAGTCTCGTAGTTTTGCCACTTTAGTAACTTTTCTGGCTTGATTTCCTTCTCCGACTTTGAATTCATACCATCTCCTTGTACGAATCGGATTACCTGAAAAGACACTAAAAATACCCAAGTAGCATTTATTTATATACAAAAATAGATAAAGTATGGGAGACCAAATACAATATATGATACTTATCAGCCGACCGGGAGGTGGGGGGAGCTCCCATCGAGATGGATGTCTCGACGGGTGTATGGATAGGGCCGGTCCTTCACTTTCGGATCGTTCATTCTTCATTCTCTTGCTATATTATCTACAGGGAGCGTAGCAACCGATGGTGCATATTATCATCTCGAAACAAGCGACGCGTAGCGATTTGTACTGACAGAAAAGTGTCGCAGAACGACAGGCAATAGAGTCAGCATTACGGGGGTGGGGAAAAGCAAGCTGCTTTCTACAATAACAAAATAGTTATCTGCTAGCCATGTTTTCTTTCTGTGAGAATGCCGTAGGACTCCAGAAGGAGAGGGGGACCTAGCAGCTATATTCGTCGACTTTATTCCCGCTATGATGTTTTAATGAAATCCACTACAGAGGGCCACTAACACATCCTATTGGCCTCAACCGACGACGACAGCGACCCATACATAAGTTGCTCAATACTTTTCTTCTCGTATGGTCTTTCATTTCAATCTAGGGGCAAGAGCGGGGGGACTTTGACGAGGTGAATGAATAATCCATGTTTCCAGCATAGAAAAGCAAAATGGAGGATTTCTTTCATAACCTTTTCATGCGCGACGTTGCTTCAACCTGATCCTCAGACTTCTTGTGCATACTGATTGAATCTCTGGCGCCCCTGGCCTCATCTCCTATAGATCCCGCTTCCGACATCTCTTGTAAGTCTATTGCTAGAGATCGTGCGGGCTGGCCTGAACACCTATTATTTCTGTCAACGTGAAAATCTGAACTAATGATCAATGCTAAGAGATTCACTGGGGGTCACTATGCTCGCCTCGTGGCTATGGGTACCTTATCCGACATTTGAAGTTTCCAGCTCGTCATATGAAAATTGAAAGTGCAAATAGCACTGAAGGGGAAAATTTGGACATCGAATCATACTATATGGGTCAAAATGTGGGAAGATTAAAGTGCAATATAACAAGTAAGTGTGATTTAAATGAGAATATTTTGGTGTAGCTTGACTTGTGCTCGTTGAAGATTTTACTAATTTTAATGACCTGTAGTAAGCCTGTCATCAACCCTTTAAATGGCATCAAATTCTTTGTGAAGGAAACAAAGAAAATGGAGGCAGGGATGGAGAGATTAGGTTGATTGGGTATTTGGGTTTGATAGGGCATTTAGATCAGGATTAGCTTGCTAAATTTCAATTAAGCAATAATATTGTTGCTTAGTGTAAATTGTTTGAAGTGCAAATTGTTCTTTTTTAGGAGGGGGCCGGGGTAGGTGTTGCTCTTTTATCATTCTATAAGGTAGTTCCTTGAATATAAATAAGACATCTCCCCCCCCCCCCCCCCCCCCCCCCCCCCCAAAAAAAAAAAAAAAAAAAAAAACCAACTAACAGAAAAAAAGAATTAAAATAACAACTAAAAAGGGATAAATTTGTATTTTTAGTTATTGTTTTTTTAACTCTTGTTGGTTGGATTGGATTTGATAGGGCATTTACTTCTTATTGTGTCTGCAATTACGGGCATGGCAATTTCTTGGATAGTTGCAGGGCTGTTTCCTTGTATATTTTGAACTGCAAGGCAGAATATTTAACTTGTATATTCAAATTATAGATATGGTTTTAGTTTCCAACACATTTCAACAGTTTATAGACAGTTGATATTATTATTACTGTTATATGATGAGTTGTGGTTGATAGGGCACTCAAAGTCCAAATCATTGTTTTTCAAAGTTTGGTCAAGCATTTATTTGTTAATTAGTTGGAATGTTTGTAATAAGGATCTTTCACTGCTTTTGATTTTTGTATGCTCGTGCTTGCATGAAAGTTGCCCCCTCGCTTCTATCATTAAACTTTGTCTACAATTACAAGCGTGACAACTTCTAAGATAGTCACAAAGTAAATCCCTTACATGTCTCCTAACTGCAAGGAATTCATTTTTATCCATGCGCTTCGATACTCGCCAAATACTTGCTTGTTATGCATTACACATATTTGATTTTTTAGATGCTTTTCTTTCAATTTCATATTATTGTATTGATGAAATATATTCCTACAAAAAGGTTTTAAGTATCTGCTAGTAACAATGTTCACAAATTTGGTCATGGATCTGAGGTACTTGATACAATATAAACCATGTGAAATCATTATATGTATTGCTGATATTTCCAACAATTTTGACATTATACATCTGGTATGCTGGCTCTAATACCATAAACCATTAGTAGACACCAACACTAATTCGAGATTCTAAACCTTAGGTTAGAAAATTTTCTAAAATAAGGCTCAAGTTATTTAAAGTTTAAACTTCCTTGATCGAACAATATAAAGAAATAAAAAACAGCTTTTTCTATATATTATGGAAATATATGAAATGCTTTTTTTTTGTTATAAGTGAAGATTGTAGTTTATCTTCTTTAACATTTCCAAATTTGTGTAAATTATTATATGTTCTCATGATGTTCCTTAGTTTTTTCCAAGATGTGCTAAGTCATGTATGTCGTGTTCATGCCAACCCAACATAATTCAATCTGAAATAGGAAGCACAAAAGTCCCCCCTCTAGCAAAAAAGTCCCCCCTCTAGGCGTAGCAATAATTGTTTGCTTACCTAAACTTAACATATAACGTACGCTGGAGAAATCTTGCTATACCTTCAATCGTGAAAGGCTGTAGTATTTATAGAGAGAAATTAAATAAAATACAAGTAATTAGCTTACATTTACAAGGAAATAAACTAGATATTCAAGGAAACAAATTAACAAAAAAACAATTAAGCAATCACAACTGCAAATCATATTGTTGAGACAAATGTAGATTGCTCTAGCTCGATAGTTATTTTCAGATTTTAAGTTTTGAATTTGAATCATCTTAACAATATTTTGTAAAATACAAGTGGAAAAGAAAATAAGCAGCTGAGGAGAATCGTAATACCTCCGGCTATTTGTACTTGGAATTTATTGAAATTTGCCACCTATAAAACAAAAAGATTTTGTGTAGAGAACTATTTTGGGTTCCCTTATATACACAAGAGTAGGGACCCTTTTTTGTTACTCCTAAAAATCTTTTAAACTACTCATTATTCCATTAATCAAAGAAAAATAATGTAGGTTATAACTTATTCACAATTAAAGATAATTATTCTATCTCTATGAAGTGACTACTCAATACCCTTAGATACATAAACTACCATATAGCGAAAACCAAGGGTTATGTGAACTACCACATAGAGAAAACCAAAAGTTTTCTTACATTCTTCCATTTGGTTCACATATTATCAATTTAATGAGATAGACATAACTAGAATGGTCAAATAATCCCCTTTAATGTAAATATATATACTCTTATTCAATCAAGATATATTACATATGAATCATGGCGGTATTACTCTTGACAACGAACCTTCCCTTCCATATATTACGATGCATAGCATCCCTTAATAGAGTTCTTTATAGGTAAACTTTATGAATGACTAATAAAAGTCATTTGGGTCCAATTTAATCACCCTGATGGATATAATGAATTCATCTCTTTATACGCAAAAATTAAAACTGAATAAGTGTTTTATTCTTTGTGTTTTATCTAGCAACATGAGAGAGATTACACTTTAAATAGATCCATATTATCCATATGACCATGAAACTGTTTTACCAGTAAACCTTCGGTCATAAGATCTACTATCATCAAGTCTTTACTGGTGTGCTCAATAGACACCACATAATTTTTCATGTTCTCTCTCACACTCAGATACTTAATATCGATATGCTTGCTTCTGCTCCCGCTTTTATTGTTCTTTGAAAATAACACTGCAACAGTATTATCATGAAGAATTTTTATTGGTCTTTCAATAGAATCGACAACTTTAAAACCGCCAATAAAGTTCTTCAACCAAATGGCTTGTGTCGTAGCCTCATAGCACGCAATAAATTCTGCCTACAAAGTAGGCGTAGCAATAATTGTTTGCTTACCTAAAATTAGAATAAGCAAACAATTATTACCTTCATTGTTCTGCCTATCAAGCTGGAGCATCTATAGATAATTCGAGCGTGCACATCAATTAGAATTAGCTCATTGTTATTTGGGAGGTTCATAGGACTAAACAATCTGTGTTAGCAGAAGAGGTAGTTTTCACTAATAACTCCTAAAATAGGATTCAATTTTTGCTTCGCTGTTGATTCAGTGTCCAACTATTTCAACCAATTTTTAAAATAGCGAGAACAGTAACGTAACGTTTTGCCTTCATAAGATTACATTGCAGATAGCTTAACATATAATGTACGTTATGCAATTTCATGTTTATTTAATAAAAATAAATGTAAACCTATATATAACATTTTCTATGAATGGAAAATAAATTTGAAAATTCTAAGAAAAGAATTTAAAAATATTTATAACACATTAAATCTACTCAAGTTTTAAATAAATTTCATGATATTTTTCACATTCATCATTATAAATTATATTAAGTTTGGAAGCATACTCTTAGTCATCACCAACAAGGAAATAATATTTCAAATTTAATTATTTTAGTTTCATTCATCACTAATGTTATAATTTATACTTTGTAATGCCTAGATTTGTAGTTATTCATTTCAATACAACTTGGAGTAGAATTAACAAATAAGCAATTCCAACAATAGGAAAGAAATTATAAGTACACAAGTAATCGAACTAAAAGTCAAAATAAATAATCAACAACAATTGAAAAATTACAAATACAATAATAGCGAATAACGTGACATAACGTATTATAACGTAAAATAATTTAAAAAATGCACTATCATGATGCACTAAGTTATTTTCAACTCCTACATTACACTGGGTTTGCATCAGATATTATAATGCAATATGATGGGTTTCATAATATGTTATTTTTAACTTTGATTTTAACAAGTCGAAATGAATATTTTGACAAATATATTGGATTATAATGATTGGTTGCTTTACCCAATTATTACAAGTAAACAACAAATTCGTATTCTAGAAAGAGAATGAACCTGGCATAATAGTGAAATTCTTAAGTAATAGTGAAAGGGAAAAGTGTATTTTAAGTATTTTATGAAACCTTGAGATGTGCGGATGACACTAGTTTTAGTTTGAAACTTCAAAGTGCTGGCTTGGTTGGCTGAGCCAAAATTGAAATCGTCAAATAGCAATCAGTTTGTTGGATTTTCTCTAGACTTAAATCTTCAAATGGCGAGTGATGTCTAGACAAAAGCTTCTAACTTTTAGGCTGAGCAAGTTATGAATGTAGTTTTCTTGATATTAGTCTTTATTGTGACATGTTTTAAATTTAGGAGATTAAAATCTTGAAGCATGTCCAATTTAGTCTTATACTTCTTATTGGCAGATATACCATATTCTGAAGCAAATCTAGTGTTAGAGGTGAGTAGAGTTCACTTAAAACCGAAGTAACCAATCGAAACCAACTCAGAAAAGCAAATTAAAATAATTTGGTTGGTTTTTGGTTTTAGGCTTTGAAATCCAAACCTAGCCGAATAGATTGAATTGTCTAATATATATGCTTACATCTATATACATTTATAGTTACATAATCATACACACACACACACACACAACAAATATATAATACATATAAATAAATGCAACACCTTGGATACCTTGTAGAGATATATATTTTTTTTTCTAATGATTAAAATGATAATTTTAAAACAAGTTTTTATTCCGAAAGTAGGAACCAAATAACTGAACCAAACTAAGTCAGTTCGGTTAGGTTTCGGTTTTCATTCCAAATCGGTTCAGTTATGTTCTTCCAAAATTGGCAAAAACTGACCAAAATCAACTAATACTCATCCCTATGTAGCGTGAAAATCCTTGATCTAATCTAATCGTATGCTACACCATGAGGATGTATCTAAAAGCAATTGTTGAACCCTTGTTCAGTCTGTTTCATTTTAGGCAACCTCTATAGACACTAAATTGTAATTGCACTCTAGATTATTTTCGCTTAGATTCGTTCTGCATGCATTTAATGTCATTTCATTAAGTCATATCTACAGAAAAATTTTAATTAAAGAATGCGACTTCATGACTCTGTGATATACTAATTTTGGTTCTGTTCATTTACTTCCTGGCCTCCTAATCTTTATAATTTATAATACTGCATTATTTGCATTCTCATCTGAAGACCTTTTAGTGTTTCTGACATGGGTGCTTTAAAATCTGCAGATGTCTATATCACCATATTCTAGTTTTAAATGTTTTATTGCTTAAAATCTGAAACTAGGTTTCAATATGGGTGTAACCAACTACTAGGGTAAAGTTCTTTAATCCATTTTACATTCAAAAATCTCTCTGGTGTAGTTCCTTGTCAAGAAAAAACCAAAACATTTGGGATGTTCCCTCTCTAACAAGATTCTATAAAAGAGTAGGGCTCCAGGGAGACATCTATAACACGGTATCCTGGTCTATAGGTGATATTTCGTAACATCTTAAGTTGGACTCCATCTACTGACTACTACTTTCAAGGTTGTGGAACAGTCAGTTTCAGGCCTGCCTTCTCAACCACATCCAATAATCTGAACCTTCAACATGACCATCCTTCTATAGTTTATTCATGGCTTCCATATCTGACAACTACAAACTTTAACCGTGACCAGTTCCATGAGGTGATTGTCCGAATATGTATATGAAAAGTATGAAGAGTTGAAAACAGAAAAATGATAAAATTGGAGTAGTTTTTGAAATAGTATAATTTTAAAAGGTCCATGAAATAAGTCCTTTTTGACTCGGACCTCTATGAAAATGCTAAATTATTTCAATTTCAAAGTTTCTGGTTGCACAAACAAAGCAAGATAAAACTTGTAAGCTGGTTAAAATATGGGACCAAGGGAATTGTAGCATGTACACTTCCATTGTGAAGCGGTGCTGTGTCTGGCATGCATGTTTGACACTTATTATCGGTATTGCCTTGTCAAAATTCTCCTATTCTGGTTGCATATTCGTCGTTCCCAACTGGTTGATAAGAATTGGTCAAGGAGGGGGAGCAAACTCAGTCAGCCTTACTCTCCCAAACTAGCTGGTTGTCTTTGGCGGGGTGAGCCTTGCCATCCCAACTTGAGATATGTTGGCATTTGCAAAGGCTATCTCCTGATGACAAAGGCATTTTTGTTTCTGCGTGGTGTGCGACACTCCCTAAAGTATTTCTTGCATGGACTCAATTCCCTTACAACTATGAACTCAACCATGTCTTGATGGGTCCCCTTATTGAGTCTATTGCTGGCCAACATGGCAGTCCAAAACCATCCAAACATGCAATGGAATATATTGGGATTGACAAATTCCATCTCTTTTCAATCACCATATTTTTCGAATCCATCGAGGGCGAGTGCACACTTGATCAAACACATCATAGATGGCCTGATGACTCAGTCGGCTTCACATGGATTGCAACCTAGTTATCCCACACTGACAAACATACCATAAGCGTCCTTCGCCATCACTGCCACATTTTTCCAATATAAATGTACATCCTATAACATACATAAAGGGCATCGTTCAAAATCTCATACCAAACGCTAAGCGAAGTGGTATATCAAGCAAAAACGTGCGTTAGATTAGGAAAGGCATGTTATGGAATAGCAAATTAATATTATTAATCGAGAGCAACCTCCTATGTATAGGATTACAAAATTGGCCAACATACATTCAAATAGAGTATATTTGGTTGGCAACCAATATACATGAAGGTCAACCAATATGCAAATATGGTAATAATCTAACACGCACCCCTTAAGTTGAAGCATACATATAAATCATGTCCAACTAGTCACACAGTATTGAGAACCTTAGTTGATGTAGCTTTCGTAAAATACCAGTAAACTGCTCTGATCGTGGAGTAAACAGACTACAATTCACCTTCTTCATTGAATAATCTCGAACAAAATTACAATCGCCTTCGATATGCTTGGTGCGGTCATAAAACAGAGGATTCTTAGTATTATAGATGGTGGATTAATTATCACAATGCATGGCCATGAGACTTTTATGCTCGAAGCCAAACTCACTCAATAAGTTGTTTAACCATAGCTTGCATGTAGTGTGAGCTATAACTTGACACTCTGTTCAAGCACTCGATTGAGATACAACATCCTGTTTCTTGCTTATGTCACCAAATCTCCACTAACAAATGTTAGTTAACCAGTAATAAACTTCCTATCACCTCTATCTCCAGCATATCCAACATTTGAGAATTTGGTTATGCGTCTTGTATAACAACCCTTTCATGGAGAGCTCTTGATGTATGCAAGAATCCTCATTGTAGCTTTCTAGTGGATCTGTCTTGACTTATGCATGAACTAAGTAATCAAACAACAAAAGAAATATCTAATCTAGCAACTATGAATAGATAAGTTTTCCAATCCTCCAAAAGTATAGATCTGATTCCATTAGTATAGTAGTAGGTTTACACCCAGGTAGACGTGTCTCTTGCAATAGATTCAATGCATACTTCCTTTGAGAAAGCAGTGCATTCTCCAATCCCAATAATGTACCTTGGCTTTCCCATATCTTATGATCACAAAATGTTGCTTAAGATAATCTTTGGTCTTATTCAAAACTTGTGTATCATTTCCAGTCAACATAATATCTTCTACATAGATCGTAAGGAGCAATTCTAGCGGTTATATGCCGAATAAATATGGAGTGGTCATAATAACACATTTGAAAATCAATGCCAACAATTAATATAGAGAACTTCTCAAACCATGTTCGAGGATTTTGCTCATCTATAAATGGCATTTTCTGATTTTGCAAACCATAACTCCTCTGAGAAATATATCTTGGAGGTTGCTCTATATAAACTTTCTCATGTAGATCACCAAGGAGGAAAGTATTTTTTTGATATTTAATTGGAACATAGGCCGTTCTAAATTGACAATAAGAGAGAATTAAATGCGGGCAGAGTTAAGATGAGTAACGAGAGAGAATGTCTCAAAGTAATCAATACCATAAATTTGAGAGAATCATTTGCAACAAGACGAGCATTAAATCTGTCCGTAGAACCTTCTGGATTGAATTTGACAGTATAGATCCAACAATTGCCAACTACTAGAGGCTTTGTAGAGCATGAACTAAGTTCTAGGTCTCCTAGAGATTAGTGCTTGCATCTCCTCATCCATACCTTGCTGTCAGGCAATGTATCAACATGGCTTCTTCATATGACCTAGGTATAGAAACAGATGGCAGAAAAAGCAAACTAGCGAAGGAATGAGTGAGCTTATTATAGGAGACAAATGAGAGTGAGATGTAGATGAATGTTTTACTTTTCAGGAGAACAATAGGAACATCAAGATATTAGGGCAATGAGGGATGTGAAGAACTAGCAGCCGGAGATGGAGGATCAAATGGGCGAAGGACCAAAGTAGGTACCTTTGGTTGATGATAATACACATTTAGCTGGTGGTTATTACTTTTTCAATCCCTTTACTGGTTATTAACAAAGACAGAGGAAGAGAAGAAAATAATTGGCTTGATGATAAAGAAAAGAGGGACAAATTAAAAAAAAAAACGTAATGTCTGCAGAAGTAAAATATTTTCTAGACACAACATTGTACCTATAGCCTTACTGAGTGCGCAAGTAGTCGACAAACACATATTTAATAGAGCGGGGAGATAACTTGTCCGGGAAACATATACAACCAAATACATAGGGTAGAAAAAAGAACATACTTTTAGGAAGGAGACATGAGAAAGGAGTTTTACCACTCAAAATGAAAGATGGTACTCGATTTATCAGGTGACAAACACATAAAATAACATCTAACTATAAATATGTGGGAACACATATGAATCATGTGTGAGCCACATCTAAAATATGTATGTTTCCGTTCAATGATACCATTTTGTTGGATGTGTGAGAACAAGATGTTTGATGAACAATCTTATTGGTAAAGGCGGATAAATCAATCCATGACATTGTTAGTGCATAAAATATGAATAGATGTGGAACTAGTTCTTTTTATCTCCTTATAAAAGAGTTTAATAATACAGGAAACTCCATATCTCTTTTTGAAAAGATTCAACCATGTCATGTAAGAGAAATAGTCCACAAAAATAATAAAGTACATAAAACTCTTGCAGGAGGGAAAATGACAAGCACTTTATGATCAAAATGAACTAATACGAAAGGGACAGTACTGCAGTCATTGACTTGACTAGTGTAAGAAGTCTGGTGATGTTTTCCGAGATTACAACACATTCTAACTGGAAGGTGGTGGATGTAAAGGGGAAGGATTGTCCCAAAAGTTGGTGCTAAAGAAAGGTATCAGGAGCACTAGTACCAAAACTTATAGGAGTAATCCTTTCATTGTCTGAATGTTTTAAAAGATACAGTAAGATGGAAAGAATGTCATTGAACAATTATTATATTAAGTTGATTGATATATAGAAGACATGAAATTTTGGTACAAAAAGTACTTTTTTAAGAGTTAAGGAGGTAGCATGAGCTACCCCATCATCGACAACGAAAGAGGAAGAGCCATCAACAATATGAAATGGAGCATATTTATCGTAAACTCTAGTGATACAAATTTGTCTTTGATAAATGTCATTAGGAGAGTCTAGAATCTATAACCCTGGGACTAGAAGAAAGCACTATAAGTATGAACATCTAAAGAAAATGCATGAGTAGCTTGAGGACTAGCAAGAGATTGAAGATGAAGTAAACAATCAAAATCAGTTTGAATCCGAACCATTTGAAAGGATGACGAGAAGTAGTAGCAGAGCTTGCATCATAACCACGAGACTAGAAGAAGAATCACTATTTACCATCTATGCCAAGGCTAATTTATCAAACTTCTCCCAATAATAATCAGAAATATGGTTTGTTCGGCCATTTCAATAGTCACATTGATGCTGTCCTTGCCCTCCTGAATCGTGAACTCCGTGACCATACTTGCCCCATAATCAAATCCATGGCAGTGATTATGACCTTGTCCAGTATATAAAGCAAACTGCTCAATCTAGTGGAAATATGAAGTATTCTAGAGTAAGTGGATATTAGAGAGGGAACACTATCATTGGTAAGAATCTATTTTCGAACCTGGATCAACAGAGATGGATCCAACCCAGATAGAAACTTTACTACAGCAAGGTCTTGAAGGTATTATCACAAAGTTTTAAGATCCGTCACCAAGAGTTAATGAACATCAAGTTCATTTAATATGTTTTGGAGCATAGAAAAGTATTTGAAAACAGATATATCTCCCCACTTAAAAGAAAACAAGCGCTCATACAGTTCAAATACTCTATTGATATTTTTCTCAATTTCATAAACTTTGTTTAGGGTATCCCAGATCTCCGTAGTAGTTTTCAAGAACATCACATCAAACGTACTTTCATCTTGATACTATTAAATGATTAAATAATTACTCAACAATCATGCGCAAGCCAATATGGTAGGTAGGGTCTTAATTAGGTCCTTAATTTTACTTTGAGCACTAACAAATACTCTAAATGACTGAACCCATAGTAGATAATTTTTGCCATTCAGTTTTACTTTAGTAGCATTAAAAGTTTTTGGAAATAATTCTCAGACATATTTATAGTAGTAGCAATAACACTAGTAGATCTTAGTAAATATAGTATGAGATTAATAGAAGAGACAAGATCTTAGCAAATAAGATGGGAGATTTAGAGAGGAGATCAAATCAAGGAGAAAATACTTGCATATCTCCTCATGTCAAGTTAAAGTTATGAGAATTAAATGAAGATCTTGGTAGAAATGACATGTAATTAAGGGAACAAAAACAGGCATTTAATCAATGGAAACAATTTAAGTCGGTCAGTTATGGAAATAATACAAATTTGCCATTATGAGGAAAAAGTCTCAGATTAGAAGTTGAAATTTGATTGACAGAGCTAATTTAATTATTTGTTGCCTCTTTGGTTCTGTTTCAAGTTAAATAACTTTTATATAAACATAGCTAATTTCTGCATTGCACAACTCCTAACCCCAAGAAGGAAAAGAAAACTCCTATCAGGTCATTTATGATAAATATGTGTATCAAAGTTTCTGCTGCTGTTCTTTTCTATCACCATAATCACGTATATTTTTTTGCCTATGCTACAGATTTGTTTATTGAATTCTCTCAGTAGTCTGTTCCCATGCCAACAGGTGATGCACTGCACAGTTTGCGGACCAGCTTAACTGATCCTAATAACGTGCTGCAAAGTTGGGATCCGACATTGGTCAATCCTTGCACGTGGTTTCATGTGACATGTAATAACGACAATAGTGTTATTAGAGTGTAAGTGGATGATCTCACCATGCACTTTATGTAGCATCCTGTGTTCTTATGTTTTTGTCTAATTATGTGAATTTTGCATTTTTTTTGTAATCATTCAGTGATCTTGGGAATGCACAGTTATCTGGTTCTCTGGTCCCTGAGCTCGGACAATTAAGAAATTTGCAGTACCTGTAAGTTCTTTGTTGCAATTAATTACCAAATACATATATCTAACGTAGCACCTGGAAGTAATGGGGTGTTCATCAATGAAACTTATTGCTCTGGTTAATCTTTTAAATTATGATGTGTATCAGTGAAATGCATGTCATCCAGTGTTTTTTTACCCTTCAATAGTAAGTATTGTTTTTTAATTTTAGAAAGTAAAGTACGGACCTTTTGACCTTCAGATTTCAAATTTGCTCTTACTTGAGCATCATGAAAAAACTTCCTTTCTTCCGATTCCTTGCCAGTGTCTTTGCTGTTTTATCTGCTAACGATATGATAGGACTTAAACTTGACGAGGGTATATCTCATGTAATTAGTGTCAGACTCTTGATAATCCCCTGCATGAATACTATTATAATGATAGAGTTAAATTTTTCTTCTCCTGCTTGCTGCCTCTATGCAATTCCTGCAAACTAAAGCCTTGGTCTCTTAATCATTTTTATTAAATATAAAACAACATAATGCTGTGATTAGAATCTGTTTAACCATCATTTTTACTGAGTATTATTTATAATGAGAAGTAAGCTTCATTACTAATAAACAAATGAATTCCAAAGACCTTGCAGTAGGCAATGTTTGTGAGATAGTTACTCATGCACTTTGAATCTCACTATATATTTGCTTTGAATCTCGGTGGATTGTCCTGTGTAGTTCATCCGTCTACTATATTTTGATCACATACGAACCGGTTCTAGAAGAAATACCATTAGAAGCATAAAATACTGATGTGACTTAGCTTTCTGGACCTGCATTTTAATTGTAATTGATCCGATTTAGTTACATCATCAGTGAACATATAATGGTATGGTAGAATTTATAATATGCTCTCTCAAACATTTCATTATTCTGTGAAAGTCTCAGGCTATATATTGCCTCAATACTATTCAATTTAAGTTCACTTTGTTATCAAATTTCATATTGGTAATTATTCCTAATTTTCTTGTAATAACAGGGAGCTTTACAGCAACAACATAAGTGGGATAATTCCTAGCGACCTTGGTAATCTGACAAACCTGGTCAGTTTGGATCTGTACTTAAACAATTTCACTGGTCCAATACCTGACACGCTGGGGAGGCTGACGAATCTTCGTTTCCTGTATGCCAACTCCTTAACCTTTTCTTGCATTTAGCATCTGTTCAATACACTGAAACCTAAGCATGAATTTTAACATCTTTTGGGTTCTTTCTGTTTTCCTGCTGCCACATCTTGTACCTCACAGTCCTTGCATCTACACATTTTGAGCAACTCCTGGTACATTATTGCCTTAAACAATAGCATGAACTCAATCATTACTGTTTACTGAAGCGATATTTTTGTGAATTGTGAAGTTCCCTTGTACAGAACATGGACATATTTGATGGTTTTGTAGGCGCTCTTCTTTTTCTTTTCTTTTGCAAAAAGATGGTATGAGGACAGCATATTGAGGTAAAAGGTTATCCAAACTGGTTGAATATCTGCTGTAAAGGGCAGCACCAGACTTATTGTTATTATTAAGTGTGCATAGGGAAGGGAGGTGGGTGTGGGGGAGGATGTTCTCTCAACTATGTTAACAATAGTATGTAAGTAGTTCATAGTGGAGTTGACTATTGTTTACAAGCGAGTCAGTTCCTGATTTCCTGTGATGTTTTTCATTGTCATAAATAATATTTTATTAGTATTTATAAATAGTTCATAGTGGACTTGTCTATCCCTTAGAAAAACGAGTTAGTTCCCGACTTCTAGATGCATGATGTTTTTCGTTGTCATAAATATTTTTTTATTAATATTTTTTACAATGTTAGTAAGTCAGAAATCAATTGTTTACAAATTCAAAAGAAAATCCAATGTTGAAAATAACATATTATGAAACCTGTTATATTGCATTATGATACCTAACAGAAAGCCAACATTATCTAACAGTTGAAAATTACTCAATACACCGTAACGGTACGTTTTTTTATGTTTTTTACGTTACATTAAATTACGTTATGTTACGTTATTTTCTCTAATTTTTTATATTGTTGTTAATTATTTATTTTGATTATTAGATAATTGTTATAGTTTTCTTACTTGATTACTTATTATATCTTAATTAATTGCTTGTAGGAATTGCTATCTTGCTAGTTTGTGATTACTTTCTTATTTATTTATAGTAATTCCTTGCCAATTACTAAAATTTCTTAATTTCTAATGATTCAATTAAATTCTTAAATGAACTAAAATGAACAATTGCAATTATTGAGTATTACAAAATATTAACTATAATATTATAATAGCTAAAAATAAATTTAAAATCTTGTTTTCTTATTTAGATAATTACGGGAGTGAATTTAATATAATTTATGAAAGCAAATGTGAATTATTGTGAAACTAGTTAGAAATATAGAATTAATTCTATGTTATAAAATATTTTATATTCTTCTTTTATAATTTTTTATTTTTAATTTATAAAAATTATTTTATAATTTTATATTTATTTTTATTAAATAAATAGAAAATTGCATAACCTACATTATGCGTTATGCTATGCGATATAGCCTAATAGAAGTAAAATGTTACATTACTGTTGTCGTTGTTTTAAACATTGAGTAAATCATTTAAAACCTTTTGTATTCACAGTTTTAGATTTTTTTCATAAATATCTCTTTATATAATTATCTTTACTTAAAAATAAATTTCAAAATAGTCAACTTGGATTTTGAATTATTAACTTCGTTTAGAGTAATGTAAATAGGCTCTGCTCTTTCGAGTTGCCTTTTTTAAATATTACTTTGAAAAAGGAGATTCACAAAAGTAGCTTAATGCCTGCAACATTTATATTTTGGTCATGAATTTGATAAATACAGTCATTGGCTATTTCACATATTTATTAGAACGTGTTAAATAATCTGGATATTCAAATTTTCGATACATATCGCCCTTGTTATCTTATAATAGTAAGTAGAGAGGACCGTTGACTCTCTAACCTAATTTCTCCTGATAATATGATAGAACCAAAGTTTAAATATCAGAAACTATCATCAGACAACAAAAATAAATGGCATCTGAATCGTCAATATCAGGCGTAATGTATCACAATATCAGACCGATATTAGACAAAATTATTGCATATTGGGTACCTCATGTCAGATACAATATTTAATGATATATAGGTAATTGGCCGATATTATAGAACTATGCATATAAAAAATCGAGAGGTATGATAACAACCCACATGGTCTACATATTTAAAGGTGATTCATTTTGTGTAGTTATTCTTAGCTTTTGCTCTAATTTTTAATTTTTTATATTCTTAGCTTTTACTCTAATTTTTAACTACTACATTGGATCACTCTCATTAAGGTTTATTTATACATTCGATAAAGAGATTAACATCAAGAGTGCAAATATGCCCATCAGAACCGTTGAAGCCCATGTGCTGATTAGGTTGAGAATAGTCATGTTTGAGTGGTGGAATTAGAATGAAGATAGTGCAATTGAAGAAATCATGCATGCACGCGCGCACTCACACATACACAATCACAACCACACCCCCACCTGGCTGCAGCCATGTCTGCTGTACTTACCTTTGGCATTATACATGCAGTGGTATTTTATGTCTGAAGAAATTAAGGAATTCTTTTCGAATTTTTTATGGTAAATTAGAGAATTCATGAATGTAAAAAATGTCTTTAAATTACACATTGCACTTTTCTTATAGATCTGCTTGCTTGAGACTAGACTAGAAATGAAAGAAAGTAGGATAAATTGAAAAAGACATGGTCTATAATCTTGCATTTGCTAGCAGTAAAGGTTGAATCTGAAGTTATTGAAACGGAGTTCTTGCCTTGAATATTGAGTTTGATTGTTTTAACGTTACTTTCCGAAAACCATATGGGATTCTTAATTGGTTTTCTGCTAGCAGTTCTGAGGAGTTAACTTTATTGCCATATCCTTTTCCTTATATGTATATGTTCCTTACTAACCTGAAGATTTTCTTTTCTGTAATGTAATTGTATCTTTCTTGAAATTTATGTGGAAGGATAGTCGTCTTAACAACAACAGTTTGTCGGGTGAAATTCCGCAATCATTAACAAACATTACTGCGCTTCAAGTCCTGTAAGTTAGTTTCTTTACAACCGTCAGTGCGTGGCTATCCCTCACTTCCTCAAATACGACAATATGAATATGTTTTTAAAAATATGCAGGGATCTGTCTAACAACAATTTATCAGGAGAGGTTCCATCAAATGGTTCCTTTTCGCTATTCACCCCTATCAGGTACTTTCCTTATAAGTTTTATTTAGCAAATTTTTTTTGGATAATTGCGGAGGAGTTTTTTCCCCCTGAATGTAGTTGCTCAATCTTGCAGTTTTGCTAATAATCCTCTTCTCTGTGGTCCTGGTACATCAAAGCCTTGTCCTGGTGCTCCACCATTTTCTCCGCCACCTCCGTTTGTTCCTCCAGCACCACCTACTACTGCAGGTATCATTTTCCATAGCTTTCTATTAATGCCTTTATATTCACTAGTTCAAGTTGCAAATTTTTGCAGGTTTTTGGCCCCTTACTAATGCATAGCACCAGACTAATTTTTCGCTTGTATATGAGAAGTTTTATACTCTATTTGAACCCTTTATATTTAAAGTTCAAACCCTTTCTTGCTACTTTCTAGCAGAAGAATTCTAATGCTTTACCTACTTTTTTATGATTCAAACTTGGTCTTTCTATTATCGATCCTTCTATCTGGGAGGCTAGGGTACAGTTGATTGTGCTGGTTAGCATCACAGAATGGAAGTTTATGGAGATCTTATTCTTGCTTCCTTCCATCCCCATCCCGAGGTAGCCTAAGATAATAGGGGTTTGAATTCCTGACCTTTTTCATGCTTAGCAAGCAGTGCTACCACTCCATTGTGCCACAGTTGCACTTGCTACTTGCCTACATTTTGAGAAGTTACTTTTTACCTTGTCTTCCTTGAATGAGCTTCCTCACAAGACACCTTTGCAATCGTCTTCGTGGATTATTACTTGTGCAGGTGCAGGGGCTTTATCTACTGCTTTAGTTCTTGAATGCAATCTTTTTGGCATTTCCCATTCAAAAATTTCGTTTGTATGTTTCTTTCTGAATCTGAATTACTTGACTTTGAACTGTATGATGAAAGGCATTATCTACCGAAAGTGAGTTTTGATTGTTAAAAGTTTTAAAACTAAATTAGTCTGTGTAAGCATGTTGCTAAAAGATGAGTATGTATATGGAAAAAGCTTCATATTTTTCAATATTGAATTGACAAGATATAACTCGATCTGATGCTTGCTTCCTGATATTTAAAAGGAAGTAGTGCCTCTAGTACTGGAGCAATTACTGGGGGAGTTGCTGCAGGTGCTGCTCTTTTGTTTGCTGCACCTGCAATCGGGTTTGCATGGTGGCGTCGCCGTAGGCCTCAAGAATACTTCTTTGATGTCCCTGGTTAGTATACATTAGACAGTTGCTACCGTGGTGCACGATATATTGGTTAGTCTGAATCGATAATGAACTTTAATGATCTTTTTTGCAGCTGAAGAAGATCCAGAAGTTCATCTTGGTCAGCTTAAAAGGTTTTCTCTACGGGAGCTCCAAGTTGCTACTGACGGTTTTAGCAATAAGAACATTCTAGGTAGGGGTGGGTTCGGAAAGGTCTACAAAGGACGGCTTGCTGATGGTTCTTTGGTGGCTGTAAAGAGGCTAAAAGAAGAGCGCACACCAGGTGGAGAGCTTCAATTTCAGACGGAGGTTGAGATGATCAGCATGGCTGTGCATAGAAACCTGCTCCGCCTTCGTGGGTTCTGCATGACACCCACAGAACGGCTACTCATATATCCTTACATGGCTAATGGAAGTGTCGCTTCTTGTTTAAGAGGTATTTTTTTTATTACTTGAAGTGTTAAATCTCATATGTTGTATTATCTTATCATAACCATGGTCCGATTTTTTTTTTTTTAATCCAAAGTAATGCTCCAAAGACTACAAAAAACCAATGCCTCTTATAGTTTACTGAATTTCGTGCATATAAACCCCTAAAAGATAAAAACCATGCAGATACCCTACAGATAAAAAGTATCGTATAATTATAAAAGTATTAATCTTTTTTGTGTTTCAGTTTGTTTATGCTTTATGCCCTGAAGACATGTTTCTCTACTTAAAATCCCTGCTTTGCATCTACATTCTAAATTTTTACTAGGCCTCGAAATTTTGAATGGCTGCATATAAACCTAAATTCATGACATGTAAGATGGATCATTTTACCAGCTTACTGGACGTTGTGTTCAGGATAAAGCCTTCTCTGATTTGTGCTAGCTAGGAATTTGCCACTTACCTTTAGAGCAGAGCAAATTGGTCATGGAAATGACAACCCTTTCATAAATGTTTCTCACTCTAGATTTGTGGTCCTTGGTGTCCCTATTTTGAGTGGAGCAGATTAGATAACGATGATGAGTAGTCAGCTTTTGATCTTTGATTTGTCTAATTGATCTTAGAAAATGATCACACTTTATTTCAACCTGTGACTTGCATCTGTACCTGATTTTTGAACTGACGAAGGTGAAATTTTGTTAATCATATCCAAGTAGACCTATACCAACTTAAACTAGCGGAATATTAACCATAATAGATTTGAGTAGTGACTGTAGTAGTGTAGTGGTAAAATTGTCAGATTATTAAAACACAAAATGTCAAATGTTTTTGTTCTAGGTCCAAATCCTACCTCCTCCCAAATGAAGTTTGTAATATCATTTTTTTGGAACAAAAACCAGAGCTTTCCCTATCTGAATCCCCTTTAAAGGCCGCAGGCTGAAGCAGGTGGGGTTTGAGCCCTGACCTCTTGCACACTTGCTGAGAGGTTTTACCATTGCACTACAACGGCACTTATATTTGAGATATGCACATTTGTAAGTTTGTAAAATTTCTTAGACGGGACTAACTCGACATGTTTTATTTATTTATTATTATTAATTTTCTAATCAAGCACTCTGTGCACTCCACTACACACTCCTACTCGTAGTAATTAATTAATTACTAAGATAAAGAATCCCTAAACAACTTAGAGGATTCAAACTTGGAATCTCCCTGTGGGGAGGGAGGGGTGTTACCTTCGGGCCAAACCCATTTTCATAGCTCAACTTGATTTAATCCGTTAAAAACAGCATAGATTGAGGTTCTATCCTAAAGCCTAACACTATCTTAATTCAAGTTTTCCATATGATATTACTTATCAACCTTGTAGAACAGTGTTTGCTTGCATTAGTGACTGTAGTTTTCTGTATTTCAAAATACTGATGAATGTTGCCAAGGAAAATGTCACTTTATCAGTCTTGACTTAGTGATACGTCAAACAATTTACCTAAGTCTCAGATTAGTTAGAGATTTTCTACATTCGAATTTTTTATGGCATGGTTAGAGCCAATGATATATAGGACGCTAATAAATCCTAAAAAAGTCATGTCCGGTCATGTCGGGCATGACACTTCTATCCGTTTGTGTCCAAACTTAATGGATGTTTAAATCTTTTCGTTCACCTTAAATTATGTATATATCGAGGCATGTTATGCTATTCTTTTGCAAAAACTAAATGTTTAGGGTTCATATAACTATTTTAGCTTATTTCTGTGAATAACAATGCAGATTGCAGATATGTATATTTGTATAGTTTAAATTATACATATTTTTTGTATATATCTGTGTCCTTGTCTACATATTGGAGGTTGCCATGTCAGATGCCTTCTGTCCAATGTTGCTGCACGGCAATCTTATCTGTGTTTACATATCACATGTTAAAGCAAATTTACTTTATAGATGACCAAGTATTCATGTTTTTCTTATTTCTCAAAGATCTCTGACATTGCCTTGTGCTTTTCATGTAGAGCGCCCTGAAAACGAGCCACCTCTTGATTGGCCAACACGGAAACGGATTGCATTGGGATCTGCCAGAGGGCTTTCCTACTTGCATGATCACTGTGATCCAAAGATTATTCATCGTGATGTCAAAGCTGCTAATATTTTATTGGATGAAGAGTTTGAAGCAGTCGTCGGGGACTTTGGCCTGGCTAAACTCATGGACTACAAGGACACCCATGTAACGACTGCTGTCCGGGGGACAATCGGGCACATAGCTCCGGAATATCTATCCACAGGGAAGTCTTCAGAAAAGACTGATGTCTTTGGATATGGAATTATGCTTTTGGAGCTTATCACAGGACAAAGGGCATTTGATCTTGCTCGACTTGCAAACGATGATGATGTCATGTTGCTTGACTGGGTACGTTCTTGTCTCTCTTCCTTTTTATGGGTTAATGAATATGTGCACTTAATTTTATCTGAGGTGTTCATTTCTTTTAATCATTGTGTAGAATTCAATTTATATGAAAAAATAAACCGGGAAGAAACAGATACAAAGAAAGAAGAAAATGTGAATTTACTTTTATTCTGCTATCTTTGATGGATAGTGTAAATGACCTGGGAGAGATGAAGATGTGAAATCTCTACCAGTCTTTTTACAAATAATGAAGAGAGAGCGCAATGGCTTGATTAATGTTCCTTTTCCTTCTTTCATAAACTTTAAATAATTAAATTTGTGATGAAAATTATAAATAGCTTTTGAGATCTGAAAATCTAGTTTGTTTTGCACAAGCCTTCTCCGTGTCGGCACCATTACTGGTAAATGAAATCTAAACATTAAAGTATATTGGACTTGTTAGCAGTAATAGCACCATAGCAGCATTTGAATACTGTCCAGAATGAGGTACGCAGAGTGTTTTCTGCACCTTCAATGTTTGTAAGAAGTATGTCCACCATATATACTAATATACTTGTGTTAAGACAGTACCAGTACGATATCATGGTAGTCAATAAACATGACTTTTCCTTACAATCACAAGGTATATTCTTACAAGTATTGTAGTGAGAACTCTAAAATCTCTGAAATGTAATGGTTCCTATCAGTGGCGCACCAAGATGCTTTGAAGTTGGCAACTATGAAATAGGTTCTCCACATATTTGTTAGGGTTCTTGTGCAATTGCAATTTGTAAGTGCAAGTGAAAATGGAAGGGACATTTTAAATTTTGGAGGGCCCCATTTAAATTAATGATTGCGATGGAAATAATTTTGAAATTTCACATGGGGAATTGAAATTGCCTCCAAAAGTTGATTTTTTTTTTTTCTTCCAAATTTCCACTTGCACCTACAAGTTGCAGCTGTACATGCAATGTAAAAACCTTTGCCTTGAAGCCATAACTACAAGCTGTGGATTAGTTTAAAAAAAATCAAAGCTGATGTTTACGGGGCTTCTTACTCTCATTTAGTCCTATGGATTTTCTTGGTTCCAGACAAATCAGGGTTCAAGCTGTTGTTCGGAATATGCATATCTTAACATGTGTCCTAGTCGGAAAACTAGTGCTTTCTGAATACTCCTAATCATAGATGTTGCTAACATGTTAGTGAAAATATATCATTTTATGAGCTCTGGATGTTTAAGCAGAGAACCTATTTTGGCGTTTGGGTTGCCAAAGATCATTCTCAGCAATGTCCAAATGCTAATAATCGGAGCTTACATCCCAATGTTAGATTTCCAGATCATCGTAGCCTGTTTGGGAATGAAGTTTAGAAAACTGAAGGTAGATTTTAAGTGGGGGTATAGCTAATGCAAATTCCAATTTGCATGGCTCCAACTCCAATTTGTAATATATTTAGATGTGATAAAAATGGAGGTATGAGATAACAAAGGCAGGAGTGGAGTTTTGCTACTTCCAGTATATTGGAGTTTTGTCAACTCTAGTTTGAGTGACTCATCTAAATTTCAATTTTTTTTTCCCAAGCTGCCCTCAGTTAAGATTTTGGATTTAGGTTAACTCATCTCTTAAAAGGTGTGATAGGATAACTTTGTTCCAAATGGGGCCTTACTGTTAATAGTTGTTATCATCATTTCATCAATGATTATTGAACATGATCAATCATCAAGAACATTGTATTGTATATGTGTGTGTGTGTGTTATCTTCAATAATGATTATTAAACATGATCAGTCAACACGAACGCTGTATATGTATGTGTGTTATCTTTTTTAACCATGATCAGTCATCCTCCCACTGACTTGCCCATGATTTTAAGCAACCAAGGAAAATGTCTCCCAGATGTGTGTTATAGGAAGCTTAAGCAATTGAGTACATAGTATATGTCTGACTGCTATCTTCATTAAGCCTTTCATTTGCCGGTGGCATTTTCCTTGGTTGCTTAAGCTTCCCTAAACCGTGTGACCATAACATCCTTCTACGGACTTGCCACCAGCTCATGAAAGGTTTAGTCAGTTCTTTTCCTGGATGGATAACCAAACGCATCCCCTATTAGTTTTCTGCTTGTGATTTCTGACCCTTTGATGTTTTCAGGTGAAAGGGCTGCTGAAGGAGAAGAAACTGGACATGTTGGTGGACCCTGATCTCAAGAACAACTATGTGGAGGCTGAGGTGGAATCACTCATCCAAGTTGCTTTGCTCTGCACTCAAGGTTCCCCAGGGGAGCGACCCAAGATGTCGGAAGTGGTGAGAATGCTGGAAGGTGATGGCCTGGCCGAACGGTGGGAGGAATGGCAAAGGGTTGAGGTGGTTCGCCAAGATTTGGACTTGGCCCAACACCCCAACCCTGAGTGGGTTCTTGATTCTACCTACAACCTTCGAGCCGTCGAGCTATCTGGCCCAAGGTGATATCAAAATTATCCATACCTTTCTTACTTTTAGTTCTACCTTCTTGTGTCTTACTTCAGCAAGCTCAATGTGCAATTTGTATTAAAGGTTGTGTCTTTTGTGTATATGATGAAGCTATGGGGGTTTCAATGTGTCAGACACATAAATTCTTCATGTGATATTGTTAATTAATTAATTTTTGGATAAGTTATTAGACAAATGAAAGTTGTTACTTTTTCTTTACTTCAATTAAAAAGGTCTCTGTGAAATGTTTCCTAGATAGATGGATATAAGTCTGTATTATATAATATTTATGTCATGGGACAGGAAGTTAGCTCTATGAACTATGGATTTCTAATTGATAGTATGTATATTAAATAGTTTTTTTTTTCTCCTAATTCTTTTGAGCATGTAATTGTGTTCTTAACCTATTTTTGCTCCTTTTCTTGAGGTGTTGAATGGTACATTACCTATCATAATGCAATACAGGTATTTTGATTAGTTTTCGGTTTCGTTTTAAGACTGATGCATGAGGCTGTGTTTGGTTTGAAAGAAAATGGAAAAAAGAAAAAGAAAGAGACAATGAAAGAGAAAAAGGAAAGATAAGAAGATAGGTTAGTAAGAAAATATATTTTTTAAATTTTTTTTCTAAGACAAAACAATAGAAAATATTTTCTTTTTTATTTTTTTTTCTTTATTTTTTTGGTCAAACCAAACAGAGCCTAAATGATTTATATTGTGGTGATTTAAGATATCACAGCAACTAGTCATTGTGTGTCTTGATGTGATCAGAGGCTTTTGATTGACTTTAGGTTTCTGCATGAGTGCTGTCTCAAGTGTCTTATATTTAGAATCAAAATTTCCAAGCCTGTAGAAACCTGAACTGAGCAATGCTTTCCATTTCAATCCAAATGACATAAGGTAGGTGTAGTTTTAAAATAGCATAGCATAGAGTCTCCAAGTCCTTTTCTTTTGTCTTTTATTTTATTTTGGGGTGAAGAACTCAATCAAGAGAACTTGATGGAGACAGCTGAGGACAGAAAAGGACATTTGCAACTTTTCAATATGATAGTAGAGACCTAAACCTTTTTTTAAGTGTGATTCTTTTAAGAAAAGATTTTGAACTTATGAATATATCTTTCACTATAAAAAATTAGGATAAAAGGGGGGTGTTGTGGATAAAATCTTATACCCTAACAATTATTTGTATTTGGTTTAAAAAGCAATAATTGGATAAGAAGGCTACACAGCTTGAACCAACAAGCTAGGCATCAAAGTCTTGATCACAAGTCAAATGTGACTCTGCTCTTGAGCACATAAATAATTTGAACCATAATGGTTATTGTTTGGTTATGAGAGATGGGAGGGTTGAGGCATGATTGGCTGCAAGACTAAGTGGGGTATGAGTCAAGAATGCTTGAGAAGTTCAACTCTCTAGTTATACCAAAGCTTAAACAAAATTGATTAGGTCTACGTACCCAATATAATTTTAGTCATGTTGAGTGGAGACGTTACCTTGTAGTTGGTACATTTCTTTTATAATGTTAGGTTTGAAGTTTCCATTAGTAGTAGTAATAACAATATATAATGTTAGGTTTGAAGTTTCCATTAGTAGTAGTAATAACAATAATCCGTCTTAATAAAAATATAATAAACAACTATCGTAATATTTTATGCTCTTAAAGGAAGGTTCCAGATTCAATTATCACGTATATTGATAGTGAAATTTTGCTCTAATTGAGTAGGTTGTAATCTCACTCTCAAAGCAAACAAACAAATAAATAATATATCACCACTGGACATTAGATTTTAACAATTATAAAGATATTGTTTATGAGGAGTAGATACACCTGTTATCAGTATGCTAAGCTTGCCATTCAAGAAGAATTTGGCGTGTTCCCAAAAAAAAAAAATCTTCAGCATATGAAACTCCATATGGAGCAATATTTTCCTTAAGATTAAAAAAAATAAAATAAAGTACAAAAAATGGAGCAATATGAGTATTATTATACACAATTATCTATATGACAATAGCTTTATCATTATTATTGCTAATAATACTAGCTGTTATTTGACGCAATGGTCAAATTTTGAATTTCTCCATTAAGAGAAAAGATGTGTTGCTGCAACATTTTTTATAATATGCCTAATCAACTTCGAAAAAAAAAAATATCGATCTAGGGATAGCTTCTGACCCCAAAAGACCCAAATATTATATAAAGTGGTAAAATAAATATAGGTTAAGTCACGAGAGTTTCCAATTCAAAATTAGATTACAATTTGTTCTAAAGAACAAGAAAAAAAAAATTAGCCTAGAACTCACAATCAAGTTGCTTCCCACTAAAATTTTAAAGGGGTTTTCACAAATCTGTCCCTTAAATCTTTAAAATTAGAATTTAGTCCATAAATCTTCGTATTTATAATTTAGTCGCCCAAATCCTTTAAGTTAACACAATTTAGTCCTCAGTTATATTTTTGGCTCGAATTTTCTATTATACCCTTAAGTTACTTCACTTTAGTCATTTCTTTTCTCTTCCTCTTCTCTTCGTCTTTTTATTGGGTTCCTCTCATTATTCTACTCTTATCTCTCTTTCCTCTCAATTAATTTCTAAAGTGAAGTAACTCAGGGGAACCCAATAAGAAGAGAGAAGAGAGAGAGATGAGAAGAATGGAGAGAGAAAGTCAATAAAAAGAGGAAGAGAGGAGGAAGAGAGAAGTGATGACTAAAGTGAAGCAACTCAGAGATATAACAGGAAATTCAAGTCAAAAATATGACTGGGGGACTAAATTGTAGTAATTTAAAGGATTTGGGGATTAAATTATAAATATGAAGATTTGAGAGTATAAATTATAATTTTTAAAGATTAAGGGACAGATTTGTAAAAATCCCAATTTTTAGTAGATCTTATATCTGGCCATAATGAAAGCCAAATAATTTTTAAATGGTTCTTAAACTAATATTTACTCTTTTATCAAAATAAGTCAGGACAGTATAAAGATAGTAATTAAAAGTATTAAATAAATTATTTTTGGTGGAATACCTCAAAAAGTATACTGTAAGTAGCATATAACTCTCGCTGTCCTTGGGTATTTGTTTTTTTTTTTAAAACAAAAAAAATTGTTTATCTATTATTGAGCTACCTGTCATTTCTTGACCTTTAGCAATATGCGTCAAATGCAATAAGTTGTAGTTTATTTATTTGTTTGTTTTTGGGACAATATTAGACAAAGGTGTCGTGACTTTTGATGGCTAGCGTAAAATAAACCGCGTGGGCCCATCGAAACACGCAAGGTCCAAGAAGGATAAATGCCCACCGACCACCATGTGCGCGCACGAACTACGAACAAACACTCCCCACTCATGTGCTCAATTGCTGTATTCCATTTCTATTTAGGAACTTAAACTAAGTTTATTATGTAAAATACTGCAAATGGCTTAACCTGAAGTGACACACACACACACACACATATATATATATGTGTGTGTGTACATGTATGTGCATATATGTGTGTGTGCATATATTCTAGGAAGGAAAAAAAAAAAGAAGAGAAGTTTGTTCCTTGCTTCCTCAAAGAAAGTTGATGTATACTGATGCATTTTGATTTTGTCATGTATCTTTTACTACAGAATAAACTATTCTTAACCTAATTTCATTCCCCTTAACACCTTGAAACTTGCTTTTCTAAATGAATTTTCCCGTGAGCACAAGTCCGATTCCAATCTGATCGTACCGAAAAGTAGGACTTTATTGCACTTTTCTTGATGACTCCATTTGTTGGAGTCGAGATATGAATCACTCCATGAGGCAACTTTTCCTAGATACTAAAAGGCTTTGGAATTGGCCTTATATATATATATATATATATATATATATATATATATATATATATATATATATATATATGAGAAAAATGAAAATGAGCTGACAGCTCACGCAAGTTATCTGAACTGTAATTCATTTCCACTCTCCAATAATTTTTTTTAAAATTTTTTTTTGGATTATGATCTCGACCCTCTATGATATACTCATACCTATTTTCTTGGGTTTTAGTTTTGATTTGGATCTCTATCAAGTTAATACAAAATTAACGGTTTTCAATGAATATTTTGTATGTACTTGATGAACGGGTAAATGAACTCTAAAACTTATAAAATTTAATTCGTAAGAAGTTAAGGAGGTAGAGATTGTAATTGTAAAAACAAATTGAAGAAAAATCATTGGATCATTATAATTTTGCTGCTAGCTCACGTAACTTTTCCTGAGCTCACAGCTCACCTACAGAAATATATATATATATATATATATATATATATATATATATATATATATATATATATATATATATATATATATATATATATATATATATATATATATATATATATATATATATATATATATATATATATATATATATATATATATATATATATATATATATGAGCCATGAAATCAGGAAAAATTATGTGAGCTAATTATAAAAATATAGTAATCCAATAATTTTTCTTCAATTTTTTTTTTAGAATTAGGAGCTCTATCTCCTTAATTTTAATAAGATCAAATTTCATAAATTTTAGAGTTCATTTACACTTTCATCAAGTGCATATATATAACTTGATACAAAATATTTATTTATTGAAAATCATTAAAATTTGTATCAACTTGATGGAAGACCAAAACAAAACTAAAATCTAACAAATTATGTATGAGTAAACTCTAGGGGATCGAGATCAAAATTCAGAACAAACTTTTTTAAAAAGTTTATTGGAGATAGTGAAAAATAACTGCAGCTCATATAACTTACGTAACCTGTTAGCTCATTTTCACATTTCTCATACACACACACACACACACACAACAACAACAACAACAACAACAACAACAACTACAACAACAACAACTAAGCCTTTTATCTCAAGTATTTGGGGTAGGCTACATGAACCAAAAAAGAATCACGCCGGATCGATCACTTTGATATTCCTTCTCTATTCATTTCTATCAAGTAATATCCCCTTATATATATATATATATATATATATATATATATATATGAGAAAAATAGAAATGAACTGACAGCTCACACAAGTTACTTGAGCTATAGTTTATTTCAACTATCTCTAATAATTTTTTTAAAAAAAAATATTTTAGATTATGATCTCTACCTCCAAGGGTTCACTCATGCCTAATTTCTTGGATTTTAGTTTTGATTATACCCTCCATCAAGTTAACACAAAATTAACGGTTTTCAATGAATAAAATATTTTATATGGACTTGATGAAAGGGTAAATGAATACTAAAATTTAATCTGAAATAAAGTTAAGGAGGTAGAGATGGTAATTATAAAAAAAAATTGAAGAAAAATATTGGATCATTATAATTTTGTCGTTAGCTCACGTAACTTTTTCTGAACTGACAGCTCACCTACAGTAATATATATATATATATATATATATATATAAAACTCAGAAAAAAATAATGTGAGTTAACGGAAAAAATATAGTAATCCAATAATTTTTCTTCAATTTTTCTTAGAATTAGAAGCTCTACCTCCTTAATTTTAATAAGATCAAATTTCATGAATTTTTGAGTTCATTTACGCTTTTATCAAGTGAATGCAAAATATTTATTTATTGAAAATCATTAAAATTTGTATCAACTTGATGGAAGAACTAAACTAAACTAAAATCTAACAAATTATGTATGAGTAAACCCTAAAGATCGAGATCAAAATCCAAAACAAACTTTTTAAAAAAGTTTATTGGAGATGGTGAAAAAATAACTGTAGCTCATGTAACTTATGTAAGTTGTTAGCTCATTTTCATATTTATATATATATATATATATATTAGTGACAAAAAGGAAATCATCTAAACCCGACTTAACAGATTATTTTTATCCTATGATGACGCGGGAAGGGCAAGTTGCATTGTACGTACGTACACAACATTAGTGTCTACAATCATACCTATAGAATCAACAAATCCCTGCTCTTCTTAATTATCCTTCATAATTACAAGCTAAATCAGTGTCATTATGGAAGCACACACATATGTTTGTACTCTCTCTCTCTCTCTCTCTCTAATTAATATAGTAATTTGCAAACTAACACGCACTCACATGCATGCACGCCTTCGCTTTAATTAATTAGGATAGGATAGCTAATGAACTTAAAATTAGATGACAAGTACGGCCAGATCGGGGGTAGGGGACCCCTCCGGATTAAAAAGGACGATTGCACGCAGCTCGTCTCAACTGGATTCTAACTTCACTTCACATGTGGCTCCAAAATGTTCGACTTTGTGACATGCACAGCGTGCTTGCTTGTTTTTTATTTACTTGTGGACTTCAACTCTGCTGCTTTCTCTCTCTAGACTTGGCATGTGGGTGCACATGTGCTCCTCATGAGAGATGGAGAGAGATTGGATGCATTGTATTGTTGAGATGCATAATATTGTTGTGTGAGTGGGCGGGAGAGAGAGAATTTTGGTGCATAATATTGTTGAGGGGAGAGAGAGGAGGTGAGTATCAATTCGGTTTTTATCAATTTTGACAAAGCCGAGCTAAACTCATTAGAAATGAGAAGCAAACTGAACCAAATTAATTTAGTTAGAAATCAAATTTTAAATAAACTTATTTTAAAATTATATATATATATATATATATATATATATATATATATATATATATATAGAGTAAACGGGAAATACACCGGAGGTGAAGGGAGTTCCTTCACCGCCGCTTAGGTGGCCCAATAAAATTATTACACGTGGCGCCACTTAAAGTGATAAATAAAAAACCTCTCTTAAATACCTCTTGAGTGGCGCCACATGTAATAATTTTATTGGGCCACCTAAGCGGCGGTGAAGGAACTCCCTTCACCGCCGGTGTATTTTCCGTTTACTCATATATATATATATATATATATATATATATATATATATATATATATATATATATATATATATATATATATATAGGAAACGAGAAATATACCGGCAATAAAGGGAGTTCCTTCACCGCCGCTTAGGTGGCCCAATAAAATTATAACACGGGGCGTCATTCAAGATAACAAATAAATGAATTCTCTTAAATGACACAACGTGTAATAATTTTATTGGGCCACCTAAGCGGCGGTGAAGGAAACTTCCTTCACCGCCGATGTATTTCCCGTTTTCTCATATATATATATATATATATGTGTGTGTAAATATATATTCAGAAAGGTTCAGTTTTGGTTTCAAAACTCGAAACTGAAAAGTGACCGAATTATTTTGGTTCTACTCAATTTAGCTTATCTAAATCGATTTCGATTGGTTATATTAGCTGAACTCTGCTCATTCCTTGAGAATTCTACTGCATAATATTGTTGAGAGAGAGAGAGAGAAAGGGGGGAGGGAGAGAGAGAGAGAGAGAGAGAGAGAGAGAGAGAGAGAGAGTTGATGCATATGTAATACCCTTGCAACAAGTGGCAAGCTGTTTATTCTGGGGGTATAATTCCAAGCATGAGCTTTGTAAACATGTGGGAATGATTGGCTATAAAGTGTGTTTTTTCAGTCACCAAAAGTGTATAGTATTTTTCCAGCAAGCAAGAGGACCACCCTTGGCTTGAGAGTTTTAATTACTTCTGCATATATATTTTCATTTTTTTTTTTCTTTTTTTTGGTGGTTGCCTTTGTTGATTTTATTTTATTTTATTTTTCCTTTCGAGCAACTCTCAACCCAACAACATGCCAGGGAGACCCACAAGCCTTTAAGTTGTTTTGTCCTTGGGAAATTGGAACGTTGTGTTGACTTGACCATAAAAGATGGGGAAGGAAAATAAAGTACTAGTATATACTTGTGTGGGAAAAAAGTGTTAATAAGGTGAGGTGATCTATAGAATTACTATAAATCCGTACATAAATAGTATTTATGGAAAAAATTATTCTTATTCATCTAGAGCATACTAGCAGTGTATCCAAGGTCATAACAGCAGTGAAACTGAGTTAGTTCTATCAGTAATATCACATGCTCTTAACAAAATAGTTTTAGGTTAAATTCACTAAGGCTCCTGTTTGGTTCGAGGGAAAGTGAAGGAAAAGAAAAGAAAACAAAAAAGAAAATATTTTCTATTGTTTGGTTTGCCAGAAAATTTAAAAGAAAAGAAAATATTTCTTTACTAACTAAAACATTAAGAAGCCAATTTCCATCTTCTTTTCTTTTCTTTTCTCTTCCATTTTCTCTTTCTTTTTCTTTCTTGCGTTTTCTTTCAAACCAAATACAGCCTAAGATTAAGGAAAAGAAAATCTGTTTTGCTTAAAATAATACATATGTACTAAAACTTTTGTCCTGGATAATTAGAAAACTTAAATTAGCGCTGGTAAATAAAACTTGGAAAAAAGAGGGTATTCTTAGTTTTATTGGTGATATCTTATTTAGTTGTTAAATTCCCCGTTACTCACTTGAGGCATTTGAGGGGATACCTTTGAATGTGGGTGGTCACTTTTCTTCGTCCCAATCAAATATAGAAAATTATTATTAGCCTTTAAAAAATTGTATAGCGGATCGTAGATTTGCATGTCTATACTCTGATTGACTAGCTAACCAGAGTACAATGAAGACTAGGAGTATTTCGAAGACCAAGCTGAATCTCTGAAGAAAACCATTATATTTAGGACATGTAAATATGTTCTACTTTGTTTGCATAGTTTAATTTCTATTTATTGGCTGTTTAAGAATGTGGCTTCGTATATTCTCTGAGTATATTGCCAGTATCTTATATATGCACTCATATACTGTATTTTAAAAACGAGACATGTCTAGACAAAGTGTATACAGTGTGTGTTTTTAAGCAGAAGCAAGAACTTAATATTGAAGTGGGAAACAGTACTAATAACTTAATATCAGGACCTTGAAGAAAATTTAGATAATCATCTTCATGGTCTCTAGCCTATAGTCAATGGGAGTAGAAATCTTGGACCACTGATAATTAAATGCATTGCCATGTAAATTTTGTGAACAGTATACATCACTGTTATATCCAACAACTGCTTTATTATAATAAATTATAACTGAAACCATACGTCAGTTATTAATTATCATAGCCTAAGGTTCAGACATTATTCATAACTGAATAAATAGCCAACATGCATGTCATCTCTGTTGTTAGGATCTCGGACTCTTTAATTTGCAAATGCATAAAGAGACAAGAACAGAGAACACTGTTGACTGGGATAGTTTCTCCTGTCATGGGACTGTCGGTTTAAATTTTGCTGCGTGCCAACCGAGTAGGGATGTAAACTAATAATACAAATAATTCGATCCGTATTTGAAACTGTATCTGTATTTTGATGGACTTGTCAGAAGGTAGGCTCTTGGTAGTCGGAAAGTTTCGAGATTTCAAATCGTTTAGAGTTATGTGACCTTGGATTAATACATTGTGTAATGATAGTATAGTCTTGCAAGAATTTATGTTTCATAGTGTTGGGAGAGGTTGGATCGTGCTATATGTACTCTGGTTGTTTTGTGCTCCATAACTTAGTGGTGCGTCACCAGGTATGAGTGAATTCGGTCACCTGGTATGAGTGAATTCGGATCAAGAGGTGATTTTGGTGGGTCGAAGCCTTCTTGGTTTGAGAGAATATGGGTTGACATACCACATTTCTGTAATATTACTGAGGAGAGCTGGAATAGCACTATGATGAGTTCACCAATTTACATTCTGACTATGAATAATAAGAAGACGAAAGAGGCATTATACCAGCGGAATAAGATTGAGGAGGATATTACTGATGAGAGCTGGAATAGCACTATGATGAGTTCACCAATTTACATTCTGACTATGAATAATAAGAAGACGAAAGAGACATTATACCAGCGGAACAAGATTGAGGAGGGATATCTTTCGGAAGAACAAACTATAGACGAGAAAAAAAATCCTAAATGACCAAGAATTTTCTACCAAAAGTACTCAAAATGACTTCGCACAGGAGTGCAGCATGAGGCTAATCTATAGCCTTGCACAAGAGTTGGTCATGAGGCTATTCATAGCCCCCCGCACAATTCACAAAAGTTGGGTGAGGAGTCCCATGCAGAAGATAGGTGCGAGGCTATCTTTTAGCCCCACACAGTAATTTGATCGCTAGGCTAGCCTAGCTTTTGACCCATTCATACTACAAATAGGAGTGGCTATGCTCCATTTGCTCAGCCACTAAATTATAGGACAGTTACACTCCCGTTATCTCCATTTAATGAGTTATTTTAATCGTCTTATGGAGGAGGTTAAATAGTAAAGTGGTTACACCACTCTCAGTGTTATAAATAGCCCCAAAAAGAGAAGGAAAAAAACATTTTGGCTTGATAAAAAACGAGCGATTATCAAGAGGAGGCATGTGGACTCTTTTCCATCTCCACTACTTGTGCGCAAGATCGAGGTGATCTAATCATTAATAAAAAATAGGATCCATCGGCCGTCACCACATCCAAAGACCCTATATCAAATAAAAGGAGAGCGCGACTCAATCCTCATCTCTCTTTGTCTTGAATAGAAAATTTTGTAATTTTCTTATATTCTTTTGTAAGTTTAATCGATTGTAAAAGAGACTTTGCAATGAAAAGAAATACAAATTTTTCTAGCAAACACAAACTCCTACAAGTCTCCGAAAGAGTTGTAGTAAACTAAAATAGCTATTGTTGGTTTATATGCCTGTAAGGGCATTTTTGGGAGACAAAATAAAATGCGGTTATAGAGTTGGTAGAGGATATCTCCTCTCACTAATCTCTCTAGCACTAAAAATTACGGTTAAAAGAAATTCTATAGGGATTCACCCCAAAAATATGATAAGGTCTTCCTCTCAGAAAAAGGCACATTTCTGTATTTTTGAGAGAAAATTCACTAGGAGGAAAATTTGACATTAATTCACTCGGGATTGAGAGCAAAGCGTCGTGGTAAGGTGGGATTGATTTGTTCGTAATCAATCTCCCGATCGGCTAAGGATTTCGGGTGTTCGTCGTTGATGACACATTCGCAGGATTTGATCGTCTACGAGGTACGCTTCTGCTAATTTTAAATTCAATATCGCAGACATTAATATCAGTATATCGGCATAGGAGAAACTCGCGCGTTAAGGCGAGATCCAACATTGGTATCAGAGCAATTTTCAGATGTGTTCCAATGAGGGAATGCCATAGCAAGAATGCTTGATGAAATCGAATCTATTTGATATTTCAGAGAGCTTATAATACTTTTGGTGGTATTATCATAATTAATTAAGCAAACACTTATCATAATTGATCAGGAGCTTATAATAATGCCTGTTAATATATTCAAATTCATAAAAATGTATGTTTAATTTAGCTCCTGGCAATCATAATTAATGCAAAATATATTTGTAGCTTTCAGGATATGCCATAAGTGATAAGCACGTGATTTGCCGCTAATTCTCGGTGACAATTGCGAGCTATATTGGTATCGAGTTATTGTATTGTATTCAAATGGTATCAGTTGCTCTCCAGTTTTCTCTAGACTCTCGGCAACATTCAAATCAATGCGAATTATTTGACACAATAATAATAATTAAAAAAAGATCATGTGTTCGTATGTTGCCGAGTGTGTTTGTATATTGCCGAGAGAGCGTGGGCAGCTATTTTATGTGGGTATTATTATTTTCTCTAGTGTAAACACTCGGCAGCATGTGATTATTTATCCCGATAATAATGATTTTTAAAAAAAATGATGATCATGTGCATTTATTTGTATGCTGCAGAGAGTCTGGGCAAATAGTTGACAGTTTTTTTTCTTTTTATTATTATTATTGGTTATTAATTGATGAAGGTTATATATATAGTTTGATCTATATAATGAAAATAACAATTGTTGTTTCAATTGATTGTGGGTGTTCATGCATTTAATATGAACGAATAATCAAAACATGGAAAGTGTCGCATGGTGATGGGTGCATGGTTGCTCGATTCGAACTTTATATTGTGTTGTTGTTCGTTGGGTTCGAGAATGCATGAACCATTGCATGTTGTGTTACGTGCCGAGCACGTTTGGTCACTAAGTCTCTCTCTCTCTATATATATATTTTTTGTTTTGTTTTGATCATACTATAATGACTGCATTGAAAAATATCATTGCTGACCTAAATAAGAGGGATAAATTAGATGGTGACAATTATGATATCTGGTACCGTAAGGTTCAGTTTATCCTTGAGGAACAAGAGCTCACAGAGATTCTGATACATCAGACGGTAGATCCCGGTGAGTAGACTGCCGCTCAGACCAGACATGATCAGAAGGCGTACCATGTTTGGAAGAAGAAAGATGGCTAGCTTGGGCTATCATAATTACAGTATGTATGATGATCTGATCCCTGAGTAAGAGCAGTACCCAAAGGCTAATGCAGATGTGGCTTGCTCTGAAAGATAAATTTGGGGCTACATCGGCCTCTAAGTTGAGGTCACTGAACCTTAAGTTTGTCACTTATAAGAAGGACCCGAAGCACATCATGAAGCAACATCTTATAAAGATGGCAAGTTACATTGCTTCACTAAAAAAATGCTAGACAACCATTAACTGATGAGCAGCAGGTCTTGGATGACATCCATTCTCTGCCAAACACTTGGAGTGCCTTACAGATGAACTTAACTCACAAGGAGAATATTCTTACTTTTGCTGACGTTGCACGTCACTGTGAGTTAGAGGAGAAGCGTCTTGAGCCCTCCAGGTCATTCTCGGACCATGTTTATGCTGCTGAGTCAAGTAAGGACTCTAAGGGCAAGTGTAATTGGAAAATGTATGGCCAGAAGAATTGAGAGGGTGACCAAAGGTAGAAAGAAAGAGATAACCCCAAGAACAAGGGACAAAAGCGTAAGTGAAAGCAGGGGAGACAAGTCCAAGTTGAAGTGCTACATTTGTGGCAAGCTTGATCATTTCACTCATGAGTGTGACAAGCAGAAGGTATGTCTCGATACCTTGATACATGATTGTGTTAATGTGTCTTCCACTGTTATGCTTGCTGATTCTTTTCCTTTGTGCATTGTAGACTCAGGAGCTACTGCCATGTAGCTCGCGATAGGAGCATGTTCGTGGAGTTTCGTCGATTGAGTGCGGACACAAAGAGGATTTACGTGGGGAATGGTTCTTATGTGGACGTCAAGGGGATTGGCACTTGCAAGTTAGAGTTGCGAGGTGGCAAAACCCTATACCTGCATGATGTACTCTATGCCCCAAGGATTCGATGAAACTTAGTTTCTGTTCTTTGCTTATATCGAATGGGATACATACTGAATTATGATATTTCAGGTGTTCGTTTGTTTTATGAAGACTCTGTGGATAGCTCTGGATTTCTTCATAATGGTTTGTATGTGCTTGACACTATGTTGATGTGTTATGACACTAGTGGTTTTTTTTATCACTACTTCTAACAATGAATGTGATGATATAGATATATGGCATGCTAGATTATAGCATATTGGGCAAGAGAGAATGAACCGTTTAGCGAAGAATGGTTTGTTAGGACCATTAGCCAAGGTTGAGTTGCTCGTGTGCGAGTTTTGTTTAGCTGGAAAAACAATGAGAAAGTCATTTGGTAAGACTATAAGAGCGGACTCTTCCTTAAAATTGATCCATTCTGATATCTATGGCCTATTGAATATGAGAGTAAGAAGTTGAGCTTCTTATTTTATAATATTCATTGACGATTACACGCGATATAGTTATGTTTGTCTGATCTCGCATAAATCTGAGACACTCGATTGCTTCAAAAGATTTGTAAATGAGGTAGAAAATCAGTTAGACATGAGAATTGAGACTCTCATGACCGATCGAGGGCGTGAGTATCTGTCTCAACAATTTAAGGACTTTTGTGAAGAGAAGGAAATTACTAGATAGTTGACTATTCCTGTGACTCTTCAACAAAATGGAGTCGCTGAGAGAAGGAATAGAACTCTGTTGGATATGGTTAGGTTGATGATGGTGCATGCTAACTTGTCAGTTTCCTACTGGAGAGACGTTTGTTATCTGGAGCCTACATTCTTAATCGAGTGCCCTCAAAATCAGTTTCTAGTACCCCTTATAAGATTTGGACAGGTAGACGACCTGACCTTAGTTACTTGAGAGCATGGGGCTGTACAACACATGTTCACGATTCTTCTCATCGATATGGCAAGTCAGGCCCACGAGGAAAGAAGTGTATCTTCATTAGATACTCCGAACACTCCAAGAATTATATGTTCATTGGTGAATATGCATATGGGGGCATTACAGAGATAGAATCTCGTGACATGACCTTCTTAAAAAATGATTTTCCCACTAGAGGGGAAATCGATCGTAATTACACTCTCTATGAGATATATTAGCCGATTGGCTTAAATATTCCTACTAGAGGGGATCAAGGGTCTTCTGTAGATCGGAGTCCTAATGGGAGAAATCCATTGAGAAGTAATGTTCCTCCAGAGCAACCTCGAAGGAGTAGTCGTCCGAGCATGCCTAAGCGTCGCTTTGACATTGAAGAAATGGCCTTTATAGTGACTCCTGAGGATGATGAGGAACCAAAGTCGGTCAATGAAACTCTCACAGGTCCTGCAAAGGACCACTAGAGAAAGGCCATGGAGGAAGTGATGGAATCGATGTGAATCAACGGAGTCTGTGACTTAGTTGATTTGCCTAAGGGTGGAAGGGCTGTTGGGAATAAGTGGATTCTAAAAATAAAGAGGAAGGTTGATGGTTCTATTGAGAGGTATAAGGCTCGATTAGTGGCTAAAGATTATACCCAGCAACATGGCATTGACTACGATGAGACTTTCTCTCATGTGGCATTTACCTCCATTCGCCTTATCCTAGCAATTTTTGCTAACTTGGACTTGGAGTTGTATCAGATGGACATTAAAACTGCATTCTTTAATAGAGATTTGGATGAGAAAATTTATATGGAACAGCCAGTGGTCTTTGTTCTTGAAGATCGGAGGGTAAAGTATGCCGACTCCTTAAATCGATTTATGGCCTTAAACAATCATCCAGGCAGTGGTACCTGAGATTTCAACATGAGGTGATATCTTACAGTTTTGTGATGATCGAGGAGAATCATTGCGTTTATGTAAAACGTTCACAAGGGCTGTTTGTGATCTTGTCCTTATATGTGGACGACATTTTGTTGGTTGGGAATAGTAAAGGGTATTTGATGACCGTCAAAGAATGGCTATCATCGAGATTTGATATGAAGGACTTAGATGAAGAGAACTACATCTTCGAAGTTAAAATTCAGAGGAATCGCTCGAGACGGATGTTGGCTCTTTCACAGGAGCCATACATCAAAAAGGTTCTTGAATGCTTCGGGATGGTTGATTGCAAACATATGGACACTCATATAGCTAAAGGTGAAAACTTAAGTCTCGAGATGTGCCCTAAAACTCGAGAAGAGAAAATTGATATGGAGAGAGTCTCATATGCCAGTGCGGTAGGTAGCCTTATGTATGCTATGTTGTGTACACGTCCAGACATATATTTTGCAGTTGGTCTAGTCAGTAGGTATCAATCGAATCCTAAAAAGGTACACTGGAGAGCAGTAAAGAAGATTTTGAGGTATCTCAAAGGCACTGCAAACTTCTTACTGTGTTTTGGAGGAAGATATTTGCGTTTAGAAGGTTACATGGACGCTAGTTGGTACGGTGACCTAGATGAATGCAAATCCACGTCAGGTTTTGCTTTCTTACTTGATGATGATGCTACTTCATGGAGTTCTAAGAAGCAGACCTGTATAGCTTTATCTACTATGGAGGCTGAGTTTGTTGCATGCTCAGCCGCAATGCAAGAGAGTGTTTGAGTTTGAAGATTTCTAAATGATTTGGGGGTTGTGGCAGATAGTGGGAGGCTCATGACTATATATTGTGATAGTCAGGACACGATTGCCTACACTAAAAACCCTAAGTATTATTCTAAGACCAAATACATAGATACTCGATACAATTTTTTTAGAGACATCATTGGGAAGAATGAGGTGACTGTGAAGTACATTTCTACGCATAAAATGGTAGTTGATCCCCTAACGAAACCCATTACATGTGGCCCATTTGTGAGACATGTAGAAGCTATGGGTTTGCATAGATTATGATATTCTCGATGTACTCTTTGTATACATTTTGATGCTCATGTTATGTTATGTATATTCAGCTTATTTGTTGTTATGTGCTTATGCATGCACACACATTTATTCGGTAATATATTTTATGATATATTGTGAAATTGTATGTTAGGCAAGCGGGTGCGGCTCTCTCACACGAGTGACCACCTCTAGCTCTGAGTGAGCAGTGATGAGACGGTTCCTAAACATATAGGATTTGGGGAGAGATCAAACTTAGGATATAAGTCGCCCTGATATGTGTTCGGGATGAGGTTATGGGTTTATATGATCGATGTGGACCACCCACAATTTATGGTGCCTGTTAGTAGCCAGATGTGAGATCTTAGATAGCACATGTGTTATGTGATTGCATTTTTAGGTTCTCCCTCTGAGATATCTGATCCATCTTACATGTAAACTGGACTCATATTTGTACGGTATTAGCAAATCTAACATATGCTCTTTTGAGAAATGTGGGAGTAATACTGTGACACGTGTTTCATACCATGTGTGATAGATGACCACGGGTTAGTGGGAGCAATGTATTATGAGATGCTAATCTTATGAGAAATCCCTGTGCCCACTGTGTGAGACTCGAGGCCTTATAAGTGGTTTCTTTGTAACCTTAGTAATTTCAACTATTTCTTGAAGTCTTAGTTCAGTGTATATTACTTTAGTGTATCCCCTATAGTTATGACTGATTCGACTTATAGGATATGTCTAGGAAAGCAACTAGATTAAGGTGGAAAGTTTCAAGTAGGGAAGGAAAACCAATTAATATTATATTGATATCATGTGTACACCGGCTAGCCTATTATGTTTACCTATGCAGAGATTAAGACATGACAGTGAATACATGTGAGATTTGTGAATGTTGAGATCTTACAAGGATACTTTCGAGTAGGAAAGGAGTCCGAGTGGATGTAATGAATTGAGTTTAGGGTACAGCAAGTTTATTTATACTGATATTAGTTTCTTGATCACCTTAACCAGTGCATTGAGAAGTCTTACTTGCAGGTGCACTCGCCGATCACACAACGTACGATTCTATATAAAAATCTAAAGGAGTGATGATGAAAGGTCGCATGAGTTGTGATTATGAGATAGCCAAAAAATGCCCGTTATGTGCAAGTGGGAGATGTTGGTTTATATGCCCATAAGGGCATTTTTGGAAAACAAAATAAAATGTTATTATGGAGTTGGCAGAGAATATCTCCTCCCATTAACGTCTCTCTCAAAAATCTCTCTCTCCCACTAAAAATTACGGTTAAAAGAAATCCTATGAGGATTCACCCCCAAAATATGAGAACGTCTTTCTCTCAGAAAAGGCACATTTTTTTATTTTTGAAAGAAAATTCATTTGGAGAAAAATTGGGCATTAATTTACTCGGGATTGAGAGCGTAGCATCATGGTAAGGTGGGATTGATTTGTTCATAATCAATCTCCCAATCGGCTAAGAATTTTGGGTGTTCGTCATCGGTAACACATCCGCGGGATTCGATCGTCTATGAGGTACGCTTCCACTAATTTTATATTTAACGTTCTAGACATTAGTATCGGTATATCGGCATAGGAAGAACTCGCACGTTAAGGTGAGATTCAACAGCTATGGTATTACTTGTAACGAGGAGGAGGCTTTGATTTTGGCTAAGTAAAACTACGCTCATTTATGATGTATTTATCGACTCTGAATGAACTGGGATATCCAGAACTTTCGTGGAAGCAAACCCTGTTGGAATTTCTATCGTTGCATGTCCGGTTGATAGGTTGATTTAGGCAAGTTATACTTCTCACTCGTTTAAGATGAAACTAACACTTCTTTTTTCGATTATGTTATTTGATTTTGATTATTGAGATTACTTTGAAATCAAAATGCTATGCATTAGTCGAACCAATGTTGCTAAAAGATTTTTAGTTATGTGATATTTGCCCCCTCATATCTTCTAATATTATTACTAGTCATTTCTCGCATTATTTCACTGAAAAATAAAACAGGAGTCCTTCTCACTGCACATTATCTTCTGATGGAAGAAGAAGATGAGTTTCATTCTTATGAGTTCAAGAACTTCAAAAAATAATAGTAATTGCAATATTAGATATGTATTACTTTGTTATAAATTATATTATGTTGACTTCATTAAGTTTGGAAATTAAATAGATTAAATATTGTTTTAGTCATTTGTAACACCCCGTTTTCCTATACAATATTTTTGTGTTTATTTATTTTTAAATGCATTATCATAAATATTAAAATAATTATTTATATAATATCATTTAACAATGTTATCTTTTATCTACCTTTTGATTTGAGTTTATCTAAAATACTTTTTAGCTTGATCGTAACAAATCTGACTGAATCTGGATTGAATTAGGAATCTATCATATATCTAAACTTATCCTAAACTAACCTAAATTTGTAAATATTTATAAAATAAAAAAAATAAGAAACGGGAACTAAAAACATATTTTTCTCTTCTGCCACAGGGCAGAAGAGAACAAAAGAAAAATAGTGAAGAAAAAAAGAAGAGAAGAAAAGAAAGAAAAAATAGAGAGAGAGAGAGAGAGAGAGAGAGAGAGAGAGGAAAGAAAAAGAAAAAAAAAGGGAGAAAAGGATAATCCGATCCGAACCATTAATGGTTAATTTTCAAAGTGGAGCTTTTTTTGAGGCAAGTGCTTTCCTGTTTATTTTATAAGTGTTCTATATTCTTTCTTTATATAAAAAAATTTAACATTATTATCATTATTATTTTTATTTAAAATATGTGCTAATGTAGGTGCTCTTTTATCCTCCTCATTTGTTCTTTTTCTTTGATTCATGTTGTAGTTTATTTAAATATATGCAAGTGTAGTTCGACTCTCGTAATGTTTCATTAAAATTGGAAATTAGAAAAAAGTAGAAATTTAAAATATAAAGCATCTACAAACTAAAATAAAAAAAATATTCATCCCTCTCTTTTCATTGAACAGAGAGAAAAGAAAACCCTCTTCATGAAAAAAAGAAAAAAAAAAAGAAAAAGAAAAAAGCTATTTTGTTAAGTTGATCAAAAAAAGAAATAAAAAAATGAAACCTTATTCTATTCATTTGAACATAACATAAAAAATAAAAATGTGAAAAGAAAAAAAAACAACTATGTTCTGTTCATTTGAAGATAACATAGAAACGGAAAACAAAAAAAAAGAAAAGAAAAGAACAGAAAAGAAAAAAATCATTGCAGAAAAAATTATTAATTTATTTATTTATATATGTATTTATTTTAAGATTTCTACTCATAGTGTCAAGATTCTATGTGTACAAATTTATTATTTGTTAATAGATCTACCATTCATTATTTTGATGGTTCTATATAATTTTTTTATTTCTTGAGAAGCCACTGACATGCTTATTAGGAGTTTTTGTGATAGATTATTACCTTTTGTAATCGTAAAAAGAAAAAATATATATTTAATGATTTTTCTTGTATAATTTTTGAGTATATATTACTTGTGAATTACCTTAGCTATTTACAAGTTCTATTACTGACTATTATTTGTATTCAAGATAATTCAATAAAATTCTCTCTATAGTATCATGGTGAAAATTCTGTCATTTCCAAATATGTAAACATTTTTTTCTTTAATCTAATTTGTTTTATATACTTTCATTGACCTATTAAGCATAAGCATTTCTTATATGTATATATATTTTTGGATATTTACTATGTCATTCCCTTTATTTGTAAAAAGAAATTCTAAAAAGAAATATGAATGCATTATGGATTAAATTAATCCTTTACATCTTTATAATAAGTTCATCATGTGACAATTTTTCCATAAGTGAAACCAATATATATGTGTACATATTTATTTTACATTGTTATTTACATACTTGTTAATAGAATTGTTGTTCTTAGAATATAGAACAAAATAATGGGTATGGGGAACTAAACGGCGGAAGTTGAACACATATTTTGAGATGTATACATTTTTAGGTTGTGCAGCCGAATTTTAGGGACCTACTATGGAGGTTCCGGGTAATTACTAGATCACCGTCATGATATGTTATAGGGCTTTAGCCCAGAGCATATACTCGTCCATCATTCTTGAGTACCTAGCGGTACGTCCTAAGGCAGTACAAGGAGTCATGGAATCGTGGTTCCAGACTTGTACGAGACTCTCTTAAAATATGTGATGTTTCCTCGTAACAGTTCCAAACTAATTCACATTAGAGATTAACAAGACAAAATAAATTTTATATGCATGTTTATCTTTGCTTTCTATATTTTCTACCATATCATTCAGAACATGCAGATGCTACATATTGACTACTATTACATTCAAAACAAGTATATTAAATCCATAATTTAATCTATAAAATATTTTTTTATTATCTTGTCATATATTTTCTATATTACTTATTTCATGCATAATTATACATATATATCACATATAGCATGCACATGTGTTATCATCCATCATTTTGTAACACTTGTATGATCTTTCTAACGACCCTGATTTGACACGCCCATATATTGATTTGCAGGTTACGACCCTGATTTGGCATGCCCAGATACTGATTTGCAGGTTAACAAAAAGGAAGACCCACTACAGCTGGAATCATATTTTAAAGATCGTTAGCAGATACTCAATAAATGCATTTGTTGCAGGAGGGACACAATAGAGACTCTTCTAATTTATTTTTTTTAGAAACTTTATTATCCATCTTTCTTTTGTTTATTTAAACTTTTCGATGATGTAATAATGATCGTTTGGCCCTTCTATAAACTCGTATTGATCATTATTTATGAAAGAAATTTATTGCTTTAAATCTATGTTGTTATCTTATAGCATATGTGTATGTATTTGTGGAAATTGTACATATGTATTTATGCGTTTTAGGTTTGGCATATTCATTTATGATACGTCGCCAAACGTTACCCGTATCTTGAGATTTGGGGCATTACAGTTGGTATAAGAGCTCAGATTTGGCTGTGGTCTTTGTCTAAAATCTCTATTTAGAGTTACTGCCACATATACACATATGCATATACCTATGTATTTGGTCTCTATCATATCCATTGATTCCAAAATTTATTACATCCATCACTATTGATTCTTTGCCACATCTTATATTACTTGTGATTCATTTCTTTAAAAATTAACTTTTCATTTTATCATATCGTTTGATATCAGAGTGCGCAGTAAAAACTGTGGATCTTTATCCGTATAATATCTTACATAATTAATATCTATATGGTCGTTTCACTTTAACTTAAATTTCGAGGACAAAATTTTCTTTTAAGGAGGGTAAATTGCAACACCCAATTTTCCTATACAATATTTTGTGTTTATTTATTTTAAAATGCATTATCATAAATATTAAAGTGATTATTTATATAATATCATTTAACAATGTTATCTTTTATCTACCTTTTGATTTGAGTTTATCTAAAATACTTGTTAGTTTGATCGTAACAAATTTGACTGAATCTAGATTGGATTAGGAAAATCTATCATATAACTAAATTTATTCTAAACTAATCTAAATTTGTAAATATTTATAAAAAAATAAAAAAACAAGAAATGGGAACTAAAAACACATTTTTCTCTTTTGCTACAGGGCAGAAGAGAACAAAAGAAAAATAGTGAAGAAAAAAAGAAGAGAAAAAAAGAAGGGAAAAAATAGAGAGAGAGAGAGAGAGAGAGAGAGAGAGAGAGAGAGAGACGAAAGAAAAGGAAAAAAAAAAAGAAAAGAGAAAAGAATAATCAGATCCAAACCATTAGCGGTCAATTTTCAAAGTGAAGATTTTTTTGAGACAAGTGCTTTTCTGTTTATTTTATAAATCTTCTATATTCTTTCTTTATATTAAAAAAAATTTAACATTATTATCATTATTATTTCTATTTAAAATAAATTTGTTAATGTAGGTGCTCTTTTATCCCCCTCATTTGTTCATTTTCTTTGATCCATGTTCTAGTTTATTTAAATATATGCAAGTGTAGTATGGCACCTTTTTCGTATTGTTTCATTAAGATTGAAAATTAGAAGAAAAAAAAGTAGAAATTTAAAATGTAAAGTATGAACCAAATAAAATAAAAAAATATTCATCCCTCTCTGTTCACATAATAGAGAGAAAAGAAAACCCCCTTCACCAAAAAAAAAGAAAAAAAGAAAATGCAAAAAGCTATTATGTTAAGTTGATTAAAAAAAGAAATAAAAAAATGAAACCATGTTCTATTCATTTGAACAGAACATTAAAAAAACAAAAATGTAAAAAGAAAAAAAAACAACTATGTTCTGTTCAAATGAACAGAACATGTTCTTTTCATTTGAACAGAACATAGAAATGGAAAACAAAAAAAAAAGAAAAGAAAAAAATCATTGCATAAAAAAATATTAATTAATTTATTTATCTATATATTTATTTTAATATTTCTACTCATAGTGTCAAGATTCCATGTGTACAAATTTATTATTTGTTAATAGGTCTACCATTCATTATTTTGATGGCTCCATATAATTTTTTTATTTCTTGAGAAGCTACCGACATGTTTATTAGGAGTTTTTGTGATAGATTATTACCTTCTATAATCGTAAAAAGAAAAAATATTTAATGATTTTATCTTGTATAATTTTTGAGTATATATTACTTGCGAATTACCTTAACTATTTACGAGTTCTATTACTAACTCTTATTTGTATTCAAGGTAATTCAATAAAATTTTCTCTATAGTTTCATGATGAAAATTTTGTCATTTCCAAATATGTAAAAAAAAAAAAAATCTTTAATCTAATTTGTTTTATATACTTTCATTAACCTATTAAGCATAAGCATTTCTTATATGTATATATATTTTTGGATATTTACTATGTCATCCCCTTTATTTGTAAAAAGAAATTCTAAAAAGAAATATGAATGCATTATGGATTAAATTGATCCTTTATATCTTTATGACAAGTTCATCATGTGACATTTTTTCCATAAGTGAAACCAATATATATACGTGTACATGTTTATTTTACATTGTTATTTACATGCTTGTTAATAGAATTGTTGTTCTTAAAATATGGAACAAAATAATGGGGTATGGGGGAACTAAATGGAGGAACTTGAACATATATTTTGAAAGGTATAAATTTTTAGGTTGCGCAGCCGAATCTTAGGAACCTACTGCGGAGGTTCCGGGTGATTACTGTATCACCGTCATGATATGTTATAAAGCTTTGGCCCGGAGCATATACTCATCCATCATTCTTGAGTACCTAGCGGTACATTCTAGGACAGTACCAGGAGTCATGGGGCTGTGGTTCCAAGCTTGTACGAGAATTTCTTAAAATATGTAATGCTTCCTCGTTCCAAACTAATTCACATTAGAGATCAACAAGACATAATAAATTTTATATGCATGTTTATCTTTGCTTTCTATATTTGCTACCATATCATTCAGAACAAGCATATGCTACATATTGACCACTATTACATTCAAAACAAGTATATTAAATCCATAATTTAATCTATAAAATATTTTTTTATTATCTTGTCATATATTTTCTATATCACTTATTTCATGCATAATTACACACACACACACACACACACACACACATATATCACATAGCGTGCATATGTGTTATTATCCATCTTTTTGTAGCACTTGCATGATCGTTCTAACGACCGTGCTTTGGCATGCCCAGATACTGATTTGCAGGTTACTATTCTAGTTTGGCACGCCCAGATACTGATTATAGATTAACGAAGAGGAAGACCCACCACAGCTGGAATCATATTTTAAAGAGTTGGCATATACTCAATAAGTGTATTTGTTGCAGGAGGGACATGATAAACACTCTTCTAGTTTATTTTATTTTTTAGAAACTTTATAATCCATCTTTATTTTGTTTATTTAAACTTTTCGATGATGTAATAAAGATCGTTTGTCCCTTCTATAAACTCGTATTAATCCTTATTTATAGAAGAAATTTATTGTTTAAAATCTATATTGTTATCTTATAACATATGTGTATGTATTTGTGGCAATTGTACATATGTATTTATGCGTTTAGATTTGGCGTATTCATTTATGATAAGTTGCCAAATTCTACCCGTATCTTGGGATGCAGGGTGTTACAGTTGGTATCAGAGCTCAGGTTCGATTGTGGTCTCTGTCTAAAATCTCTGTTTAGAGTTACTGTCACATATACGCATATGTATATACCTATTTATTTGGTCTCTATTCTATACATTGATTCCAAAAATTTATTCCATCCATCACTATTGATTCTTTACCACATCTTATATTACTTGTGATTCAGTTTTTTAAAGTTAACATTTCATTTTATCCTATCATTTAATATCAGAGTGCGCAGCGAAAACTGTGGATTATTATCCATATAATATCTTACGTAATTAATATCCATTCACTTTAACTTAAATTTCGAGGACAAAATTTTCTTTTAACGAGGGTAAATTGTAACACCCCGTTTCCCTATACAATATTTCTATGTTTATTTATTTTTAAATGTATTATTATAAATATTAAAGTGATTATTTATATAATATCATTTAACAATATTATCTTTTATCTACCTTTTGGTTTGAGTTTATCTAAAACACTTGTTAGTTTGATCGTAACATAACAAATTTGACTGAATCTGGATTGGATTAGAAAATGTCTATCATATATTTAAACTTATTCTAAACTAATCTAAATTTTTAAATATTTATAAAAAAATAAAAAATAAGAAATGGAAACTAAAAACACGTTTTTCTCTTCTGCCACAGGGCAGAAGAGAACAAAAGAGAACAAAAGAAAAACAGTGAAGAAAAAAAGAAGAGAAGAAAAGAAGAAAAAAAATAGAGAGAGAGGAAAGAAAAGGAAAAAAAAGGGGAGAAAAGGATAATCCGATCCGAATCATTAGCGGTCAATTTTCAAAGTGAAGTTTTTTTGAGATAAGTGCTTTCCTGTTTATTTTATAAATTTTCTATATTCTTTCTTTATAAAAAAACTTAACATTATTATCATTATTATTTTTATTTAAAATAAATTTGTTAATGTAGGTGCTCTTTTATCCTCCTCATTTGTTCATTTTCTTTGATCCATATAGTAGTTTATTTAAATATATGCAAGTGTAGTTTGGCACCTTTTTCATATTGTTTCATTAAAATTGGAAATTAGAAAAAAAAAAGTAGAAATTTAAAATGTAAAGCATGAACAAAATAAAATAAAAAATTATTCATCCCTCTCTGTTCACAGAATAGAGAGAAAAGAAAACCCTCTTCACCAAAAAAAAAAAAGGAAAAAAAAAGAAAAAGAAAAAAGCTATTTTGTTAAGTTGATAAAAAAAAGAAATAAAAAAAATGAAAACATTTTCTATTCATTTGAACAAAACATAAAAATAAAAAAACAAAATTGTAAAAAGAAAACAAAAACAACTATGTTCTGTTGAAATGAACAAAACATGTTTTGTTCATTTGAACATAACATAGAAACAGAAAACAAAACGAAAAGAAAAGAAAAGAAAAGAAAAAAATCATTGCAAAAAAAGTATTAATTAATTTATTTATATATGTATTTATTTTAATATTTCTACTTATAGTCTCAAGATTCCCCGTGTACAAATTTATTATTTGTTAATAGGTCAACCATTCATTATTTTGATGGCTCTATATAATTTTTTTTATTTCTTGAGAAGCCACCAACGTGCTTATTAGTAGTTTTTGTGATAGATTAGTACCTTCTGTAATAGTAAAAAAAAAATATTTAATGATTTTATCTGTATAATTTTTAGGCATATATTGCTTGCGAATTATCTTAGCTATTTACGAGTTTTATTACTGACCATTATTTTTATAACATTTTCTCTATAGCATCATAATGAAAATTCTGTCATTTCCAAATATGTAAACATTTTTTTTTCTTTAATGTAATTTGTTTTATATTCTTTCGTTGACCTATTAAGCATAAGAATTTCTTATATGTATATATATTTTTGGATATTTACTACGTCATCCCCTTTATTTGTAAAATGAAATTCTAAAAAGAAATATGAATGCATTATGGATTAAATTGATTCTTTACATTTTGTAACAAGTTCATCATGTGACATTTTTCTCATAAGTGAAATCAATATATATACGTGTACATATTTATTTTACATTGTTATTTACATGCTTGTTAATAGAATTATTGTTCTTAGAATATGCAACAAAATAATGGGTATGAGGGAAATAAACGGAGGAACTTGAACACATATTTTGAGATATATACATTTTAGGATGTGCAGCCGAATTTTAGGGACCTACTATGAAGGTTCCGGGTGATTACTAGATCACCATCATGATATATTATAGGGCTTTGGCTCGGAGTATATGCTCGTCCATCATTCTTGAGTACCTAGCGGTACGTCCTAGGGTAGTACCAGGAGTCATGAGATCGTAGTTTCAGGTATATACGAGACTCTCTTAAAATATATGATGTTTCTTCATAACAGTTCCAAACTAATTCATATTAGATATTAACAAGACATAATAAATTTTATATGCATATTTATCTTTACATTTCTATATTTGCTACCATATCATTCAGAACATGTAGATGCTACATGTTCACCACTATTACATTCAAAACAAGTATATTAAATCCATAATTTAATCTATAAGATATTTTCTTTATTATCATGTCATATATTTTCTATATTACTTATTTCATGCATAATTATACATATATATCACACATAGCGTGCATATGTGTTATTATCCATTTTTTTGTATCACTTGTATGGTCATTCTAACGACCCTGGTTTGGCATGTCCAAGTACTGATTTGCAGGTTAACGAAGAGGAAGATTCATCATAGCTGGAATCATAATTTAAAGAGTTAGCAGATACTCAGTAAGTGCATTTGTTGTAGGAGAGACACGATAGAGACTCTTCTAATTTGTTTATTTTTTTTAGAAACTTTATTATCCATCTTTTTTTTGTTTATTTAAACTTTTGATGATGTAATAAAGATCGTTCGGCCCTTCTATAAACTCGTATTGATTCTTATTTATGGAAGAAATTTATTGATTTAAATTTATATTGTTATCTTATGGTATATGTGTATATATTTGTGACAGTTGTACATATGTATTTATGTGTTTTAGGTTTGATGTATTCATTTATGATATATCGTCGAACGCTACCTATATCTTGGGATGTGGGGTGTTACATCATTAGTTGGAAAACAACCAAGTCATATATAATTGAAATATACTTGCAACGAAAAAAGGTTATGTAAATTAAGCTAGAAAAATATTATTGTAAACTAATAGTTATTTGTTAGAACAGAAAATCGAAGTTAGCATTGAACACTATGTCCTTAAAGATTCGTTCTCTGCTAGTTCTGATTCTGGAATGCAATGGGTATCAATCTATCATGATAAAGAGATCATATTATAATGGGAAGAAAGCAACAATCGAATTGACTGAACAAACCAAGAAAAACAATAATCACTATTATTTAAATAACTATGAATGAAGTAATGAGATTATCTATTAAAATTGAGTCTAATAGTGAGTCTACCAGTGCTTTGTGAAGTGGAACGATATAATGTATTTATATACTCTAAAAGAGTTAAATGATACTACTCTTTATGGTGAAAATGTGTGAATCATCTAAGTTAGAAATTCAAATGACATTTAAATAGTTACAACTGTTCAACTGATCGAACCCATTCATTTTGAATTTCAAATTTAGACCTTTTTTGCTAAATTGTGTCTGAATCATTGTAATTGTTCAAATAGTTGCACTGCTCATATTTAAATAATCTCATCTTTCTATATTGCTAAACAAAGAGAAGAGAGAAAACTTTCAATTTAGAAAATTAAAAAAAATCCAAAAAAAAAAGATAAAATTATGATGTGGCTCCCTAATTTTGGAGATTTTTTAAATTTATACAAAATATAAATTCCAAAATATACAATGTGCTTAAAAACTACTAGTCTTAAAAAGAAATAAATTTTATAATAAAAAAAAAATCTAATTATCACCTAGAAAATAGGAAACTACCATTATGATAGGACATGCATGGGGAGGATTATTTTTCAAAATAAATAAATATTTTTTCTCAACTGCTCACTTCTTTATCTCAATAATAAAAATAATAAAATAGATTTAATGCTACTCAAATTATTGCCATGAAATGTAATTATATAATTATAAAATTATAACTATCTTTAATACCAAATTTTAAATTTGTAGCACATGCAAGAAATGAAAAGAGAGAGATGCCTGATTATTACACCTCTACCGTCTTTATCAAAGTGATTCAAATATCACAACTTCAAAAAAAAAAAAAAAGAGTGAAAATAATTCATCTCTTCTTTAATTTTCTCTCTTCAACACTTTTGAATATAAGAGATTTATTTCAGTTATGAACATTAAAAAAAAAAATCTAATTGATTAGATTTTGTATTCAAGAGACATATAGGAGTTCAACATGGTAGACCACTCAATACGAATATCAAATTTGTATTATCAAAGTCAATACCCAAATATTACCAAAGGAAAAAAAAAAAGATAATAAGAACTCCACTTTCTTCATAATAAATATCTCCAAATATTGCCAAGCATTGTGCATGTTTTCCACTTGTATATTACTAAGTAAAACTGAAACACGATTTATAAAATAAAAAATTCAAAAATTTTAGAAATTAGCTTGGGTTGTTCAAGTTTTTCAAAATTTTTAAATTATAACTAGAAAAAGTTCCATTTTTATGGATTGGAATGAGTCCTTATAGTGAGGGAGCAGTTATATAAGTACACCAACAACAACTAAGCCTTTTATCCAAAATATTTGGGGTAGACTACATGAACCAAAAAAAGAATCACGCCAGATCGATCACTTTGATAGTTTTGTTCCATTTATTTCAATCAAGTAATATCTCCTCATTTAAAATTTTAGATTTCATATCTTTTCGTATCACCTCCATCCATATTTTTTTCGATCTTCTCTTCGTTCTTTTAACTTGTCCTATATTGATAAACTCTCATTGTCAAACTAGGGCATTTGTAGGCCGCTATTGCACATAACCAAACCATCATAAGCGATTTTCTCGCATCTTCTCATCGATGAGAGCTACACCTACTTTGCCCGAATATCTTCATTTCTCATTTTATCTCTTCTAGTATTTTTGCATATCCAGTGGAGTATGCACATTTTTATTACACTTATCTTCTGTGAAGAATAGTTATATAAGTAGCTAGAGAAAAAGTGGTTATTTAGATGGTTGAGAAAATGGATATTTTTTTTTTATAACAAGAACTAAGTAAAATTAAATCGAAAAACTGCAACTATAATTATATTAGTTCAAGTATAATAAAATACAAGATTTTGATAGCATAAACTATCTTCTGCATCAAATTGAAATGTCATGAATAAGATCAATATAACGGAACAGATTAATATGTCATCTCTATTGTTACATTTGTAACATGCTTCTCGAGTAAATTTATTATACATTATTATATTATTAGCCAATTTATTTATTATGGACTTACATTAGTAAATAATCACTCATCTTTTTGTTTGTCTTCATTTCATTATCACATTGACATAAATTTTTATAGTTTGATTCATCGATACTATTGTCTTTTATTGAGAAGGACATGCAATAACAATACTAACAAAAGATTTGCTAATTTTCCAATACTACAAGAGAAGATTCTATCAAGTTAGATGGTAAGTGCTAATAGAGTTGAACCATCAAAAATAGAAAGGGAGTATTCTTCATGTCAAATGGAACTTATAATAAGAAGTTTACATATTTTTTGATTTAGGTAATTACATATGTAATTTTTGTTGATATTTTCTTTCGTTCATAGCGTCTTCTTAATGCTTATGTTCAAACTATCTTTTTTTTTTTTTTTTGAAAAATAAATGATTATTTAACTTCTTAGTGTTTCATAAACATGTTCTTTACTTTTTTTCAAGGATAAATGATAATTTTCATCTATTTTATTAACAAAATATCAGTATTTTTTTATTTCAATTTTTTAACAAATGATTATAAAACATAATTATAATATTTTTGAGACTTTAGATTTTAGACGCTTCATTTTAAAGCTATTCTAAAATTTTAAAAATCAATGTATTTATTGAACAATGCAAGAATAGAAAATATCACATTATCTTGATTCTGTTTACCAAACGTATTTTTATTGTATTAAGTAAAAAAACTCCAACATAATTTTTAAAATAATATTTTACAAAAGCTTTCTAACAATTCTATTCACATATTTCTTTTCTTTAGCATTTCTTATATTTTTATTTTTTTTCTTTCAAAAAAGGATCATGTATACGGTAATGTTTAAGTTCTAATTAATATTTAAAACTATGTTTTGAAAACTATTTGTATATATAATTTTTGTTTCCAATGTACTTATACATTTAAAAAGTACATATTATTTCTTTAATGAATTTTAAAAATTAATTTAATGCGTTATGTACATCATGTACATTTTCGATTTTTCTTACTGGAAAAAACTAATATATAAATTTTAGTTTTCTCCTATTAATATAGAAATTTTAGTTTTCTCCTATTAATAATTACTTGAAAGTTATATTTGCATAAATAAATTCTACGTTTAAATGGTTATGGTGTTAATGATGTACTTTGGGACATATTTCTATACATTGTTAAAATTTTCTGCTTGGAGGTTCAAAACTTTCAAAATATTTCCGGAAAACTATTTATTTCTATACAAATATTTCAAAGGGTTAATTACAGTCAGACCCCTGAAATTTGAAACTCTCAAATAACTCTCTGGACTTTTAAGACTGTTAGTGAGAGTTAGTTATTTTCACTCTCCTTTTTTTACTAAAATGCACTCATATCCCTCAAATTTCTATTCTACCCTTATCCACCCATTTAACCAGCACACTCCCTCTCTCTTTCTCTCCTCTCTCTCTCTCTCTCTCTCCTTCTCTATCCGTCTCTCTCAGTCACTCACGCTCCCTCTCTCTCTATCCCTCTCTCTCAGTCACTCACGCTCCCTCTCTGACTGAGAGAGAGGGATAGAGAGAGTGACTGATAAAGAGGGAGCATGAGTGACTGAGAGAGAGGAATAGAGAGGGAGCGTGAGTGACTGAGAGAGAGGGATAGAGAGAGAGTGTGTGTGTGCTGGTTAAAGGGAGGGATGATGGTAGAATAGAAATTTGAGGGATAGGAGTGCACTTTAGTAATAAAAGAGAGTGAAAATAACTAACCCTCACTAACAGTATTAACAGTCCAGGAGGTTTTTTGAGAGTTTCAAACTTCAGAGGTGTTAAGTTATACATCTCCAATACTACAAAGGGTCTGACTGTAATTAACCCTATTTCAAAATATGTTTAAGATTGTTTACCTTCTATTTAGAAAACAATTTGGTTATAGAATTCAGATCATCTCTAATAAATTTGTTTAATAGAGGGTCTATTACTACAATCTAACCCATCCCTTTTATCTTTAATTGTTAAGTTTATTAATTTAAGTCATGATTTCTATTATATGTATGTGTGTGTGAAAAATGGAAATGAGCTGATAGCTCACGCAAGTTATCTGAGCTGCAGTTCATTTCCACTATCTCTAATAATCTTTTTTTAAAAACTTCTTTTGGATTATGATTCGATCCCCTAGGGTTCATTCATACCCAATTTCTTGGATTTTAGTTTTGATTTGGTCCTTTATCAAGTTAACACAAAATTAATGGTTTTCAATAAAAAAAAAAACATTTTGTATGTACTTGATGAAAGGGTAAATAAATTTCAAAATTTATGAAATCTAATCCAAAAGAAATTAAGAAGATATAAATAGTAATTTTAAGAAAAAAATTGAAGAAAAATTATTGGATCATTATAATTTTGTCGCTAGCTCACGTAACTTGTTCTAAGCTCGCGGCTCACCTACAGTAATCCCATATATATATATATATATATATATATATATATATATATATATATATATATATATATATATATATATATATATATATATATATATATAAACAGGAAATTCACTGGTGGTGAAGGGAGTTCTTTTACCACTCTTTGGTGGTCCAATATAATTATTACACGTGGCGCCACTCAAAGGACGGTTAAGCTAGTTATTTTATTTGATATCTTAAATGACGCCACATAAAATAATTGTATTAGGCCACCTAAGCGGCGGTAAAAGAACTCTCTTCACTGCCGATGAATTTTTTGTTCTCTCTATATATATATATATATCAAGAAAAATTAGAATAAAAATTTAGTATTAATATACAAAAGTAAATCTTCATCATATACCCAATAAAAACAGCAAATATTACATTCTCATTCGCAATAAACAAATCAAAAAATAAATAAATAATATGATTTAAGATACGGATAGGAGGAAAAAGAGGAGGATAAGATTTTTAGATATGTGGTTGGACAATTATGATTGAGTCAATGGATTTTTCCAAACCACAAAAAGAATAAAAAAAAAAAAAAACAGTACCAAGGGAAATGAAAAGAAAATTTTTAATATCTTCCATAAATAACGTTCCATTATACATACCAATCAAGAAATTAGAAAATAGATTCTAAGATACCTAGTTAGATTTTTGAATAATGGCTATACTTTATTTGGACCATTCTATATAGAGGTCTTTACATATCTGTCTCTTTCATCTTTAAAAATTTAAATTTAGTCTCCCCAAATCTTCATATTTATAATTTAGTCTCTCAAATCTTTTAAGTTACCTGACTTTAGTCCTCCGATCATATTTTTGGTCCAAATTTCCTATTATATCTCTGAATTACTTCATTTTAGTCTTCCCTTCCCTCTTTCTCCTCTCTTCCTATTCTTATTGGGTTCTCCTCTCCATTCTTCTCCTCTCTCTCTTCTCTCTTTTTATTGAGTTTCCCTGAATTACTTTACTTTAGAGATTAAGTAGGAGGAAAGAGAGAGAGAGGAGAAGAATCGAGAGGGGAGCCCAATAAGAAGAAGAAGAGAGGAGGAAGATGAAAGAGAGAACTAAAGTGAAGTAATTCAGGAGTATAACGGAAAATTTGGGCCAAAAATATGGTTGGGAAACTAAAGTCATGTAACTTAAAGGATATGAGGGACTAAATTATAAATATGAAGATTTGGGCGACTAAATTCAAATTTTTAAAGATGTAAGGGACAGATATGTAAAAACCCCTTCTATACATAATCTCAACTACTTCAAATAGCATATATTTTTTAAAAAAGAAATATTTAATATAAACTCAAAAAGAATAGCAGATATTCCAATGGATTTTTACAAAGTATCAAAAAATTAAAATAAATGAATAAATAACTGTGCTATTGGAAACGAATTTGTTTTTTTTTAAATATCTTCCATAAACAACGTTCCATATCCAAGCCAATCGACAAATTTAAAAATAGATTTTAAGACATCTAGTTAGATTTACAAATAGTAACTATACTCTGCTATACGTTGGACCATTATATACGTAATTTCATTGCTTAAAATATTAGGAGAATCATAATTTTTTAGTGTAAAATTTGCAAATCATGAGATATAAGTGTGTCGGCGCGAGAAGCTTTTTCATTTTCTTTTCTCCTTCTTCTGCATACACTCCAAACATCAGTTTTCTATCTTCAGAAGAATTCTTCTGTTCTGTCCTGCACTACACCATTGAAACAGATAGTGTTTTTTAATCAGATTCGCCATAGGCAACAGGACTGCGGCTTCCTTCCTGTTGTAAATAAATCGTTGTATCTTGGGAGATCGACACCTACTGTTATAAAAAAAACATACCGGCAAAGGGCGAATCTGTTTTAAGAAGATAGTATTCAATGCCAGCCTCGATCATCTTCCAGTCATCATCCAATTTGCAATTATCTTCTGCATACAGTCATTCTTCAACCAGTAAAGTATTCTAATTCAGTTTTTTCATTTATATATTATTTTGTCTAGTAATTTAAACTAATAACCTATATACATACATATATATAATATAGATATAGATATTTTGCTGCTTCTAAAAGTAAACTGTTAAAATCAATTTGGATTTCTTATCTTCTGTTCAGTTTCTAAAATCTTCTTGTTGAGATAAAATTGAGATATGATCATAATGCTAAAATATTTTGAGATACTTTCCTATTAGATATTGAGATATTTTTCTAATTTAGGATAGTTGACAAATCTATGATTTGACTAATTGAAGATTTTATGTAATTAGTATCAATTACAGATCCTGTAATTATTCTTTTTATTGCCTCCTTCACCTATAAAAGGATGGCTCATTGTACAGTTCAACAACAAGAAAATATACATAAATTTCTTCATTCGGCTTTCGCTCTATTTTCTTCAACATGGTATCAGAGCTACCGGAATTCTGGTGCCTCTTCTAACTTCTTTTGTGAGTGCATAAACCACCATAAGTGAGTTTTTTTCTTTGTCCTCACACATCTCGAAGCTCTTTGTGCCCGTTTCGGCCATTTTGAAGTCAGATCTCGACAATCTTCTACTTTCAGATTGTTCGTCTCCCTTCGATCTCCTTCCATCAAAATTTCAGCTCTATCGGACTTGATAAGCTCTTCCACGCACCGTGTGAAGTCTCTACAAGTGGTCTTTACACACCTCTCTTCTTCAACGCGTGAGCCCCACTTGTCCTGGTCAATTCTGTTCTACAATCAGGTTTGGCTTTTTCGGACGCAGATTTGTTTTTGGTTGATTTTTCAGGAGTTAAGTTTGGCATATCCGTTTCAAAATGTCTTCCCAAAATGATATTGTTCGTCCATTTGATATTGTTTTGGATGGAACCAACTATAATCTTTGGGCTTCCAATATGAAACTTTTTCTCAAAGGAAGAAAATTGTGGCGTTATGTTTCTGAGCATTCTCCTAAGCCTGTTCATGCTAAGGATGAGTCCGCCGCTGATTACGTACGCTACTCGCTTGAACGACTGGGAGAGTATTCATAGTAAAATTCTGCAGTGGATTGTTAATACATCAATCCCATCTATTAACAGTCTTCTACCTAGGCTCGAGAATGCAGATTTCTTGGTTGCTCGATACGACTGCTGCAATGATGCTTCTCTTCAGTTTCAGATTAAGACAAAACTTTACCAGATGCGTCAAGAAGCTGGTCAGTCTATTACTGAATTTTACTCTCAAGTCGCTCTTCTTTGGGATCAGTTGACTGTTGCCGAACCCCAACTTCATTGTGCTGCAGACATCGAGCTCTTTGCAAGATATCGGGACCGCCGCAAGTTCATGCATTTTATGATGGCTCTTCGTGATGACTTTGAGTCCACTCGGGCAGCCCTTTTTTATCGTACGCCACTCCTACCATAGATCTTGATGTTTCTGAGTTAATTTCCGAGAAGCATCGTCGCCTTACTATGAAGCTACAGTCTCTCGATCTTGTTTTGGTTGCTGTCTCTTCGGCTTCCTCCCAACGATATGCTCCACAGTCACAATCTCCTTCTCAAAAGTTATTTTGTCGGTATTGCAAGAAAAGCAGTCACTTGATTACTAATTATTTCCAGTTGCAACAAAAAAAGGCACGAGACTCTCGTGGTTCCCTCAACAGGCTGCTGCGGTTGTCTTCACTGATCCCTCTACCCCTGAGTCTTCTTCTCAGTCTACTTCGCTCACTGCTGCTGATATTGAGGCTTTGGTCCATCAGCTTCTGTCTCGTTCATCTACTACACTATCTGTCACTTCAGATACTTCTTCTTGGTTTATAGATTATGCTTGTTGTAATCATATGACTTCTGATCCCACTATTTTTTCACTAAATCTGCACTAGACCCTAACCATATTATTTATACTGCTGATGGTTCTGCAATGTCTGTTAGCCATATTGGTTCTATTTCTACCTCCGACATCTTTATCGATAATACCTATTTAGTTCCTAAGTTATCATCGAATCTCCTCTCTGTTGGCCAACTTGTTGAGTTAGGTTTTAAGCTTCACTTTTCTTTTCGTGGTGTTGATGTGCAGGATCCTCGGTCGGGTCAGGTCATTGGGACAGGTCGTAAAGTTGGACGTATGTTTGAAATGGTGAACTTGCAGATTCCTTCTACTACACCTTCACTGTCTTTGCCATCACCTCTAGCGTTTGGTATTCTCGTCTCGGTCATACTTCTTTACCTCGTATTCAGCAGTTAGGCTCTTGTTGTCTCCTTAGTTCTGTCACTTTTGATAAGTTTGATTATCTTTCTTGTCAAGTTGGAAAACAAACTCATTTACCTTTTAATACCAGTGACTCTTTTTCTTCTGCTCCTTTTGATGTTATTCATTCTGATATTTGGGGCCCTTCTCCAATTTCTACCGAGGGGGGCTCCCGCTACTTTGTCATATTTGTAGATGATTTTTCACGTTATACATGGATTTATCTTATGCATAAGTGTTCTGAGTTGTTTGCAATTTACAAACGCTTTCACCAAATGGTATTTACCTAGTTTTCATGTGCTATCAAAATTTTTCGTTCTGATAATGCTCTGGAGTATAACGAAAAATCCTTCATTGAGTTTTTGCAACAAAATGGAACTCTCTCTCATCGCTCTTATCCATATACATCACAACAAAATGGTCGAGCAAAGCGTAAACACCGTCACATTCTAGACACCGTTCGATCTCTCCTCATTTCTGCCTCGCTTCCTGAGCATTTTTGGGGAGAGGCTGCTCTTACAGCTGTCTACACCATCAATCGTGTCCCCTCACCCATTCTTGACAACAAAACTCCTTTTGAACTGCTGTATGGTACCATTTCTGATTACAGCTCTCTTCGAGTTTTTGGTTGTGCCTGCTTAGTTCTTCTCCCCCCGTAGGAATGAACGAAGTTAGAACCTTGTTCCAGACTATGTTGCTTTCTTGGTTATGGCATTGAACAAAAAGGATACTGTTGTTATGATCCTATCACAAAACGCCTTCGTATCTCTCGTCATGTAGAGTTTTAGAAACATAAGTTCTTCACCACCCTTTCTTCCTTTCCCTTACTTCACTCTAGTCATTCCCCTGTCTTCACTGATCCCTCTATTACTCTATTTTCTGAGTCTACTAACTCTTCTATAGGTGATATCAACTCCTCTAATGATCCATCCTCGGCCTCTTCCAATGACCTTGCCCCCCTGCGGATCCAACATCATCACTTGGTTCTCTTTAAGATGTACCTGTACCACTTTCTGCTGCTGAGTCCTCCCAAATTATTGCACCTCGTCGTTCTGATAGGGTAAGAGCTCCTCCTTCCTATCTTCATGATTATCATTGTTTTTCAGCTCTTGCTACTCTTCATGAGCCTCACTCTTATCGTGAGACTAGTTCTGATCCTCTTTGGCAGCAAACTATATCTGATGAATTAGATACTCTTACCAAGACACATACTTGGAATTTGGTAGATTTGCCTCCTAGAAAGTTTGCAGTGGGTTGTAAGTGGGTTTACAAGATTAAGACTCGGGCAGATGGCTTAGTTGAGCGATACAAAACTCATCTTGTTGCGTTGGGTTGCTCTCAAGAGTATGGTATTCACTATAAGGAGACTTTTGCTCCTGTTGCTCGACTTACCTCTGTTAGATTTTTCATTGCTGTTGCTGCTGTTCGGCATTGGTCATTATTTCAGATGGATGTTAAAAATGCATTTCTGAATGGAGATCTTATTAAAGAAGTTTATATGAAGCCTCCTTCTGGTTATGAGCATCCTCCTCATAAGATTTGCCGCCTTCGTCGTGCGATCTATGGTCTGAAGCAGACTCCTCGTACTTGGTTTGCCAAATTTACCTTTATCATCACACAGCAAGGTTTTGTAGCCAATACTTATGACACTGCCTTATTCATCCATAAGACTGCCTCAGGAACCACCCTTCTACTTCTCTATGTTGATGACATGATCATCACTGGTGATGATACTGCTGGCATTCGTGCGCTTCAGGTTTTTCTGAGTCATCATTTTGAAATGAAAGATCTTGGCACTCTCAGTTACTTTCTTAGTCTTGAGGTGACATCTTCTTCGGATGGTTATTCTCTTTCTCAGGCTAAGTATGCTTCAGATCTTATAACCAGGACTGGTCTAACTGACAGTAAGACGGCCAGTACCCCTTTGGAATATAATGCTCGGCTCAACCTTACTGATGGTGTGCCTCTGTCTGATCCTACTCTCTATCGACAGTTGGTTGGTAGTCTTATTTATCTCACAGTTATTCGTCCTGATATTTCTTATGTTGTTCACCTGGTCAGTCAGTTCATGCATGAGCCTGCTCACCTCACTATGCTGTTGTTCTTCGAATCCTCCGCTATGTCAAGGGCACTCTTTTCCATGGTTTACACTATTCATCTCAGTCATCTATTGAGTTACGAGGTTATTCTGATGCTGATTGGGCTGGTGATCCTATGGATCGTTGTTCTACCACTTGTATATGTTTTTTACTTGGTTTGTGTCTTATTTCTTGGCAAAGTAAGAAACAAACAGCTGTCGCTCGATCTACTACTGATGCTAAGTATCGCGCCCTTGTTGATGCTACTGCTGAACTCTTATGGCTGCGTCGTCTTTTGGCTGACTTGGATGCCCCTCTGCTGTCTCGTTCTCTTCTCTACTGTGACAACCAGAGTACTAGTCAGATTGCGTATAATGATATTTTCATGAGCGCACAAAGCATATTGAGATTGATTGCCACTTTATCAAGCATTATCTCAGTGATGGCACCCTTCGCTTGTGTTCTGTTTCCTCTGCTGATCAGCTTGCTGATATTTTCACTAAGTCACACTCACCTGGTCGTCTCAGTGAACTTATTAGCAAACTCCAGTTGGTTTCTACGGAGCCACCATGAGTTTGAGGGGGGGATGTTGAGATATAATTGAGATATGATCATAATGCTAAAATATTTTGAGATACTTTCCTATTAAATATTGAGATATTTTCCTAATTTAGGATAGTTGACAAATCTCTGATTTGACTAATTGAAAATTTTATGTAATTAGTATCAATTACAGATTCTGTAATTATTCTTTTTATTGCCTCTTTCACCTATAAAAGGATGGCTCATTGTACAGTTCAACAATAAGAAAATGTACAGAAATTCCTTCATTCCGCTTTCGCTCTATTTTCTTCAACACATCTAATAATAATTCTGCTTCAAATAGACAACAATCTTTCTAATCTTATTATTTTTTATACAGTAGTAATTCTGTCTAAGTAAACAGCCAACATCTTTCGCATTCGTTTTAGATTTTTCTAAATATAATTGTCTAGACACAATTTTTACATTTTTAAATATGTTGGCAATAGATTGTAGAAATATATTGAAATGTCTTGATAATAGAATCAAGAATTGTTTTTAATTCTAGATTTTTTTTTAATGTTAAGAAAAAATATTCTCAAAAAACATAGAGATGGTCAATTTTGGAATGTAGGAGAGCTAAATGTTTGGATATCATGACGTATAACTAAATTGAGGTGGTGGATTTTAAAAAATAAAAAATAACATTAAAAAAATTGTATAGTTTGAACAATGGCTAATACCATCCTGTATATAATCTCAACCATTTAAAATAACATATATTTCTAAAAAGAATATAAATCGTCAATATATATCCAAAATTAATAGCAGATATTCCATTCTCGTCAACAATAAATAAATCAAGAAAACAATGAATTATAAGATTTAAGAGATAGATACCCAGAAAAATGGGAGGGTGAGTCGATGGACGGCTACGATCGAGCCATTGGTTTTTTTTCAAAATATAAAAAAATAAATAAAAAACTATACTAAGGGAAACGAAAAAAATCTTTAATAAATAACATTCCATCAGACAAACCAATCAATAGATTAAAAAAAATAGAATTTGAGTATGTTTAACCATTCTATATGTATTAGTGGATGATTCATATTTTATGAGAGTAAAGTTTGCAAATCACGAGATATGATATGAATTGGCGGTAAAAAATTTTAACTATCCACTAAGGTCCTGTTTGGCTCTTAAAAGTGGGAGAAGTAAAGAAGAAAATTAGAAGTAGTTTTTAAGATGGAAGGTTAGGAAGAGAGTTATTCAATAGACTTCAAGTATTTGTAAGCTCACTTTTGGAAGTAAGAAGTGAAATATGAAAATATTATTTTATTATCAAATTAAATAAAAAATAATACTAATATATTTGTTAATTGAGTAGAATTGAAAAGTAATAATGAGAAACTAATAAAAAAATAATATATTACCTTGTTCTTTGAGTTTCAAGAGTACTTCCACTCAAAAATGAATGGAAGAGAAAAGGGAAAGTTAAGGGAAAGTTTGGATGTCACATAGGATTCACATCATCCTAGTGGAAATAACTTCCAATTCTTTTCTTGGCCAAACAAACAAGTGAAGTAGTGGAAGTAGCCTTATTTCCACTACTTTCATTCTACTTCTATGCAAACAAACACACCCTAACTTAATTTGCAGATGGGATTGCACAAAGAACAGTTTTATCGCATCATACATTACAGAGGAGATCCAAATCCTTAATATATCATCCTAAGAATTCGAAAGTAACAAGAAAAATCAAAAAAAAAAAAAATTAGAGTAATACTTGAGAAAAAATATCTTTAACATAAGCCAAAAAATTATATAATCCCATTTTCTGAAATATAATCTTCTCCATAATGCAAAATGCACAAAACCGTCATATATGCAATCACAATGTGAGCTCATTATGTATAAAATTTGAGTTTGCCAGTGAGTCTATCGACATTTTATGAAGTGGAAAGATATATTGTATTTATAAATTCTGAAAGGGTCAAGGGACACAACCCTTAATAAAGAAGCATGTAGATCATCTATTTTGCAATTCAAAATGTCCTTCAAAAATTATAGATGTGGTGGATTTTGGAATATAAGAGAGCTAAATCTTGCATCAAAACTTCGAAGTAAGTTATAGTGAGAGTTGAGAAAGCCCGACAGGAATTGAATCTAGATTGCTTTGTTATTATGTTGAAAAATCCTTCCACTGCACCAAAACTTCGAAGTTATGATGAGAGTTGAGAGAAATTATTTTGTATTTTAACAGTTTCGACCCACGACTAAATTGAGGAGGCGGATTTTGAAAAATAGAAACAAAAATCTAGTATTGTGTTAGAGAAAATATCATTCATATCCTAAAAAACAACATTTAACCATTACATAATACATAAATGGCTAGATATTATACAAGAAAAGGAGGCAAATTTGTGAATTTCGTTAAACACAATGTTTTTTTTTTTTTTTTTTTTAATTTAGGATTTTATCCCTCCACTTGATGTGATCCAAATCCAGTATATCAAGAAAAATTAGAACAAAGAAATAAATTTTCAACATAAATCCAAAAAGGACAAAAGATATTATTTTCTCATTAGTAATAAACAAATCAAGAAAATAATAAATAATAACATTTAAGACATTGAATCGAGGAAAAAGAGGAGGGTTAGATTCTTAGAATCTCGATGGACAGATATGATCGAGCTTGTGGGTTTGTCCAAATATAAGAAAATAAAATTAAAAGAATTATCCTAAAGGAAGTTTAAAAAAATTAAAAAAAAAAACTTTTAATATCTTCCATAAACAATATTCCGCCAATAAACCAGTTAGAAAGTGGATTCGTACTAAATATAATCTCCACTGTACAAAATATAAATCTTCAAAATAAATAGTATACCATTCCATTTTCATTAGCAATAAACAAACTAAGAAAATAATAAAAACAAGATTTAAGATACATACGAAGAAAAACAAGAGGAGGACGGCTATGATTGAGCCATTGGAGTTTTCAAAAATATAAAAAAAAAAAACTTAAAAAAAAAGTGCTAAGAAAAAACAATTTTTTTAAAAATATCTTCTATAAACAACATTCCATCACCGCATTAACAAATTTAAAAATAGATTTTGAGAGGTCAGGTTAGATTTATAAATAAGGGTTAATTACATTCAGGCCCCCTGTAGTATGAGACATGTAACACTTAGACCGCCTAAAGTTTAAAACTCTCACTTAGACCCCCTGAACCAGGGGGTCTGAATGTAATTAAAACACGGTGATTTAGATACTTCAGGGGTCTAAGTGAGAGTTTTAAATTTCAGGGGGTCTAAGTGTTACATGTCTCATACTACAGGGGGTCTGAATGTAATTAACCCTATAAATAATGGACATATTCAGTTGTACGTGGACTGTTCTATATTTTTTTAGTGAAAAGTTTGCAAATCATTAGAGATATGATGTGTGTTAATTCGGAAAAAATCTTAAGCATTCACCAACTTAATTAGTGGTTGAAATTGTGTACATAACAATGTATCATGGACTGTGAAGAGGATCAAAACCCTTAATATATCACCTTAAAAACCCAGCGTAACTCAGTTCCAAAGTAACAAGACAAATCAAATCAGAAAATTTGCATAATACTTGATAAAAGATTATCTTGAACATAAGTCAAAAAAATTACATTTCATTATTTCGAATTTATATTTTCTCCATATGCAAAATGCACAGAACCTTCGTACATGTAATCTCAACCGTTTATTAAGTTGGTGGATAGTTCGATTTTCTTTATTGTAGAGTATATATTAATACAATTCGCATGGTCTATGGTGTATTAGTATGAAAAATATTTTAATTACCCATCAACTTAATATACGGTCGAGATTGAGCATATTGAGAATCCAAATCCCATTCTCTTTAGTATATAAATAAGAAAAATAGTAAATAAAATTCAAGAGATGCATATTAAAAAAAGGGTATTTACAGATTTGTTCGTTAAATCTTCATAAATTATAATTTAGTCCCTCAAATCTTCATATTTAGGATTTAATCTCCCAAATCCTCTAACTTACTGCAATTTAGTCCCTCTTCCTAACTTCCGTTAACACAGTTTATTTTTTGACCTGATTTTTCTATTTTACCCCTCCTTAATTTCTTCTTCTTCCCTCTTCCTCCTCTCTTCTCCTTTTCTTCATTTGGTTCATTGGCTCCCCCTTCTTCTTCTCTTCTATCTATCTATTTTTTTCCCCTTTTCTTCATAGGGGTTTAAGTCATTTCATTATTTAAAAAAGTAAAAATTAAATTCTATCATTTATTTGGATGGAAAAACTAACGGAGAGACTAAATTGTAGTAATTTAGAGGATTTGGGGACTAAATCCTAAATATGAAGATTTATGAGACTAAATCATAATTTATAAAGATTTAAGGAACAAACCTGTAAATACCCTAAAAAAACATGAAAACTAGATTCTTGGATTTCTTAATAGACGGCTACAATCGAGCTTGTAGATTTTTCTAAAATATCAAGAAAATCATAAAAATATATACTTGGAAAAAGAAAAAGGAAAAACAAAAAAATCTTCAATATTTTCCAAAAAAAACAACAACATTCCAACTACATTAGGCAATAAACAAATTAGGAGAATAACAGCAAATGGGAGAGAATTTGAGAGAGATGCCTCCCTCCCCTGTTCGCATGCCCTAAGAAAGGACACCCCTGAACCCCAAGGGGCACCCTGCCACCCATCATGTGGGGATGTTGCGTTGTCTTCTTTAATTAATAAGTCCCTCACTAGTCCTTTACAGTCTGTTCATACTCTCTCCTCCCCTCTCCCCTCTCTTCTTCCTCCCCTTCTCCCTTCTTTATTTACAAAAAAAACCCCTGCTACATTTCTAATGGCCAGCCCTTAGAGCTGAGAGAAACAGCAGCGGAGACTAGCGGACTGCAAAAAAAAAAAAGAAAAATGCTGTCCAAAATTGTGATTTTCTCTCTCCTTCTCTTTCGGCTTTCTGTCGCCGACATCTCCGCGGACGTCCGCTCGCTGTTGGAATTCAAGAAGGGCATCGAGCACGACCCCTCGGGTCTCGTCACCGCCTCGTGGGCGGTGGTGGGACCCGAATCTGGCGGCGGATGCCCCACCACGTGGCACGGCGTCAAGTGCGACGACTCAGGCGCCTCCGTCGTCGCTGTCTCCCTCGCCGGCCTCGGCCTCTCCGGCGAGCTCAAGTTCTCCACGCTCGTCCCAATGTCGTCGCTCCAAACCCTAGCCCTCGCGGGTAACCTCCTCACCGGCCGCCTTGTCCCCGCCCTTGGCTCGATCCAGTCACTCCAAACCCTAGATCTCTCCAGCAACGGGTTCTACGGCCCGATTCCAGGTCGGTTCGCCGACCTCTACAATCTCGTCCACTTGAATCTCTCCCACAACAATTTCGAAGGAGGTTTCCCCGTCGAGATCCGGAACCTGCAGCAGCTTAGGGTTTTGGATCTCAGATCGAACAAGCTCTGGGGCGATGTCAAGGTTCTCCTCTCGCAGCTGCGCAATGTCGAGCATGTTGATTTGAGTCAAAATCGCTTCTTTGGGGAGTTCTACATGGATTCTTCGAACTTCACAAGCATGGCGAACACGGCCAAGTACTTGAATTTGAGTGGGAATCAGATCTTCGGAGGGTTTGGGAGGAGTGTGAGGTTGTTTAGGAACTTGGAGGTTTTGGATTTGGGGCAGAATAAGCTAAACGGGGAGCTGCCGGAGTTTGATTCGATGCCAAATTTGAAGGTTTTGAGGGCTGGGAGCAACTTCTTGTCGGGGCCGATACCGGAAGGGTTGTTTGAGAGTGGAATGCAGCTGGTGGAGATTGATCTCAGTGGGAATGGGTTTACTGGTAATTTCAAATTTCTCTGCTATTTTTCGAAAATTTGCTAATATTTATCGTTAATGCAAGTTTGCTTGTTAATAATGATCTATTGTCTTGTCAAGGGAGAGGATTTCAGCACAAGTCTAAATGCTGATGTGACCAATTTATGTTGACTTTTTTCCCCTGACAAGTCATTAGATGGTTTGGGGGAAAAAAAAAAACAAAAAACCAGATTATGTGAAAGATTGATAATTTTATTTAGATTTTAGGCTCGATGAATGAGTTCTTTTTTGTTTGTTGACGATGAGAGCGATTTTCCATGTTGTCAAGGGAGAATTGCCATTCGAATTAGTGTTGATTTACATAACTGTGAAGAATAGATCTGATAATCTAGGTGATGGACAGAAACTGATAATTGTGTTTAAAATTTTTCTTGTTTTGTAAATTCTTCCCCATCTATAGATTGAGTAGATATTGTACCTATATTTTTTTTTCCGAGTTTATGGGGTAATAGGTCCATTCATAGAAGAATAGGAAATTTGAGATGCATGAAGGCTATAACCCCAGTTATCAAGGCTTGAGAATGAGCCAACTTTTTTCAGTGAGGTTTATTCTGGATTTCTGATAACTTAAGTTGATTAATGGATAATGCTAGCATTGAGAATAGAGCAAAGTTGTATTGTTTATGTCAGGCTTACCTATATCCATAATCACTTCGCTTTCATGGTCAGCATAAGTTGTCTTCTTGTGAGAAAGTTCTAAGTAGTACTTTATGGTGCCTTTTTCATAATCCTCAACTATGTATTAGCTTCTCCATTTGTTTATTTAGTGTCCATAAGTTTGATGGATGCCATGCTGCAAGTAATAGTCCATCTTGATATTCTAAACTAATAATTACTGCACAAGGGTTATTTTGTTTTAACTTGAGAAGAAAATATATGGTGCATTGGTTTCAACCCAATTATCCCAAATAAGTCTGAAGAGTACAATGTGCTAACAAATCAGGCTGAGTTTGTGCTACAATGCATCTGCTTTTGTTATGTTACGTCAAGCAGTTTCAAAATTTTTCCAGAGGATGTTTGTTGGGTCAGATATTTGTTCTGCTCTAACAATCATTCAACTTGTTTTATCATTACTTTGTATGAAAATGTACACACTGCGCTCTAACGTATTTTTCCTGGAGTCATTTCTTTAAAGCCTTTACCTAATAGTAGTCTTCATATTTGAAATAATGCATATGATATTCTGCCAAATATATTTGCACCAGTGTGAGTAAGATTCAAATTTCAGACCTTTTAATCTTCTTCTTCTTCTTCTTCTTCTGGACGAGTTTAAATAATATAATTAACAAGGAGATATGCCTACTTGCAGTTCTGGGCATGACAATTTTTTTAAAAAAATTGAAGGAACCTTGGTGGGTATTAAGTCCTGAACCATTCATATAATCTTTGTTTTTGTCTTTCGTTTTCTTTTTTCTTCTTGTGCTTTGCATCCTCGCATCTGTGAAGCACATGCACTTTTAAATGAGTGTTATGTCCATGTTGGATACGTTTTAGATACTAATACTTACACAACACTTGCCGTTATGTACTGGACACATCGAAACTATGTCGGATTTTAAAAACCTAAAAACTTGCAAGTTGGAGTTGTGTCCTCTTTAAGAAAATCATATAGATCGCATGTAGGGACCGTTTTTGCTTTTGAAAAGTCATAAAGATCGTGTGTTGTGCGCTATAGAGTCGTACATTGTCAAAAAAGTCAAAAGTTTCTTTTGACATAAAAAGAGTATTAAGCTAATAGACACAAAATGTCTTGTAAAATTAGAGACTTCAAATATTTTATTCAAGCCACCAATTCATCAGATTGAATTCAAATTTTTTTTTTTTTTAAAATATAGTTACTTAATTAGAATCTATATTTTAAATTATTAAAAAAAATCATTTTCTTACTACTTCAGAAAACATATTTGGAAGATTACTTGTTTTGATACACATTGTATAAATCACATGCATAAATATGCACATATTTATGTCACAGTGTCCTTGTATCCTTATTTTTTGAGGATTTGCCTTATATCCTATATGCGCATTGTGTCGTATCCATGTTCCGCGTCCGTGTCCATACTTCATAGCCTGGCTTTGTAGTCATTAGCTTGAGAGTAGAATGTTGGTTAAAACATTTAGTAATCATCATCATTACTCGTAATTGAGCCCAGTTGTTTACACAATTGTTACTTTTTTCCTCTATCTGCAGGTTTAGTCCACTCTATCAACTCTACAAATTTGAAGGTTTTGAACCTCTCTTCAAATGCACTATCAGATCGACTACCTTCTAATATTGGAAGTTGTGTGGCATTGGATTTGAATGGAAACAGGCTATTTGGAGACTTATCTGTGATGCAGAATTGGGGAGGTACATTGGAGGTTGTTGATTTGAGTTCAAATTCATTATCAGGAAGGTACCCAAATTTGACCTCTCAATTTGGGAATCTGAAATCAATCAATCTTCGAAATAATTCATTAACAGGTCCTCTTCCTTCTGTATTAGGAAGATATCCAAGTTTATCTGTACTTGACTTCAGTTTAAATAAACTCAGCGGACCTATTCTTCCAAGCCTTTTCACATCATTAACACTGACTGCCTTGAATCTCTCTGGAAATCAGTTGACAGGAACCATTCCGATAGAAAGCTCACATTCTACTGAGTCACTAGTTCTCCCTTCTTATCCTCCTTTACAGAGTCTTGATTTATCTGAGAATGTGTTGGCTGGTTCTTTGCCTCTTGAAATTGGTAAGCTACAAAAGCTGAAATTGTTCAATCTGGCAAATAATAACTTGTCTGGAGAGCTGCCAAATGAATTAAGTAAGCTTGGTGAGTTGGTTTTAATTGACCTATCTGGGAATCATTTCAGTGGTACAATCCCGGACATGCCTCAACCAGGTCTCAAACTATTCAACGTTTCGGACAATGACTTATCAGGCACTGTCCCTAAAAGTTTAATGAGGTTTCCAACCACCTCCTTTTATCCTGGAAATGTTTTGCTAGTCTTCCCAGGTTATATACCTGTAGGAAAAAATAATAGTGGAATTGACAGTATGAACCAACGAAGACCCTCCAAGTCTAGCATCCAAGTAGCCTATATTGTTGGTTCTATTGGAGTTGTTATACTGTTTTTCTTTGTGTTCATGGCATTTTATAAGTTGAGGTCACAAGAAATTTGTGGGAGAAAGAAACACAGAGACCATGCTACAGGTCAAGATGCTATGCTTGGAAGATTTGATCCTACTAACATGTTCAGATTTCCAAAAGAGGATTCTTTGCAAAATTCCATGAGTTTTTCTAATGACCACCTTTTAACTTCAGCTTCCAGATCAATGTCTGCTCAGAAAGAATTATTAACTGAAATCGTGGAATATGGTTTTTCTGATCCTAAGGATAACAATTTAGTATGCGGTAAAGTTGAAGCCTTGGGACATGGACACCCCGAACGCAAATCTTCGACAAGCCCAGAGTCACCACTATCTTCTTCCCCTCATTTTATAGATTCAAGTATACTTGAGCAACCTGTTTTGTTGGATGTATACTCTCCAGACAGATTGGCTGGAGAATTGTTCTTTCTGGATAGCTCTTTAGTATTCACAGCTGAAGAGTTGTCTCGTGCGCCGGCAGAAGTTCTAGGCAGGAGCTGCCACGGGACATCATATAAAGCAACATTGGATAGTGGTCATGTCTTGACTGTGAAGTGGTTGCGGGTTGGTCTTGTGAGGCATAAAAAAGAATTTGCTAAGGAAGCTAAACGAATTGGAACAATTGGACATCCTAACATCATCCCCTGGAGGGGCTATTACTGGGGTCCAAGGGAGCAAGAAAGATTGATCGTAACTGACTATGTTAATGGCGAGAGTTTGGCACTTTATCTTTATGGTAAGATCTTGCTTTTGCATCTTCCATTTTATCTGCATTTTTCATGATTGTCATACTGTTTAGGAACACAATTTTCCTACTTATTCCATCTAGTATCCATTTCTCCCTATTTGTTTTCTTACATATATTTAGTATCAAACAAGCTCCTTATTAACATATAGCTGGTTATTAAAGCCAGACCTTTATTTCTGGAACGTGTCATTGCTGATTGTCCTAGCATAAGTTTGATTGGTTTTCATTTTTTCATAGCCAAACTCACCTTTATATTGGTATCTAATTTCCTAACAAAGCAGAAGGTATTTCCTATCTAAGTTATCTAAGTTGCTTTTGGGCTGTGATTACTTATTTTTATGGGTTTCTTCCTCTAACTATTTGCTATGATTAATGAACTGAAGGGAAGAACAGTTCAATTAACTCTTGATATGGATCTGGTCCTTCTGTTCATCATCTTTTTCCCCCATTTCTCTCTCTGTGCCTGACATTTATGCTAAATGTTTTCACCCATTCATAACAACAACAACAAATAAGCCTTTTATCCCAAGTACTTGGGGTAGGCTATATGAACCAAAAGAGAATCATGCCGGATCGATCACGTTGATAATGACAATTTTTACTTGCTAATTTTTGGCCAAATGGGGGTATACCCGGCGTTCTAGTTTTACTTGCTAATTGCACCAAAAAAATCAACCACAATTTCTTAATATGTTATACCAAAGCAGAATTTTCACCCACGTTAATTTATACTAGAACAGTAAATTTGGTCTTAGGACTTGATTTTCGGCAGCCCAAAAAGATTGTGGATGTTAAGAATTCTGATCGAACCAAGTGGACCAAATCCAAGTGCTTTTGTTATTTAAATTTATTCGGGTACGAAAATTGAGGGAATTTTGGATGACCATCCCCGTGGGTTTATTTGTCAATTGTTATTTGACAAAAAAAAAATTATGAAAATGCAGAGTGAGCCATCTGATTGGTTTGAACTTAAAGTTTATGGCCTTTTTGTTTCTAAAATTTCCTTACAGTTCTCGTCAGCCATATTTGTAGATAAATCCTGGTTGAGATCTTCTGTGCTTATGAATATTTTCCATAGTTTATGTTCTTGAAAGTTATTATGTCAAATTTCTATATAAGAATTCTTGATTGAATTTTTATTTTGGATCCTTATCATATAAACAAGTTCTGTTTAATGCTGTTTTACTTTTTTGATGGAATAAATTAATTAATCTTATTTATAGAGTGCAGCTGCAAATATATAGGAATATAAGTTAATAGTAACTAAACCCACAATCTAAACAACCCAACGACCCATATAACAAACTAACTGATCAGATGCTTACGCTCCTTCTCAAGCTGGAGTATAGATATTAGTGATATCCAACTTTTTCAAGTGAGAAAACCTTACGTGATGTAACTTTTGTCATGATATCAACCAACTACTTTGATGATGGAGTGAATGGAGTACAAATTACCTTTTCCATCAAATAATCTTGTTCATGGTGATAATCAACCTCTATATTCTAGGTGTTATCATGAAATATAAGATTCTTAGCAATGATTATCACAATGCATGGACATAAGCTTATGTTTGATACTTGATAAAATAGACTCGATACTTTTTGGATTAGCCCATCCTTGCATCTAAATGATGGATGCATGGTCGTGCTTCGAACATTAAGGTGAGAATGTATACACAATAAGGGATCCACAAGTTGCAGGAACTGAGATTTAGGTGATTGAGAATGAAAACCCATGGTGATTGTATAGAAATGTTAAAAGGCTATATAGAGATGTAATTTACTTGCTGAGACTTGCATGAAGAGCACCCCCACCCCACCCCCTCACCACACACACACACAACCCCCTTCCCCCACCCAAAAAAAAAAAAAAAAAAACCACACCCAACCACACGCCCCGTCCCTACCACCCCCCAAAACCAAAAAAACCCCACCCACCCAGACATTCGCACCAGAAAATGAGAAAAGGAAAAAGAAGACGATGAAGGCTCTATTCCCTACCTTCGCCCAACCGCACCCACCCAGACATTCATCCCATAAAAGGAAAAAAGACAGATGACATGGTTGTAGAGCTTACTATTTCCCATCCACATACACACCTACCCAAAGATGAAAAGGTGCAGATGGCATGGTTGTAGAGCGTGGTATTCACTTTTTTCGAACTGCCTCTTTACTAATATATTATTGGATTATATAGGAAAATCTTCCCATGGGGAACAGGTCAATAGTATTACAAGATTTAGAATAACGAGAGGACAGCATAAGATGGTCGTAGTATGGATGGAATTGTGGGTGTAGGAAAAACAATTTAGATTTATTTTGGAGTTTGTGTTAATTCCTTTTAAGCTCAATGCTTCTTCATGTTACAAACTTACATACTACTGAATCATAGAGAAAATATTCACATGGAAAACAAGTTAATAATATTACATAAGTTGGGAGATAACAAGAAAATAGGTACTTAAGGTGGGAATTATATGGATGTAACCCTTGAGCTTGGTGTATTCTAAATAGACAGCTGTTGGAGTTTCAGCTGAATTTACATTTTAAGCACATGAATGTGTTACAAAATGATAAAGGATTCCAAGAAATACTACCACTATATACACCACTATGTCCTACAATAGGTTTATGTTGTCTATGTGGTTCAACTCATTTTACTTGTGAAAACAGGTTAGCTCAGTTGGTCACACAATTTTGTTGAGAGGATCATTCCAGGTTTGATGTCCACTACTGTTGATCTCGGATTACTTGGATAATTAATCAGACTACGACCTTACTATAAAAATGGAAAACTCATTTTATCTGTAGGCTATATGCTTACACTAGCTGGCATACTGCTGTTACTTGGTGGAGGATTGTTGATACCAGCACTGCAATGATAAGGAACAAGGGGAAAACCTAGTATCCTTGCCTTAATCTGGCACTAGTATGATAAAGTCAATTTTATGTAGAGGCAGTGAAAATGGTAGAGATTTAAGTGACATTGAATTGTGATGTTCTCCCATTGTTGTACCAGGTTGTAGATAGTTTGTATCTGTTGCAGCTATGTTGCATATGGACAACCGGCATAGACATTAACACATTAAATCGTGGAATACTCGGGGGATTGGGTGGGGGGGTGGGGGGGGGGAGAACCCAAACGTATGTTTGTCTTTCATGTCTCTAGAATGGTACTACTTCAGGACAAAAGTATCTGTTCTACATACCATGCCAGAATCAGCAGATAGGATGAGAGGTGCGATCTGCTACATTGAACTATTGGGGATTACAAGCACTTGCAAGTTATGTTGATGGGGCAATGAATTGTGGAAGAAGATGGTTAAGAACATCACTCCTGAAGTCTGCTTCTGCTGGGTTGATGGGGGTGACTTCTAAAGTCTGCTTCTGCGGGGTCAAATGGGTCTGCAACAAGTGCTCTTAATAGCATAGATATTGAAGAAAGGATTTTTAGAAGCTTGGTTTTGGAACCAAATTTTATGCATATATTTTGTAGCTGAAGATTTAAACTGAGCTAATATATGATGACTATGGTTAATGGTATATTGAATTCAGTTGCCTAAACGTGGCTCAGCAAAGTGGGCAATCATGTATTTTATTAATAATAATAATAATAATAATAATAATAATAATAATAAAACTAGCTGGTTATAGGATTTACAGTCAAGTTTCATGTTGTGTCATGAAGAGGAAAGGATAGTTGGTTTTAATTTGGGGATGGCAGACTTGATGAAAGTATAAATTTAGATAGAATATAAGAAATATATCCCAAAATATGACCTTCTTTAAGGTTGAGAAAGGGTAGGCTGGTATAGAGTGACTGGATGAGAATGTGGGGAGTTAGTGCGGGCTTGGATGTAGTGATTGTGACAAGTTAATTATCTTCTTATTCTTTGGGTAAGCGAGAGCATCTGAAGCTGGGTGAAGACACATGTACAATATTTTCTGCCCAAGAACCTAAGTCTAGGTAGGAATTGCACATTCCATATTGATTGTGGGGTTTGTCAAGTCTTTGTTGTTTGAGTTCAGAGGATTGCCATTTGGAGGCTAAGTTTGAAGAATTCTTCTCAGTCTGGGTGGATATGTTCTGTCAGTCATGCGTAGCACCCATTTGCAAGTCGATATTGTTTTTGTGTACTTAAAATTCAATGTGGGACAGCCTGGGGACAAGGTTCTTTGATATTTAATTTTACATTAATTTGGGTGAGACTGTAGATTTTTTTTTTTTTTAAATTTTATTTTAGACAAATAGAAAAGAGGCTATTATAGAAAGTTATACAAAAATATACTGGAATTAGCTTCACTGTTCTCAACTAAAATTCTGTCCAATGCTTACTTCAAGTTAAATACGTCTCTTCATATGTTTTCTGTATCTAGAATGTTATTGACTTAATTGACATCACCTAATTCTTAACTGAGGTTAATGGATATCAGTTGTTATTTTAGAGGAGAATTTCCTTAGTGACTGCTAAAACTTGTCCTACCTCATAATTTGATTGGGCTCTGACATGTTGAACTTCATTCCCTAGGGTTCTCATATAGCATAAAACATGGACTATTTATGAGGTTTGACCTTTTGATCAAGTGGGGTACAGAATTAGGCTACAAAATTAATGGTTTTGCAAAAAGATAATTGTTTATACCTTTGATGGACGGCAAATTAACACTACCCTATGATTTTGGGTATGAGTGAGCCTTGTCGAGATCAACACCCTGGGGTTTGATCGAAATAAAAGATACGAGACTGTGTTTTAGCTGCCATTGAAGGAAATTTTCCTCCAATATCATCTAATACCTATTATTATTCTCAAAATTTTAAGCATCTATTTCATTAGTCAAGTTCTCTTCATTAATACTGTAAATCTAAAATTTCTCCTTCTTGTTTAAGTTTTTCTCACATCCACAAAAATGGATGATGTTTTCCCTCGCCCCTTCTAATATATATTTATGTTTGATTTTGCTCGCATATATTTCAGAGTCAACACCACGAAGGTATTCCAGGCTCTCAGTTAACCAGAGGCTAAAAATTGCAATCGACATGGCTCGATGTTTGCACCATCTCCACCATGATAGGGCCTTGCCTCATGGTGATCTAAAGCCAACAAATATACTTCTGACAGGTTCTGACCTCTCCGCCCGGATAACTGATTATGGCCTTCATCGCCTCCTCACACCAAGCGGTGTCGCTGAACAAATACTAAACCTGGGTGCTCTCGGCTACAGAGCACCGGAACTGGCAGAATCAACCAAGCCTCTGCCCTCATTTAAGGCCGACGTATATGCGTTTGGCGTGATACTGATGGAGCTATTAACCCGGAGAAGTGCTGGCGATATTATTTCTGGCCAGTCTGGTGCAGTAGATCTCACTGATTGGGTTCAGATGTGCACCAGAGAAGGAAGGGGAACTGATTGCTTCGACAGGGAGATCGCTGGGTTGGAGGAAGCTCCGAGGGCGATGGATGAATTGCTTGCTGTTTCACTCAAGTGTATTCAACCTGTAAATGAGAGGCCTAACATAAGAACAGTGTTGGATGATCTCTGCTCCATAACAATGTGAGATTCTTTTCCCTCTCTCATTTTAACCCCTTTTTTTTGTTTTTTCTGTACATGTGATTGGATTCTGAGCTCTCCAGAATTTTCTTCTCTTTTTAATCTTTACCTGGGTTGGTCCCATAGCCTTTTTTAACTGCAAGGCTTGTTGTATTCGATTTTAGTGTAAAAAGATTGATCGATCCATTTGATCGATTGATATCGTTTGAGTTTGTGGTTTGAGTTGAGAGTAATATCATTCTTTTTTGCCTGAAATGCCCCTCATTGTGTTTATATTTTTTTTATTTTTTTCCTGCAACAAGTGTTTATTGAAGGAGAATTCTAACCTCAAATTTCTAAATACTTTTTCGTATTAAATAAGTCTGTTGATTAATTATTTTCTAAGTACATCCCCTTATATTTCGAGATTATCCTTCTTTTTTTATCCCTTCTCCAATCCTCTAATCTCCTACAAGATTTTAATCTACTAAAGGCCTCAATAGTTTGAATCTATATTTAAATAAAGAATAAAATATCAAAATATTTATTAATAAAATCTTTAATAAATTATTGTATTTACTATTCAATTTTTTTATTTTTTTCAAAAAATATTGTTTTTTTTTAAAGTATTTAATCTACTTTTGTTTTACTTTTTCCCAATAGCGAGATTATTTCCTCAAATCTTTTAAAATTTCGCTCTGATTTAAAGAGAGAGATTTTGTTAATTATTATCTATATATATTTAGAGAGATTTAAATAGATTTATTATTTAAGTTTCAAGAGAATTATAAGGATTTTGAGAGAACGAGGATAAAAATTTTAATGACAAAGTGTATCCAGAAAAATTCTAAAATTTGAGAGAGCATACTTAGAAGTTCCCGATTATATTATTTTAGGTGCGTGATTTCCTGCAGTTATCATTCCTTCCATCCAATTATCTTCTTCCAGTTATATAGAGAAAAGATTGTCAAGAAAACAATCTAAGAGTATAGGCCAAGCACTAGAAAAATTTCCATTGAGACAAGAGAGAACTGACAGGAGGGATAGGAGGGATGGATTGAGACAAGAGAGAACTGACAGGAGGGATAGGAGGATGGAAAGTTACAAGGCTGTGGTCAATTTTTGATCCGTTTTATTTAAAAATTTTAAATTAAAAAAATATATTTTTAATTTCAAATTTTGAATAAGACGAATTAAAAATTAGTAATTTCTGCATTAGAGAAAAGGTAATCAGACTGGAGAAATCGAAGTTCTTTGACTTGTTCCGTAGTGCTGCTCTTGTAGGTCCACAGTCACTGCAGGCTTAATTGTTCTACGGGCAGCTGATAGAGTGGGAAGATACTGCTCTCATGGATGTCCTCGTTGTTGGATTAGAAGAATAAGGTGTTTCTTTATATATATATATATATATATATATATATATATATATATGAGAAAAATAGAAATGAGCTGATAGCTCACGCAAGTTATCTGAGCTGTAGTTCATTTCCACTATCTCTAATAATTTTTTTTAAAAAAATTCTTTTGGATTATAATCTCGACCCCTTAGGGTTCACTCATACTCAATTTCTTGGATTTTAGTTTTGAGTTAGTACTCCATCAAGTTAACATAAAATTAATGGTTTTCAATAAATAAAACATTTTGTATGCACTTGATGAAATGATAAATGAACTCTAATATTTATGAAATTTTGTCTGAAAGAAGTTAAGTAGGTGTAGATAGTAATTGTTAAAAAAAATTGAAAAAAAAGTCATTAGATCATTATAGTTTTACCGCTAGCTCACGTAACTTTTCCTGAGTTAGCGGCTCACCTACAGTAATCCCATATATATATATATATATATATATATATATATATAGGGAGAGAGAGAGATAGATGGAAATGAGCTGACAGCTCATACAAATTACCTAAACTGTAATTCATTTTCACTATCTCCACGGTTCACTCATACTCAATTTCTTGGGTTTTAGTTTTGATTTGGTACTCCATCAAGTTAATACAAAATTAACGGTTTTCAATAAATAAAATATTTTGTATACACTTGATAAAAGTGTAAATGAACTCCAAAATTTATGAAATTTAATCTGAAATTTAGTAGGTGTAGATATTAATTGTTAAAAAAATTAAAAAAAAAAGTCATTAGATCATTGTAGTTTTGACGCTAGCTCACGTAACTTTTCCTGAGCTGGCAGCTCACCTACAGTAATCCCATATATATATATATATATATATATATATATATATATATATATATATATATATATATATATATATATAGAGGAAACGGGAAATACACCGGCGGTGAAGGGAGTTCCTTCACCGCCGCTTAGGTGGCCCAATAAAATTATTACACGTGGCGCCATTTAAAATAACAAATTAAAGAACTCTCTTAAATACCCCTTGAGTGGTGCCAAGTGTAATAATTTTATTGGACCACCTAAGCGGCGGTGAAGGAACTCCCTTCACCGCCGGTGTATTTCCCGTTTACTCATATATATATATATATATATATATATATATATATATATATATATATATATATATATATATATATATATATATATATATATATATATATATATATGAGATAGTGACAAAAATGAATCATCTAAACAAGAGTTAACAGATTATTTTTACCCTATGATGTCGCGGGAAGGGCAAGTTGCATTGTACGTAAGTACACAACATTAGTGTCTACAATCATAACCTAGAATCAACAAATTTTGGAGTTCATTTAAACTTTCATCAAGTACATGCAAAATATTTTATTTATTGAAAACCGTTAATTTTGTCTTAACTTGATAAAGTACCAAATCAAAACTAAAAGCCAAGAAATTGAGTATGAGTGGACCCTAGGGGGTCGAGATCATAATCCAAAAAAAATTTTTAAAAAAAAATTATTAGAGATAGTGGAAATGAACTGCAACTCAGGTAACTTGCGTGAGCTGTCAACTCATTTCTACTTTTCTCATATATATATATATATATATATATATATATATATATATAGAGAGAGAGAGAGAGAGAGAGAGAGAGAAATGGAAATGAACTGACACCTCACGCAAGTTACTTGAGCTGCAGTTCATTTTCACTATCTCCAATAATATTTAAAAAAAAAAAATTGAATTATGACCTCGGCCCCCTAGGGTTCATTCATACCCAATTTCTTGGGTTTTAGTTTTGATTTGATCTTCCATCAATTTAACACAAAATTAACGATTTTCAATGAATAAAATATTTTATATGCACGTGATGAATGGGTAAATGAACTCCAAAATTTATAAAATTTAATTCAAAAGAAGTTAAGGAGGTAGAGATAATAATTATAAAAAAAAAATTGAAGAAAATTATTTGATCATTACAGTTTTGCCGCTAGCTCACGTAACTTTTCCTGAGCTGGCGGCTCACATAAAACAATCTCATTATATATATATATATATATATATATATATATATATATATATATATATATATATATATATATATATATATATATATATATATATAATGAGATTGTTTTATGTGAGCCGCCAGCTCAGGAAAAGTTACGTGAGCTAGCGGCAAAACTATAATGATCAAATAATTTTTTTCAAATTTTTTTAACAATTATTATCTCTACCTCCTTAATTTTTTCGGATTAAATTTCATAAATTTTGAAGTTCATTTACCCTTTCATCAGTGCTTACAAAATATTTTACTCATTGAAAACTGTTAATTTTGTGTTAACTTGATGGATGACCAAATCAAAACTAAAACTTAAGAAATTGAGTATGAGTGAACCCTAGGGGGTCGAGATCAAAATCCAAAAGAATTTTTTTTCAAAAAGATTAATGGAGATAGTGTAAATGAACTGCAACTCAGATAATTTGCGTGAACTGCCAGCTCATTTCCATTTTTCTCATATATAATTGGATATACTGAATAGATTACATAAAGTTATAATTATAAAGTTAGGAATCCCAGTGGAAATCCAAAAAGCTTAAATAAAATTAAACAGATTGTAATTTTAGAAGGAAAAAAAAATCTATGTTAACAAAGTTAGAAGAAACATTATTGTACAGTTATCAACAAAACATCGAGTTTAGCATCCAATGCTATATGTTTAAGACCGATTCACCCTTAACTAGATAAATTTTTGGAACTCAGTGTGTGTTAGTTTTCCAGGATACATCAATCGCACTACAATTGAAATGAACCAGCACTCTAATTATCTCAACGAATAATATAAAGTTATATACTCTTTGTTTGTCTAAATGAATGAATGTAGTGAGAATACAAGAAATAGATTTCTATTGTAAGAATCCCTAGACATACCTATTTATAAATCTTTACATCAAATGGTTACAACGTTTCTATTAGAACTGTCGGTTTGTTATAATGATTTAGTTACAGTTTCCAATGTTAAATAGAAACAACCGTTCTTATTAGAATGACTAGATCTCAACGGCTAATAGCTGTAATGGTTCAGTTGTAACAATTAAATCTCAATAACAATCATAATAGTTCAGTTGTAATGAATAAATTCCAACGGCTAATAGCCGCAATAGTTCATTTGCAATGGGTAAATTCCAACGGCTAATAGCCGCAATAGTTCAGTTGCAACAGTCTGAAACCGAATTGATTTAAATTCAAGTCTAAACTTACTCGTCAAAATAGAGGTAATCCAGAACACACCAAAATAAATAATCTCCTTAGCTCCTTGCAACATGTGAAGTGCTAAGTGTGTCATTAAAACATCCAATCGCTCTTGCAAATGTGCGAGTAGATGGTGCATAGTACCATCGTTGATGATAGGAAACCTCTCTTCTTATTATAGAAGTAATACACTAGAATAAATAATTTTATATAAACTCATAATTTTGTAACTCATTTTCTAATATGGAATTATACTTTGCTTATTCATCTTGCCTTGATACCTACTTTAAAGCCACGTTTCATTCACTTATTAATTCATAGCTTTAAACTAATGAATATACATATCATAAATTTGGTTCAAAGTTTATATTGTTCGAACATAAATTCAACAATCTTCTACATAAATGAAATGACTTTAAATGCTAATGCAGATAATGCAGATGAAACAGCGAGTGTGATAGAAAGTTATTGCATCGGGAGGTGGCTTTTAGTTTTGAACCTTTCGTAGTGAGATATTATCGAGTTTAGTCACTAGCCGGTAAGATGATGCCTTGAACTGTTCAACTTTTTATGTGAACTAAGACAACAGTATTTACACAGCTCCTTTCATGTTGTGCATGCTATGATATGCATGTTGTACTTATTGGGTTTGTTTATCACATTCGTTAAGTACCCAGATATGATTGGGGATCATAAAGGGTTTCACTTCAGTTGGACTTGGGTAAGCATATGGTATCCTAATTTGATTAGAATACTAATTAGATGATTATAGTACTATTTTAATATGATTAGAATAGGAACCATATTTGTGTGTCTATATATATATATATATATATATGAGAGAGATTAGAACAATTGACGAGAGAGAGAAAGAGAGAGTCTTTGTTATTATGAGAGATGTGAGAGATAGAGAGATGCGTAGCTCTCTTCTTGTAACTTTTTCCACAAAATGAATTTTTCTCGTTGTTCCGTAGATGTAGGTCGAACTTGGTCGGCTGGGCTATGTTAATTTCTTGCATTTTTCTTGTGCTTATTATTTTCTATCTCGATGATCTCGATGTTGTGATCTTGTTGTAATTTGAGATCATATTGGGAGTTGTGATCTCCATCAAGTGATTTCAGAGCCAGACTTATAGATCCTAAATCAAGGCCGCGAGATAGCAAGTCTGATGTCGAGTCGATAAGAAAGTTGACAGAGACATCAAGAACAATTACAGCAAGAAGAAGAAGAAAAAAAAGAACCAACCTGGAGTAATCGGTGACGTGCACAATCGCAGGTTCCGGCGGTGTGCACGAAAAGGAGTGGCTGAGCGCTGAGATGGATTATGAGACACAGATCGATGGTTGTGGTTGATCGGAGCGTGGATCGAAAAATCTGTGTCTGATCTAGGTAATCCAGAAGTCAAATACTATGTTTTTCAGCATTCCGAATGTAGTGGTAGATGTAGATTGGGCAAAATCCACTGTTTGGAACAGATTTGGTATAGATCAGTAGTGATCAATAGTAATCGAGGGGTCGATGTTGACCGAGAGAATCGATGGTCGATGGTTGGTTGATTGCACAATGATGAGGTACGGCGTGGTATTTCATAATGATGAATATAGTTACTTCGAGACATAATGTAGCACATGATAATGTATAATCACTTATGTTTGTCTTATGAAATGGCCATGATTTTTTGATCAAAGTAGAGTACGGTATAACGATCACTTTTGTTTGGTATATAATATGATAAGTGATTGTGAGTCCTTAGAAAGTCCCAGAGTTTTGACTAAAGTGGAGCATGGTGCAGCGATTATGTGTGCTTGATGAAGAACGTGTGTAACGCCCCGCACCCAAGATGCGGGTAGCGTTCGGCGACGTATTATAAATAAATACGCGAAGCCTAAACTACTTTTAATAAAACTGAATGTTACCACTACTAAACCATATACATATGCACTGAAAGAAAAGGAAAAAAAATGGAAAGACAATAAACAAGCTTTTTTTATTTCAACAAAATATTAAATAGATCCATAAAGATCCAAAGAAGGGTAGCACTTATTACAACTTCAAATTTGAGTTTTGGAAACAACAAATCAAGTAGAAGGAAAAAATTGAAAGAATTGAAATAAAAGATCTCCTAAATAATGCCATATAATGAAATCACAACTAACTGTCTGCTAACTCTATGAAATGCTGCTCCAGCTGTGGTGGATCATCTCCTTCAGTGTCCTGCAAATCATCTGGGCGTGCTAAATCAGGGTCGTTAGAACGACCTAGTAAGTACTACAATAGGAACATAATAATATACAGGCACGCTATGTATATAAATATATTTACATGTGTTAGCAAAGCATGAAACTAATTAAAAATACTAAAAGTCATGATAAGATTGATGGAGTATAAGTCTTTAGAATGGAATAGAACATGAATCTAACTATAGATATTTTGAACATGATAATAGTCAGGAAGTACATCTGTTTACACATGTCATGAATAATCTTGTAACCGAGACCAATATAACAAATGAACATGTATACTATGTTATTGTTATTTTTGCTTATTTAATTGGAACTGTCAGAAGTAATGTGACAGATGTTTTACAAGTATCCCGTGCATACTCGGGACCACGGCCATGATTCCTGGTACTGCTTCAGAACATACCGCTAGGTACTAATGAACATGAACTCTTATGAGCCTAAACTCCAGGCGCGTAGCCCTATATACTGATGGTGATCCAGTAATCACCCAGAACCCCATGGTTAGGTTCCTATGTTCAGTTGTACAACCTTAAGAATGTAAAACTCGTAAAACATATGTATAGTTCCTTCTTCAAGTTTCTCCCTTAATCCCAGGAATTAATTACATATTTTAAGTATATAAACTTTCACAGCCATGCTGAAAAATTAAGATATAATGAATTGTGAAATTACAGGAGACTTAGAGAGGCAGGTACGGTTTTGTTAACATTTTGGACAAAAGCAATAATAAGAAAAGCACAAAATAAATAAATAAATAAATAAAATGACAATAATTTTCAAATAACTAAAATGCTATCAACTAACAGAACTAAGAAATAAATGATAACAACTATTCTAAAGTATTATTGCAACATCAGGAAAAAAAAATTTAATCTAAAATAAAATAAATTCCTTCATAAGGTCTCCAGGGAACTTGATACTTTGGGGACAATACTCTAGATGTGAATATTGCTGTGAATATTGTTGTTCCACCCTCTGTCACCACTGATGCCAAACATAGTGCTCAAAAGGTGAGTCTATATTAGCTTGCTTAATACCTCTTTGTTACATCCTTTTATTGATCCTTTGAAATCAAGTACTAAAAATTCAAATTAAATGAACTCTCTTTAATTTCCAATTTTAACTGAAATTATATTTGATACATAGTAGTTTAGAAATTGATGGTCATGCAGTTTGCGACACATACTGTTTCATTACGTTGCCTCTGCCACCATATTAGTATTGTTAATAGATTTTAGAATCAAATTTTTCTTAGTTGAATCATAAACTGTTTTTATATGTAGTGTTTAATGTTCAAATTGGAATATTTGATATCATCTACTTTGTATAATCAACTGTGTGTTTTAAGGCCATTTTATTTGCTGTGTTGTAAGTTGGTCAAGTGTGATGATGTCTTTGTTAGTGTTTACTCCCTCAGAATCCAAAATTTCAAATGCTCCTAGTAGGCGTCGATAAATAGTATCTAACATTTATTTTCACATTTAATTTATTATTATTATTTTATGTTTTTTCATTTTACCTTAGGATAAAACACAGTGTTAATAAATATGTTAGATTCAAACATTGGGTAATATATGTCGAAATGAACTTTTAACTTATATACCATAGGTCCCTACTAGATTAAGGCTAAATATTTATAAGCACATAAAGTGTATTAGAACAGTGAAACAATAACATAGTAGGCCGAAGCACAAGTTAAGCCACAGTATGTACAGGAGGGACCCTCATATACTAAAATGCATATTTAAATATTTTCAACTATTTAGAAGTGCTTCTTTCCATGGTGTAAATAGATATTCAATCATCCAATTCATTATAGGTTTTTTTTTTTTTTTTTTCCTAAAACAAATAGTTGGATACCAAAAACTAAGAAAACTAATTCCAATGAGATTGAAATTGAAAATTGAAAATTCTTTGCAGTTGACTAATTTGATCTATTAATTCGTTATGAAAATCACATCAACATCATCACCTCTCAATTGCATTCTAGGACACCTACAAATAAAAGGCTATCTATATTTTATTTTATTTTTTTAACACAAGGTTGCAGCTGCCCTTCCTATTTTATTTCATCTAGCACTAGTAGTAGTAAGAAGAAAGTAATTTTACATTTCTTCCCATCTCAAAATCTCAAATTGTTCAACATATGAATTCCATATGCATATTTTCAACCCTATCTCATCAACCGTATAATATCTAGCAAAGTCCCATTTGTGTTCTCGACACTCCTACCTACCTCTCACTAGATCACTATTTAGATTTCTAATAAATAAATGTTCGAATGACATAGCTTTCCATAAGGTCCTAAAAATCTAATTCAAGGACAAACTATTTATTTAAAGATCCAGCTAAATCACAAAAGACAACATTCTACCACCAGAATGAAAAAGAATATATATACATATATTGACCTTACAAAATATTATCACAACAATACTAAGCGAGAGATCAATATAATCAAGACCAAAACAAATTTATCATACATAAAAGAGAAAAAGTCAAGAGTTTTAGTACTTGCCTCAAGAATGCCGCTCCAGAAATTGATTGCAATATCCCCTTTTTTTATTTTATTTTCTTTTCCTCCTTCCTTCTTTTCTCCTCTCTCTCTCTTTCTCCCTCTCTCTCTTTCTTTCTCCTGCGTTCAGCAGGAAAAGTTCTCCTCGCTGTCCCTTTTTATTATTATCATTTATTTTACTATTATTATCTATTTTTATTATGATTACCCTAGGATCAAATCTAACCTACCAAATCTAACAAATCTAAACAAAATATCAAATCTCAACCTACTAAATCTATTATTATCTAGTTAGTTAGAATTAAATAATTACAAGTTAAAAGAAAATCAGATTTGTTAGGTAAATATCTTATTTATTATTATTATTATTATTATTATTATTATTATTATTATTTTGAACTTTATAATTCTGGGTCATTACAATCTACCAACCTTAAAAGAAATTTCGTCCTTGAAATTTTAAAATATGGGAAGAACAATTTACCGGCAGAGGTGAAAAGGTATGGATATTCTTTTCGAACATCATCCTCGCGCTCCCAAGTAGCATCCCCGTGAATATCGGTCCCAAGCAACTAAAACCAGTGGAATTGACCGATTTTTCAGTATTTTCTCCTATCGGTCTAGAATTGCAACAGGCCTAGTATTGAAAGACAAGTCCACATCCAATTCCAATTCCGAATAATCTAAGACATGACATGCGTCTAAAACATAACGCCTCAATTGTGATGCATGAAATACATCGTGCACCCCTTCTAAAAATGAGGGTAGTATCAACTTGTAAGCCACTTCCCCCACTCTTTCCACAATTTCAAACGGCCCAATAAATCGGGGTCCCAACTTCCCTCGCCTGCCGAAACGAATAACTCCACGAGTTGGTGATATTTTGAGGAATACTTTATCACCAACCTCAAATTCCAAAGGTCTTCGATGTTGATCTGCCCAACTCTTCTGTCGATCCTGTGCTTCCTTGAGATGCTCCCTCACAACTTTGATCTTATTTACTATTTGAGTTATTAACTCAGGTCCAAGAAGTCTCCTCTCACCCACATCATCCCAACACAAAGGCGATCTACACTTCCTCCCATATAATGCTTTAAATGGAGCCATCTTGATACTTGCCTGATAACTGTTATTATATGAGAATTCTACCAAATGCAAGTGGTCCTCCCAAGACCCACCAAAGTCCATCATGCATGCCCTCAACATGTCCTCCAGTATCTGTATTGTTCTCTCTGATTGTCCATCCATCTCTGAATGATAAGAAGTGTTAAAATTCAGCCGACGGCCCAAACTTTCCTGTAATCTCGTCCAATATTGTGATCTGAACCTAGTATCCCTATCTGATACAATCTCAACTGGAACTCCGTGCAATCTGACAACCTCTCGGATATAGCGATCAGCGAAAATCTCTGTGCTCTGATCTACACGGAATGGTATAAAGTGAGCCGACTTCGTGAGTCGATCCACTATAACCCATATAGCATTGTTTCCCTTTGAGCTACGAGGAAGTGCTGTAACAAAATCCATGGTTATCCTCTTCCACTTCCATTCGGGTATAGGAAGTGGTTGAAGAAGTCCTCCGGTTCTGCGATGTTCGGCTTTAACCTGCTGACACACCAGGCACTTTGATACATGACCAGCTATCTCTCTCTTCATTCCATTCCACTAAAATTGTTGCTTTAGATCCTTGTACATCTTGGTGCTTCCTGGATGTATCGAATATGCAGAACTGTGAGTTTCTTCCAACACCTGTTGCCTAACATCTCCCTTAGGTACACATAACCTATTGCCATAACGAAGGGATCCATCATCATGAATGGAAAAATCTGACCTTAAACCTGTCTCCACCCGTTTTTGAATCTTTTGAAGTTGATTGTCCTCTTCCTGCGCTATCTTGATCTTATCTTTTAAACTAGACTCTGCTTCGAAGTCCCAGGCATAATCACTTCCAAATCCAAATTCATCATATCCTTTACTAACTCCTTCTGTTGTATAAGATACATAATCATTGGCCTTCTACTCAATGCATCTGGTACGACATTGACTTTACCGGGATGATATTGCAAATCTATATCGTAGTCAGCCATTAATTCTAACCACCTTCTCTGTCTCATATTAATCTCCTTCTGAGTGAATATGTACTTTAAACTCTTATGATCAGTATAAATTTCTACTTTATTCCCCAATAGGTAATGCCTCCAGATTTTCAAGGCAAAGATAACTGCTGCCAGCTCCAAATCATGTGTAGGATAACTCTTTTCATGAGGTTTAAGCTGTCTTGAGGCATATGCAATTACCCTACCATTCTTCATAAGGACACATCCTAACCCCCTTCCCGATGCATCACTATATATCACCATCCCTCCGGGTCCATCTGGTATTGCTAATATGGTGCGGTAGTCAATTTCTGCTTTAGTTCTTCAAATGCATTGTTACACTCGTCAGTCCATATATACTTCTCTCCCTTACGCATTAATTTAGTCAAAGGTCCTGCTATTTTGGAAAAGTTCTGCACAAATCTCCGATAATACCCTGCCAGTCCGAGAAAACTTCTCACCTCCGTCACTGACTTGGGAATAGGCCAATTCTTCACTGCCTCCACCTTTTTGGGATCCACCGAGATTCCTTCACCTGAGACTGTGTCCCAGAAAAGATATTATGTCCAACCAGAACTCACACTTACTCAATTTTCCAAAAAATCTCTCTTTCCTTAGAGTCTGCAGTACTGTCCTCAAATGTGTTTCGTGGTCTTCCCGAGTCTTAGAATAAATCAAAATATCATCAATAAAAACTACCACAAATTGATCCAGATACAGTGCGAACACCCTATTCATCACATCCATAAATACTGCTGGAGCATTCGTCACACCAAATGGCATCACTAAAAATTCATAGTGACCATAACGGGTTCTGAATGCAGTTTTTTAGACATCCGTTGCCTTCACACGCACTTGATGATATCCAGATCTAAGGTCTAGCTTAGAAAATACCTTGACTCCACTAAGTTGATCAAACAGATCATCAATTCGAGGCATCGGATATTTGTTCTTGATTGTGACTCAGTTCAGTTCTCTGTAGTCAATAAAAAGTCTTTTGCTACCATCACTCTTGTTTACCAAGAGAACCGGAGCTCCCCACGGGGACGTACTCGGCTGAATGAAACCCAAGCCCTTCAACTGCTCCATTTGCCTTTTCACTTCTGCCAGCTCCGTAGGTCCCATTCGATAAGGTGCCTTGGAAATAGGTAATGTACCAGGTATAATATTTATAGCAAATTCCACCTCCCTCTCTGGAGGCAACCCAGGCAATTCTTCAGGAAAAACATCTAAATACTCACACACCACTGGGGTTCGTATATCCTGAGCATCTAAAATTGTAAGAACCCTTCCTGTCGGCTTTGCTCTAAACATGGCTGGCTCCAAAGATTTACCGCCACCAAGAAACTCGAACACCGGATGCCTAGGAATTTTGAATATCACACTTCTCTTTCTACAATCTATCACTGCATAGAATGTACTTAGCCAATCCATTCCCAGAATGATATCAAACCCCGAAGAATCAATTACCAAAAGGTTTGCATATAATTCCCTTGCACAAATAACTATAGGGCATAATTTACACTCTTTACTAGATAAAATTATCCCATTCCCAGTATTAATGTTCTAACTCACAGATAAATTATCACAAGGAATGCAATGGCGGGAAACAAATGTAGATGATGTAAAACTATGAGATGCGCCAGAATCAGATAATGTAAATGCTGGTGTAGCATGCACTAAGATAGTACCTGTCACCACCTCACTATTCCCACTGGCATGTTCTGATGTCAGTGTAAAAGCATGTCCCTGCCTCTGATTTCCTACTGCCTGAGCCCTTTGGAAAGCCTGTTGCTGAGTGACCAATGCGGAACCCCGCGGATTAGATCCTGTAGGTCTCTGTTGAGGTGGCGCCGGTAACATTTGCTGTTGAGGGGGTGCTGCAAGTCTCTGTTGTTGTTGCTGTGATGCTGGTGCTCTGGCAATGTCACCTATCTCTCGTCGCCATGGACAACCTCCAATCTGATGATCCGCCGAGCCACATATCAAGCACAAGTTGTGTGCTCGTCTGCAGTCCTTTTGAACATGCCCAGGTCGGAAACAGTAGTTGCAAACCACATTCTGATCATGTTGCGTAGCCTGACGCTTCTGTGGTGGTGCTAGAGCACCCTTAGTACTTCCGGTCGTCTGACTCATACTCCTTTTCTGGGACCTTACATGAATTTTTCTTTTCCTATCCGCTATCTGCTCTTACACCCTTGCAGCATTCAAAACTTGAGCATATGTTTCAAACTGTGGGGTGGCTATGCGTTCCTGAATCTCAAAGTTCAATCCATTCTGAAACCTTTGAGCTCTATCTATTTCTTGAGTCACCAACAATGGGGCAAACCTGCTCAATCTGACAAATTCCGCCGCGTAATCATCTACGGTCCGGTTTCATTGTTTCAAATGGATAAACTGTTGTTCCAGATCCCACTGTGCCGTCTAGGGAAAGAACCCCGTATAGAAGCTCTTCTTAAAGGTCTCCCATGTTATCGATTTTGCCAACCGATTTTCCTCGGCCAACCACCATATGCGAGCAATGTCCATAAATTGTATCTTTATCATCTCCACACGGTCTCCATCCACTACTCGTGCCACACCCAATAGATTCTCGTTGTCTACCAGCCACTGTTCTGCCTTCATGGGTTTCTCAGTCCCATAAAAAGGTGATGGATTCAAGTTTCTGAAATCTAACACACTGCCCGTCTTCTGTCTAGAAGCTACTAACTCCTGTCGCAATATCTCAGTTTGTTGTTGTTGATTCTCAATAAACCCCTTAAGCAACTCCATCATGTTGGGATCTTCAGCTTGTGAAGAAATGCGGGAAGGAGTGATGCGACGGCTGGCCATTTCTCTGAAAGGTGAAGGATTTGGATTAAATCGGGTGACGAAATAGTAAAATATAAGGAATCGAAAAAATTGGACAGGAATAAGAATCAAAGATAATTGTATTTCATGCATATGTATTTGTGGCAGTAATCCTAGTTTAAGGTTTTTAACTTGAAGTGAGCGTCGAACCTGGCTCTGATACCAACTGTAACGCCCCGCACCCAAGATGCGGGTAGCGTTCGGCGATGTATTATAAATAAATACGCCAAGCCTAAAGTACTTTTAATAAAACTGAATGTTACCGCCACTAAACCACATACATATGCACTGTGAGAAAAGAAAAAAAAATGGGAAGACAATAAGCAAGCTCTTTTTATTTCAACAAAATATTAAATAGATCCATAAAGACCCAAAGAAGGGTAGCACTTATTACAACTTCAAATTTGAGTTTTAGAAACAACAAATCAAGTAGAAGGAAAAGATTGAAAGAATTGAAATAAAGGTTCTCCTAAATAATGTCATATAATGAAATCACAACTAACTGTCTGCTAACTCTATGAAATGTTGCTCCAGCTGTGGTGAATCCTCTCCTTCAGTGTCCTGCAAATCATCTGGGCGTGCCAAACCAGGGTCGTTAGAATGACTTAGCAAGTACTACAAGAGGAACATAATAATATACAGGCACGCTATGTATATAAATATATTTACATGTGTTAGCAAAGCATGAAACTAATTAAAAATACTAAAAGTCATGATAAGATTGATGGAGTATAAGTCTTTTGAATGGAATGGAACATGAATCTAACTATAGATATTTTGAACATGATAATAGTCAGGAAGTACATCTGTTTACACATGTCATGAATAATCTTGTAACTGAGACCAATATAACAAATGAACATGTATACTATGTTATTGTTATTTTTGCTTATTTAATTGGAACTGTCAGAAGTAATGTGACAGATGTCTTACAAGTATCCCGTGCATACCCGGGACCACGGCCATGATTCCTGGTACTGCACCAGGACATACCGCTAGGTACTAATGAACATGAACTCTAATGAGCCTAAGCTCCAGGCGCGTAGCCCTATATACTGATAGTGATCCAGTAATCACCCAGAACCCCCATGGTTAGGTTCCTATGTTTGGTTATACAACCTTAAGAATGTAAAACTCGTAAAACATGTATACAGTTCCTTCTTCAAGTTTCCCCCTTAATCCCAGGAATTAATTACATATTTTAAGTATATAAACTTTCACAGCCATGCAGAAAAATTAAGATATAATGAATTGTGAAATTACAGGAGACTTAGAGAGGCAGGTACGGTTTTGTTAACATTTTGGACAAAAGCAATAATAAGAAAAGCACAAAATAAATAAATAAATAAATAAAATGACAATAATTTTCAAATAACTAAAATGCTATCAACTAACAGAACTAAGAAATAAATGATAACAACTATTCTAAAGTATTATTGCAACATCAGGAAAAAAAAAATTTAATCTAAAATAAAATAAATTCCTTCACAAGGTCTCCAGGGAACATGATACTTTGCGGACAATACTCTAGATGTGAATATTGCTGTGAATATTGTTGTTCCACCCTCTGTCACCACTGATGCCAAACATAGTGCTCAAAAGGTGAGTCTATATTAGCTTGCTTAATACCTCTTTGTTACATCCTTATATTGATCCTTTGAAATCAAGTACTAAAAATTCAAATTAAATGAACTCTCTTTAATTTCCAATTTTAACTGAAATTATATTTGATACATAGTAGTTTAGAAATTGATGGTCATGCAGTTTGCGACACATGCTGTTTCATTACGTTGCCTCTGCCACCATATTAGTATTGTTAATAGATTTTAGAATCAAATTTTTCTTAGTTGAATCATAAACTGTTTTTATATGTAGTGTTTAATGTTCAAATTGGAATATTTGATATCATCTACTTTGTATAATCAACTGTGTGTTTTAAGGCCATTTTATTTGCTGTGTTGTAAGTTGGTCAAGTGTGATGATGTCTTTGTTAGTGTTTACTCCCTCAGAAACTAAAATTTCAAATGCTCCTAGTAGGCGTCGATAAATAGTATCTAACATTTATTTTCACATTTAATTTATTATTATTATTTTATTTTTTTTCATTTTACCTTAGGATAAAACACAGTGTTAATAAATATGTTGGATTCAAACATTGGGTAATATATGTCGAAATGAACTTTTAACTTATATACCATAGGTCCCTACTAGATTAAGGCTAAATATTTATAAGCACATAAAGTGTATTAGAACAGTGAAACAATAACATAGTAGGCCGAAGCACAAGTTAAGCCACAGTATGTACAGGAGGGACCCTAATATACTAAAATGCATATTTAAATATTTTCAACTATTTAGAAGTGCTTCTTTCCATGGTGTAAATAGATATTCGATCATCCAATTCATTATAGGTTTTTTTTTTTTTTTTTTCCTAAAACAAATAGTTGGATACCAAAAACTAAGAAAACTAACTCCAATGAGATTGAAATTGAAAATTGAAAATTCTTTGCAGTTGACTAATTTGATCTATTAATTCGTTATGAAAATCACATCAACATCATCACCTCTCAATTGCATTCTAGGACACCTACAAATAAAAGGCTATCTATATTTTATTTTATTTTTTTAACACAAGGTTGCAGCTGCCCTTCCTATTTTATTTCTTCTAGCACTAGTAGTAGTAAGAAGAAAGTAATTTTACATTTCTTCCCATCTCAAAATCTCAAATTGTTCAACATATGAATTCCATATGCATATTTTCAACCCTATCTCATCAACCGTATAATATCTAGCAAAGTCCCATTTGTGTTCTCGACACTCCTACCTACCTCTCACTAGATCACTATTTAGATTTCTAATAAATAAATGTTAGAATGACATAGCTTTCCATAAGGTCCTAAAAATCTAATTCAAGGACAAACTATTTATTTAAAAATCCAGCTAAATCACAAAAGACAACATTCTACCACCAGAATGAAAAAGAATATATATACATATATTGACTTTACAAAAGATTATCACAACAATACTAAGCGAGAGATCAATATAATCAAGACCAAAACAAATTTATCATACATAAGAGAGAAAAGGTCGAGGGTTTTAGTACTTGCCTCAAGAATGCCGCTCCAGAAATTGATTGCAATATCCCCTTTTTTTTATTTTATTTTCTTTTCCTCCTTCCTTCTTTTCTCCTCTCTCTCTCTTTCTCCCTCTCTCTCTTTCTTTCTCCTGCGTTCAGCAGGAAAAGTTCTCCTCGCTGTCCCTTTTTATTATTATCATTTATTTTACCATTATTATTTATTTTTATTATGACTACCCTAGGATCAAATCTAACCTACCAAATCTAACAAATCTAAACAAAATATCAAATCTCAACCTACTAAATCTATTATTATCTAGTTAGTTAGAATTAAATAATTACAAGTTAAAAGAAAATCAGATTTGTTAGGTAAATATCTTATTTATTATTATTATTATTATTATTATTATTATTATTATTATTATTTTGAACTTTATAATTCTGGGTCATTACAACGTGTTATAGTAAGCGTGAATGTTCAAGAGAGTACAGTTTAGTGATCATAAGTGCTCGGAGGAGAGAATGGTTTAATAATCATGAGTGCTCAAATATAGTGACTATAATGATTGTAGAGCACGGTGCATGCGCAATGGTATATGTGAAGTGAATGGCGAGAACGACAGAGTTTATTTCCAAAATACATGGCTCATCAGATACGAATCAAGGTGGAGATTGTTGTGTTTGTGTTTCACATTCGTTGAGTATCCAGATATGATCGGAGATCATAAAGAGTTTCAGTTCAGTTGTACTTACGTCAGCTGATAATATTCTAATTAGATTGGAATACTAATTAGATGATTATAGTGTTATTCTAATATGATTAGAATATGAACCATATATATATATATATATATATATATATATATATATATATATATATATATATATATATATATATATATATATATATATATATATATATATATATATATATATATATATATATATATATATATATATATATATATATATATATATATATATATATATATATATATATATATATATATATTGTGTATGTGAAATGAGATATTAGAACAATTGATGAGAGAGAGTTTTTGTTATTATGAGAGATATGAGAGGTAGAGAGATACTTAGATGCAATATTTTTTTCATAATGAATTTCTCTCGTTGTTTCCGTGGATATAGGTCGGACTTAGTCAACCGAACCATATTAATTTCTTGTGTTTATTATTTTTCTATCTCAATGATTTCAATATTGTGATCTCATTGTAATTCAAGATTGGATTGGGAGTTGCTATCCCCATCAGTACTTATTATTCATATTGTGCAAGCTATCCAAATATAGAACCAAGTTGTGAAGTTGTTCATATTGTGCAAATTGTAATGTTTTGTATATTGTGCTTGTTGTTTACTTTGTGTAAGTTGTCCTAATTACAACCAAGTTATGATGTTGTGCATGTTTTGCACATTGTGATGTTGTGTATGCATGCCTAATTATCTATATTTAGAATAAATTACTGAAGTTGTGCATGATGTGCATACTATGTCCTCATAAAATATGTTGTGCAAGCTACACAAATTACTCAAGTATAGTTCCTTTTTTATTTTCTACTATAGAAACTACAATTGTTTTTATCTAAACACAGGAGGGATTATAGGAGTTTGTTGTTCAACAAACATAGCATGGTAAACTAGAGATGACTGATAATGAAATATTGTTTTATATTCTAGGTGAAAAATTAGGTTATTTCCATAAGAAAAGTGAAGGGGGGAAAAAAAAAATCTAAGTAAGCTGATAAGACAAAATATGCAAGAGTAACTACAAAGGACTATTGATGAAGTCAAAGAGAATGAAGAAAGAACTAATAGAAAAATGTAGAGACATAAGGGTTAAGTATCGAGTTGAGACACAAAAAAAGAAATGAAGACAGATATTTGAGTTGAAATATAGCTGCATTTGATTCAATAATCCAAGACCATATGACTATCTTTTTAGATCCATCTCACAATCCAAAATTTGATTATTTTTATTGTTGATTGGTATTATTTAAGTATTTGGACATAAATAATTTAATATTTGTGTAAAGCGTATTTTTTAAGAATTTGGACAATTTGTTAGAATATTGTGTTATATGTATATTTATATCTCATAGTTTCTTTTCGATTTAAATTTATTGTTGATGAAATTATAGTTTAATGTTGTAAATTGTTTATTTGTATATGATTATTATTAAATTTTTCATTTGTATGCAATTAATATTCAGTGACAATATAAGACATATGTCACTGAAAACAAATTTAGTGATATCAGTTGTTGTCACTAAATCTCCTTTTAGTGATTAGATTGATTGGTAATGAGTTTAATTTCGGTGACATCATGAGATAGTTTTCATAGAAACTAAATTTAGTGACAACCTACATTATCATTAAAAAAAAAAAATTAGTGATAACAACTACCATCACTAAATTTGTTTTTAGTGATAATATATATAGTACATGTAACTAATATATATCTTCTGTAAAAATAAATATCATCGCAAAAGTGGATATTTTATGACAATAAATATTCTTCTATAATTTAAAAAATACCGCCAATGTAAAAAAAAAAAATAGAGTTTAGTAACAATGAAGCTCGTAACTACGTACTTTTCGGTGACAATATATATCTCGTCACTACAAATGATATTTAGGAACGAGATCATAAAGTCATCACCAAAGGTTTTAGTGACAGCTACAGGACAAATTGAAGTTGTCACAGATGTCGTCACTAAGTGCAATCATAATTTTAATGACATTCTTAGATTTACTACATCAAATTGTTGCAAATATGCATCTTTCACAGGCTAATAAAGTAAGAAGTTGAGTAATTAAGTAGAGTCCTAATTAACTTGTCACATACGTTCATGTGTAAAGGGCTTATTCTTGTGTGTGAGCCATGCGTATACGTGCACAAGCAAGATATAAACCCTCTTTGCATCGTCAATAGACTGTCCCGTGTGTGTGTATATATATATATATATATATATATATATATATATATATATATATATATATATATATATATATATATATATATATATATATATATATATATATATATATATATATATATATAGCTTGCATAACTGGTACACAGACCAACATATAGAGAGAGATAAATGGAAATGAGCTGACAGCTTATATATATATATTTGAGCAAATGACAATGCCAATGATGGCTAATTACTTTCGAAATCTCTCCGACGACGAAGAGCACGAAACAGCGAAGACCTGACAATGGCATCCTCTCTCACCCCACCTACACTCTTGCAAGACAACCCTCGCCTACGGGTGCAGCTCCTCGGCCTCTGATCCTCGCATGGCTCCTTTGCGCTCTTGGTGCACTCCAAGTATGCAGCAAGAAAGGGGTCATCTTCCCTTCTACACCCTCGGTTTGTCTTGTTAGCACTCCTCGGCCATAGATGGAGAGGGCACGGCTGCAGGTGGGCATCACAGGGGACGTCATTATCCTCGGCCATAAGTTTTGGGCTCGCAGGAGGAGGTGGCGGTAACTTCAGGGATTTATCTTCTTCGTATCTCTGGCTCTCTTGTTTTGAGATCTTTGGTTGTGTGATCTCCCATGAGAAGGGAACCAAGGTATGGCTCATGATCACTTGTTGTTGCTTGCTTGGATTCAGAAATTAGGGTTTAGTAGTGATTATGGGTGGTTTTGGACTAAGGTAGGTGGAGTAGTGGTGGTAGTTATATATATATATATATATATATATATATATATATATATATATATATATATATATATATATATATATATATATATATATATATATATATATATCGGAATTACTGTAGGTGAGCCGTCAGCCCAGGAAAAGTTACGTGAGTTAGCGGCAAAACTATAATGATCTAATTATTTTTCTTCAAATTTTTTTTACAATTACTATATCTACATTCTTAACTTCTTTCGGATTAAATTCCATAAATTTTGGAGTTTATTTACCCTTCATCAAGTGCATATAAAATATTTTATTCATTGAAAACCGTTAATTTTGTGTTAACTTGATGGAGGACCAAATCAAAACTAAAACCCAAGAAATTGGGTATGAGTGAACTCTAGGGGGTCGAGCTCATAATCCAAAAGAAATTTTTTAAAAAAGATTAGTGGAGATAGTGGAAATAAACTTCAGCTCAGATAACTTGCGTGAGCTGTCAGCTCATTTCTATTTTTTTCATATATATATATATATATATATATATATATATATATATATATATATATATATATATATATATAAAAGGAGAGAGAGAGAGAGAGAGAGAGAGAGAGAGAGAGAGAGAATTAAGTTGGTCATGCACTGTAAGAGAATTTCTTCAATAAACAGAGACATGAGACTCTTGGAGACTTTGTTGTTGTTTGGTGAGATGGGGATGGACAAACTAATTAAATTCTAGTTTACTAGCTATAATGGTTGGGTCAGTTCACAGCTCGATTCTTTGAAAGAAAAATAAAAAAAAAAAAGTAAATAAATAGAATACTTTAGTTCTACCAATACCAAGTTGTCATATATATCACTTTTTTGGGGTGAAAAAAAATAATAATAATAAAGTGAAACGATCCTTTCTTCGGAACTTTCGTTATGTTGCATGGTGAGACTCGTAAATTTTAATGCTGGTTTCATTAAATTCACAGTCTTAATTAGTTTGATCATTTAGGAGAGAAAGTTATTAATTAGTTTATTATTGGTGTGTTACCATTTAAACGAGAGGTGAGATCGATAAAAATGACTAATTATAAGTCTTTAAAAATGAGTATAAATATTAGATTTTGGTTCAATTAGTATATGTTACTTGAGTCTGAAATCAAAATAAATATGTGTTTCAATTTATCCTCAAAGGCAGCAGAATTAGCGATCAATTGCTTGTAGATTTAATTATTTTTTTTAGAAAAAAAAGGTAAATAAAGAAATCAATTAATTACTTGTACATTACTCTAATTATTAAAAGACATAACCAATTTCTAGTGGAATGCATGTCATCAGATCACCAAACTGACTCACATACATTTTTTACTTGTTACGTAGGTAATCACACGATCGTTCTTTGTGTGCACCGGAAGCAATTTTGATTTTTAGTAGTTATTTAATCTGAAATATATGTGCTTTGCGTGCGTGAGAGTGTTTCAATCAGATACAAACGCATATGTAGGCGTGACATCATGTTATAGTTTGCTGCAAAAAGAGAAACTTAGATGATAATGATTGAATTCCTGAGGTGGATTGATGAACCAAATAATTGCTAGCTACAAGTGAGAGCATCAAGGTGACTGATATGTCCAATTTGTTTGCGCTGAATGCGGCTAAGACTATGTTTGTTTGCATGAAAGTAATACTTCTAATGTTCGTTTGGACAAAAAAAAAAGTTGGAAGTTACTTTTTATGCGGTGAGATGACGCTCACGTGGCACCTCACTTCTAAAATTTTCTCTCTCATACTTTTGAGTTAGAAGAGCTTAAAAAGTAAAGGAATAAGGTGAAAAAAAATATTTTTTTTATTTATATATTATCGTTATCATTCAAAAGTAGTACTTTTTTTTCTAAAAAATAAATAAAATAAAATAAATAATGTTTAATTTAATTAATTAAATAATGCTTCCTCACTTTTTAATACACTTCATTTTTCAAAATTTAGTAAACAAATACAAAAAGAAGACTTCTCTCTTACTTCAACTTTGGAAGTTGCTTTTCAATTTCTTACTTAATTTCAATTACTTCCGTGAGCCAAACACACCCTAATTAGTGTGGGGGTCTTGCCAATTTTTTCCCTAATCGCATTTTAACCAAGACCTTGGTTCGTAATCAAATTGGATCTATGGTGTCAATGGATTTCAGCTTGCGTCACTACAGGTACTTCTTCAGTCTCAGTCAACAGACAAGGAGGACACATTCGATGTCATAGGGGCTTATAACAAGGCGATTCTTTATCACCCTATCTCTTCATCCTAGTAGCAGACATATTCTCCAAAATCCTTCAAAAAGCAGACCTCTTTGGTCACCTTGCACAAGTAGGATCACCCCCCCCCCCCCAACAACCAATTCTGATGTCTACAATATGCTGATGACAAACATCATCCTCACACACACAAACATCCTCTCCCTTACCAATTTTAAAATCATCTTGGACCTATTCGAGATGCTATTTGGCCTCAAAATCAACTATACCAAATCACATGATTTCAAATTAGGAGCAACCTCAGATACTCAAATAAACGTCACCTCATCCATCTTAAAATGCCAAATCGGCTTCTTCCCCTTCTCCTATTTGGACGTTCCCCTCAAAACTAGCAAGTTGGATAAGACAGACTTTCTGCCTCTCATTGGTAAAGTTAGACGCCACATGTCGTCCTGGAAAAGACGACATGTGGCATCTAACATCAATATACTATATGTCTTTCTTTCTTCTACCAAAATGGGTGATCAACGAAATTGACAAAATTCGACAAACTTTCCTATGGACAGGTAGTATGAACAAATCCAGTAAAGCCCACCTTGCAAATTGGCACCAAGTCTACACATCCAAATCACAAGGGGGGCTAGGCATTAGAGATCTCAAACTCTTCAATATATCATTAATCTCCAAATGATGATGGCGGCTCATCCCACACAACCCCTTCCCTTGGCCCTTCCTCATCTATCTCAACTACTACCAACAAAACTACATGCTAGACCTCTCCCCTACAACTCTCTATCAAGATGCTCCCCTTTGGAGAGGAGTTATTAAATGCGCCCCCTGCTTCAAACTGGGCCTCTATACGGTTTATAATGGGATAGAGAACCAAATCAAATTCTAGACAGACCACTGGATCGGCAGTCAATCACTAAGCACAGCATGTCCCTCTCTATTTCAGATAGCATCAAACCGTTCAGCCACCATCTCCTCTCACATCCACAACAACACTTGGACTCTCTCCTTTAGAATCCTTCTCTCCCCAATGCGAGTGCAGACTCTTTTTTCGCTTATACTACTCCTCCCGTCACCCTTCACTACTTATCCCTCATTTGACTAGCCAACATGGGCCCTCACAACCAATGGACAGTTCTCAGTAGCATTCATCTACCATCACATTAACCCAATATTTTCGAAAAACAATACCGGCATCCATAATTTGGTTAGCACCCACTCTCCGAAAGTCAAATTCACTATATGGCTCATTCTTCAAGACCGTCTACCTACCTCAGAAATCCCCTCTCGCCACAACATAACCACCCTTTTTGCAATGTTTTATGCTAGACTTCCCTAGAAAACCTCCAACTAGGGATGAACTTTCGGTCGGAATTGTCAGAGTTCGGCGAAATTCGATCGACACCGATCTGGCGGATGATACTGAACACCGACCTTCTTCCTCAATCAGATTCGACCGAACTTCGGCCGCTACTTGGCTGGTCGGATGTGGTTGGACTTCACTAGAGTCGAACGAAGTAAAACAACATCGATGAGGTGAGCAGCGCAGCGAAAGTAGTAGATAGGGATGGTAATGGATGCGTCCATGAGCTAATTTTTGGTCCGTTATATACAAATTTTTGAATTAAAAATAAAAAATTTATTTTTCTAATTCAAAATTTTATTTATGAATGATCAAAAATTGGCTTATGGATGCGTCCATTACCATCCCTAACAGCAGATCTTTCTCCTATTTCCTCATTTTCACCTTTCCCCCTCCATGAAGCATGAAGAATGAATCTAAAAGACCAAAATTGTTAATGAAATTGGGAGGAAAGTTTTTTGGAAAAAAAGATATTTTTGAGAAAGGAGAAATATTTTTGCTCATCGTGAGGAGAAAAAGAGAAGATTTTTGGAGAAGATAGAAGGTTTTTGTTGGTCCTAGAGAAAAAGAGGAAATGTCTAAAAAGGAAAGATTTTTTGGGAAGATGAAAGGTTTTTGTTGGCCCTAGAGAAAAAGCGGAAATGTTTAAAGAGGAAATATTTTTAAGAAAGAGGAAAGATTTTTGGAGAAGGAGAAAGTTTTTTACTTTTTCCGGAGAAAGAGGAAAGGTTTTTGGGGAAGATTGTAAGGTTTTTAGAGAGAGTTTTTTCTGGTGAGAATAAGAGGGGAGAAAAAGCTTTTTTTTTTACTTGCATATTCAATCAGTAGAGTCGGAACGGACTAACTCCGACAAGAAACCGACCGACTCCAACCGTCATACTCCTTTAAACATACCACTCTGATCGGTGGAGTCTTTTTTCCGACTGATCTCCAACCAACTCCGATCGAAGTCGATCGATGCAGTCGAAATCGAAAACTATGTGCATCCCTACCTCCAGCTATCTCCTTCTATCTTGCCCACTTATACTCCAAATATGGCAATACTTCATCTACTAATACAACCTCCTACATCTTCCCTCTTCCTATGGCACCAATGGCAACAACGCAGAGTCTCCTTAAATATCTCCTTGGCATGAGATGCTACCACCTTAGCCATACTATGGTGTATTTGGAATGAGCGCAACAAACGAATATTTCGAAACAGCTATCGAGACGCTCCCTCCTCCATCTTCCATTGTATTAGCTACTACACCGGGACTTGGCTACAAAAATAGCCATCCCTTTTTTCTTTTTGTGTTTTTTCAATTATTTAACTTTCATATATACACACACGTACACACACATAATCTCAATGTACTATTTCATGTTTTTACCAAAATGATATACACACACGCACACACATATAATCTCAATGTACTATTTCATGTTTTTATTTTTACGAAATATACAAGATGACTGTCTTTACGAAATGATATATACACATACTGACACATGCACACACATATAATTTCAAAGTACTATTTCATGTCTTTTACGTAATATACAAGATGACTACACAACGTCTTTTTTCTCAAAAGAAAAAAATAAATAAACAAACAAACAGGATATGCCAGTTCTGTCATGTCTGGATCGGTTTGGTTTAAATGGTCCTCAATACATCCACATATTTATTGTTATAATTAACAAAACAAAATTAAAAAAAAAAAAAAAAAAAAAAAAAACAGCGGAAATGGAGAAATGGCAACTTACAAGTGGAAGAGGCAGCAGAAGAGCTGCTGGAAGAACTCTAATTGCAGGAGCAGAGACAAGGCAACAACTAGGAAACATCAATGTTCATCGAAAAAAAAAAAAAAACACTTTCATAGTTTACATCCATTTATACCTCTAGAATCCATATCTTTTCGTATTACCAAAAGATAATCACGCCGGATCGCTCACACTGATAATCCTTCTCCATTCATTTATATTGAGTAATATGTGCTCATTTATACCTCTAGAATTCATATATTTTCGTATTATTTCCATTCATGTTTTCTTCAGTTTTCCCATTAACTTGCTCTATGTTGATAAGAAGTGACCAAGTTTTATAGAATTAAATAATGGTCTTTTAAAAGCTCGCCCAAGGTTCGCACACACGCAAGCACTTACTAAAAGAAGTAAGTTAAAATTTTATGTTAAATTATGTTATTTTGGTAATAGTTCAAATTAAGTGTTATATAAATTTAGGTATGAAAAGTTGATACCAAATCATTTATGTAAGTACTTACAAAAGAAGTAATATATCTTATAAAAATAATTATCACGTGTTTGTATAAGTTTTCATAGATTTTAGTTTCAATTAAATAGAGTTATATATTACGTAAAATTAATAGACAAAAGATAGTAGGTGAGTAAGATAATATTTAAATTAATATTTATCTTACACTAAGATATGAAATATATTTCATCTTGAGAGAGCGAAAAGTAAATATAATTCTACTGAAATTAGATCCTCATCAAATATCAACTACTTAACTAAAAAGATAATAATTTATTTAAGAAGTTTTAAGTAAGCTTTATCCACTTACAATCTGGAAAATATAAAAATTAAAATTTCTAATTTGCACTAAACTTATTATATATTAATTATGGTAAAAAGAATAAATTCTTCACAAGTATATGAGATAATCATATGAAAATGATTAATGAATTTGAAATTTTGATGTACAAGTATAGAGAGCTAATGGCCACATATCGCTGAAATTTAAAAAATTCTTTTCTTTTTATCAAAGTTTCCTTTCTTCTCTTGTTTTCTTTGCTTTTTTTTTTATAATTTTTTTCCTGAAAAATAAAAATTAAAAGCAAGAAAATGGAGGACGAAGAGAGGGATCTAGAGTTAGCTTTTAGCGGGACAATAACTAAGTTTTTTATCCCAAGTACTTGGGGTAGGCTACATGAACCAAAAAATAATCACGCCAGATCGATCACGTTGATAATCCTTCTCCATTCATTCATATCAAGTAATATCTCCTCATTTAAATCTCTATAATCCATATCTTTTCGTATCACTGCTATTCATATTTTCTTCAGTTTTTCCTTCGCTCTTTTAACTTGTCCTATATTAATAAACTCTCATCGTCAAACTAGTGCATTTGTAGGTTTACGTTGCACATGATCAAATCATCGTAAGCGATTTTTTCGCATTTTCTTATCGATAGGAGCTACACCTATTTTACCACGAATATCTTCATTTCTCACTTTATCTCTCCTAGTGTTGTCGCATATCCATCGAAGCATGCGCATCTCTATTACATTTATTTTCTGTGAATGACGTTTCTTTATAGCCCAGCATTTCGTACCATATAATAAATCTGGCCTAATAGCAGTCCTATAAAATTTTTTATTCGGCCTTAATAGAATGTTATGGTAACATAAAACTCCCGTTGCACTCCTCAATTTCAACCAATCAGGTTGTATCCTATGGTTGACATCATTATCGATCTCTTTATTATTCTGAATAATAGAACCCAAATAGTTAAACTGACTGCTTATTTGTATCTCTTACCCATCTAGTATTACAGCACTATAGTCTAGGGTATTTCGCTTACTAAATTTACACTCCATATACTCTATTTTAGACCTACTCAATTTAAAATCTCTAAATTCTAATATGTGCCTCCGTAACTCTAACTTGGCAATCACCCCTTCTCTTGTTTCATCAACTAAGACAAATAGCATTAACCAAGGTATCTCATTCTGAATAGTTCTAGTAAGCACATCCATCACTATAGTAAATAAGAACGGGCTCAATGCAGATCCTTGATGCAATCCAATTGTGATAGAAAAATTACTTGTTAGATTACAACATGTTCTGACATTGGCCACTACTCCCTTATGCATGTCCTTAATTATGTCAATATAGTTGATGGGAATTCTTTTCTTCATTAATATATACCAAAGTATTTCTCGTAGTATCTTATCATAGATTTTCTCTAGGTCAATAAATATCATATGCAAATCTCTATTGCTCTCTCCGAATCGCTATATAAGTTGACGAAGTAAATGAATTTCTGTCGTCGACCACCCTGGCAGGAATCCAGACTAGTTCTCCAATATTTTAACAGTGTGTCTCAATTTATGTTCAATTATCATTTTCCAAAGCTTCATACACATGAGTTTTATTCAACGATAGTTAGAACAATTCTGAATATCACTCTTATTCTTATACAGAGATATTAGAGTACTCTTCCTCCATTCATTTAGCATTTTCTTAGTTTGTCAAATTATGTTAAAAAGATCTTTCAGCCACCATTCATTAGCTTTTAGTGGAAATCTGAAAAAGAAAAAAAGAACATGGATCTTTAAGCTCTAATACCAAATTTGATGCAAGACGAAAGATTTAGGGTTTTATAGTGGGAGGTTAGGGATTTTGTTGAAGTATGATTTTAGATGCAAAGAGAATAAGATTCAGGCCTCATACCCAAGCAAATAATATGTCCACTCTCATGTATATCACTCGATGAAATATTTGATAGGAAACTATGTTTTTTCAAAATCAATATTTTATCTATTATCAAAAAAACAAGTTTACAAGCGCATATGTGCACACATGCGCGCACACACACACATGTAAACTACGTGTAAAAAATGACCAAACAAACTAAATCCTAATAAAATATAAATACTAAAGTCTAACTAAGGGTATTAAATAAAATAAAATACTAATAATCCAATTTTAGTCTCTAATTAACTTAAGCTATCCACTGCCCCATCAACATGCCTAGCAAACCGCTATTGCCTACCTATAACTTAATCAGGTAGCATTGATGCAACAAGTTGGAGTGGAAGTGCTCAACTAAAGCTCTTTAGGACTCAAATCATAGAGAGATCTACTAAGTTTGAGGCTGCCTATGGGCTAGCTAATGCAATCCTCCTCATTCTAGCTTGAGACCAACAGTGGAAAAATAAGACAATAAGCACAACATTTACCAAGTCCATCCTCATGAAATTAAATTTTATGAACTAACAAATTGACAATTTATTGATGCCATTTCTTATGATCCATAATTATAAGATATGTTCTGCATGCTAAGCGCTTGATTGGTTCATGGAGTTGGAAATAGATTCAACCAAATCCTTGATTCAAGCTTCGTTTCTCCAGAAAATGTCGCGTATCTAAATCCCTAGTCTTATCAGCAAAGTTCTAGGGGCTAAATCTTTAAACAGAAACATGAATTTCCTGGAAAAGGGGTTTTATGATAGCAACCGAGTGCCAAGATTATTTTCCATGCCCTAAATCCTTACGAATACATGAACAATCAGTCCCTAAGTTAAAATACAATTGCTTTTTAACAACACTTTTACATGCAAAAGTTCACCAAGAAAGAGATGGCAACACGACGATTCTTTGATTAGTATAGATGACCAGAGCATGAGATTGATGCAACTTAACCTGTGCAAAGGGATTTGACTACAAAACTCAAATTAAACTATGAAAAAGAGAATTAAAGATATGAGAATGACAAAACGTGAGACTCAAGAAAGAGGTGCCTTGTGATGAATTTCCTTGAGAAGACGGAGTTACATCTATACTATGCAGGACACTACTCCCAACAAAAAAATTGATATCTAACATGTTGACCAAGACACCTGTGTTTTTGTATCTGACAATTATGCATGATGATACCTTTATTTACATACAAATACCCGTATATAGTTCTATTCTCCTACATATCTAGGTATCAGATTGTTATCATGTCCGTATTAGAACATGATACCCATATTCGTATCCTTATATCATAGATACCCACCTAGAGATATGCCTAGGAGTAGGTCAGCTATAGTTAAATAATCAAATAGGGTGGAATAAGATGGAAGTACTGGAGTAAACAAATATCCTCCTTGGACAGTAGGATTATGTAAACTTATTCTCAATTAGTGGGTTTCAAGAGTTTTCAGAGGGGTAATCCAGATGTATGTATGAAGAGGGCCTCATAGGTTACTATGTATTATTACATTTTCTGTGACTAATTTCCAACAAATATCGATATTTGACATCACCCGCTTGGAATTAAAATATTGATAGAAATATGGTAGTAGTAAAATACCTAAGATAATTGAATGTTTAACCAAAATATAATGAAAATGTCCAAAGGCATAATATTTAAATGTGTCCAATATGACATTATTAAGTATCACATCTAGAAAAAAATTCAAGCTAATGCAACCTTACAAACTTTTAATATAAAAAGAATTGTATATAGGGCCTAAGATCCTATTTCTTCCAACAATTTTAGTTGCATTTATATATCCAACTAGTATCCAGCTGATATCAATTTTTGACCCGGCTTTATATTCATCCTTACCACACGTGATATTGTCAGCTCTCCATATCAGAACAATATCTATAATCGCATTTCAATTTTTCATTAAAAAAAAAAACAAACAGAAATGGTTTACCTATATTCGCTCCACTATTTCTAGGGATGGTAATGGATGCGTCCACAGGCCAAATTTTAGCTCTTCCTATAAAAAATTTTGAATTAGAAAATAAAATATTTATTTTTAATTCAAAATTTTATATAGAACGGACCAAAAATTGACCCATGGACACGTTCATTACCATCCCTAACTATTTCTCCAAGTGTACCGTTAGATACTGCTCAACCAGATGCTAGAGAAATAAGCAAATGAACTTTGAATTCTATAGTTCAAAAATATCAATATCAGATCCATATTCACTACTAAAACAAATTGGTTAGAAATATCTACCCATATCCTTTCCACAATTTCTCCAGCTGCACCCTTAAATAATATCCAACCAAATGCCACCAAAATGAATAAATGTATCATTTGTTTAATAAAATTGTTCTTTATTTGTCAGCAGATACCTATTCCTTGTTTGTTCATTAATTATTATAGACAAGGCATCAGTGTTAAATATTTACCAATGTTGACAAGGATAACATTTCAATAAAGAATCTCCCATCCTATAACAAATCCCAATGAATCTGATACATAAAACCCTTCTCTTGTCAATCCAAACAACAACTAGTTCTGGTTAATTAAATCTGTCCACTGCTCTTAAATACTAGCCCTATTTAATACAAAATAAAACAAAGAAATAAGATTAGGACAGAAGAGTAATGTTTTGAGATGAGGATAGAGATTTAATGTAGCAAACTTATAGTAGACCTCATGATAGCCAAGTAAATAAATCTAAAAAAAAAAAATCACCAACATTAAGGGATGAAAAAGGATCAGAATCAAAGAAAACAATAAGTCTTACTGTCAACTGCTACCAGATGGCTTTCTAGTTGATCAGATTATGAGATCACATATCCACCGATCAAATTTAACAGAATATGGAGTTCTTTCCGAAACATTATCCGTATCAGTACTAAGGTGCCAAAAGGATCCTGCTGGATGCAGATTGACTGCAATTAGATAAAGAAAGAGTAATGATATATGAAAATTACCAAATACAACAAGAAAAGAACTAGATATATATTGGATATTGGGTAATTATTATAGATTTTAAACCATCTAAAACTGATGATATAATATACATTCTCCCATGGCATCAAGACCTCAAGACTCCAGGAAACAACCATAATTTGAAGTTAAGAATTGAACATTTAAACAAAACAAAAGTTAAAGTTTATTGAAAAATAACTAATAAAGTGTGCTAACTACGTGCAGAAGCATTAAATATGATGGATATCAGTATCAATCAAGTAGGCAACAACTTATGATCAATCACAACATAAAACAAAAAAATTCAAAGAATCAAATACAGATAAAGATAGTGACTTTTTAGATGGAAAAGCCTCCAAAAGGTTAAAAAATCACGGGACGAACAACATTGCATTATACTCAATGTCAATACAAGGTTCGCCCCGCGATCACTAGACAACCACAATTATTAGTAATAGTTCAATATATATTCTATTGTTAGACAGCCACAGTAACAATTCCAACTCTCAAACTATCACAAATACTAGAAAGAAAGACAACTCTCTCACTATCACAGATTTAAAAATAATGAAAGAAATAACAGACAAGTGCAAGTTACTGATTGCTTATATCAAAGATATGTGATGAACAATGGAGAACACCAAGATCAATGAACAACACCAAAATCTTCTCAAGCCTCATTCTTCAAAGAACCCTTCAACATCCCCTAAAACAATTCTCTAAGGTTGCTTTTATAGTGAAAGTTATGTAAGATGGAAAGCACTAGATGAAAGTTACAAAATGAAAAGTTACTAGATGAAAATTTGTAAGATAGAATGACTTTCCTTCAATCAAATCTTTAGCATGTTAACTTTTCTTCTACGAGACTTTTGACAGATGACTTTTCTTCCACAAAAAAATAAATAAACAAACAAACAAACAGGATCTGCCAGTTCTGTCATGTCTGGATCGGTTTGGTTTAAATGGTCCTCAATACATCCACATATTTATTGTTATAATTAACAAAACAAAATTTTTTTTTAAAAAAAAAAGCAGTGGAAATGGAGAAATGTCAACTTACAAGTGGAAGAGGCAGGAGAAGAGCTGCTGGAAGAACTCTAATTGCAGGAGCAGAGACAAGGCAACAACTAGGAAACATCAATGTTCATCGAAAAAAAAAAAAACACTTTCATAGTTTATATCCATTTATACCTCTAGAATCCATATCTTTTCGTATTACCAAAAGATAATCACGCCGGATCGCTCACACTGATAATCCTTCTCCATTCATTCATATTGAGTAATATGTTCTCATTTATACCTCTAAAATTCATATATTTTCATATTACCTTCATTCATGTTTTCTTCAGTTTTCCCATTGTTATTATAACTTGCTCTATGTTGATAAGAAGTGACCAAGCTTTATAGAATTAAATAATGGTCTTTTAAAAGCTCGCCCAAGGTTCGCACACACGCAAGCACTTACTAAAAGAAGTAAGTTAAAATTTTATGTTAAATTATGTTATTTTGGTAATAGTTCAAATTAAGTGTTATATAAATTTGGGTATGAAAAGTTGATACCAAATCATTTATGTAAGTACTTACAAAAGAAGTAATATATCTTTTTTTTCTAATTGAGAAATAATGTACCTTATAAAAATAATTATCACGTGTTTGTATAAGTTTTCTTAGATTTTAGTTTCAATTAAATAGAGTTATATATTACGTAAAATTAATAGACAAAAGATAGTAGGTGAGTAAGATAATATTTAAATTAATATTTATCTTACACTAAGATATGAAATATATTTCATCTTGAGAGAGCGAAAAGTAAATATAATTCTACTGAAATTAGATCCTCATCAAATATCAACTACTTAACTAAAAAGATAATAATTTATTTAAGAAGTTTTAAGTAAGCTTTATCCACTTACAATCTGGAAAATATAAAAATTAAAATTTCTAATTTGCACTAAACTTATTATATATTAATTATGGTAAAAAGAATAAATTCTTCACAAGTATATGAGATAATCATATGAATATGATTAATGAATTTGAAATTTTGATGTACAAGTATAGAGAGCTAATGGCCACATATCGCTGAAATTTAAAAAATTCTTTTCTTTTTATCAAAGTTTCCTTTCTTCTCTTGTTTTCTTTGCCTTTTTTTTTATAATTTTTTTCCTGAAAAATAAAAATGAAAAGCAAGAAAATGGAGGACGAAGAGAGGGATCTAGAGTTAGCTTTTAGCGGGACAACAACTAAGTTTTTTATCCCAAGTACTTGGGGTAGGCTACATGAACCAAAAAATAATCACGCCAGATCGATCTCGTTGATAATCCTTCTCCATTCATTCCTATCAAGTAATATCTCCTCATTTAAATCTCTATAATGCATATCTTTTCGTACCACTGCTATTCATATTTTTTTCAGTTTTTTCTTCGCTCTTTTAACTTGTCCTATATTAATAAGCTCTCATCGTCGAACTAGTGCATTTGTAGGTCTACGTTGCACATGATCAAACCATCGTAAGCGATTTTCTCGCATCTTCTTATCGATAAGAGCTACACCTATGTTACCATGAATATCTTCATTTCTCACTTTATCTCTCCTAGCGTTGTCGCATATCCATCGAAGCATGCGCATCTCTATTACATTTATTTTCTATGAATGATGTTTCTTTATAGCCCAGCTTTTCGTACTATATAATAAAGCTGGCCTAATAACAGTCCTATAAAATTTTTCATTCGGCCTTAATAGAATGTTATGGTCGCATAAAACTCCCGTGCATTTCTCCATTTCAACCAATCAGGTTGTATCTTATGGTTGACATCATTATCGATCTCTTTATTCTTCTGAATAATAGAACCCAAATAGCACCCAAATAGCTAAACTGACTAATAGCTAAATCTCTCTATTATTCTGAATAATAGAACCCAAATAGTTAAACTGACTGCTCATTTGTATCTCTTACCCATCTAGTATTACAGCACTATAGTCTAGGGTATTTCGCTTACTAAATTTACACTCCATATACTCTATTTTAGATCTACTCAATTTAAAATCTCTAAATTCCAATATGTGCCTCCGTAACTCTAACTTGGCAATCACCCCTTCTCTTGTTTCATCAACTAAGACAAATAGCATTAACCAAGGTATCTCATTCTGAATAGTTCTAGTAAGCTCATCCATCACTACAGTAAATAAGAACGGGCTCAATGCAAATCCTTGATGCAATCCAATTATGATAGAAAAATTACTTGTTAGATCACCACATGTTCTGATATTGGCCACTACTCCCTTATACATGTCCTTAATTATGTCAATATAGTTGATGGGAACTCTTTTCTTCATCAATGTCTACCAAAGTATTTCTCGTGGTATCTTATCATAGATTTTCTCTAGGTCAATAAATACCATATACAAATATCTATTGCTCTCTCTGAATCGCTCTATAAGTTGACGAAGTAAATGAATTTCTGTCGTCGACCACCCTGGCAGGAATCCAAACTGGTTCTCCGATATTTTAACAGTGTGTCTCAATTTATGTTCAATTATCATTTTCCAAAGCTTCATACACATGAGTTTTATTCCACTATAGTTAGAACAATTCTGAATATCACTCTTATTCTTATACAGAGATATTAGGGTACTCTTCCTCCATTCATTTAGTATTTTCTTAGTTTGTCAAATTATGTTAAAAAGATCTTTCAGCCACCATTCATTAGCTTTTAGTGGAAATCTGAAAAAGAAAAAAAGAATATGGATCTTTAAGCTCTAATACCAAATTTGATGCAATACGAAAGATTTAGGGTTTTATAGTGGGAGGTTAGGGATTTTGTTGAAGTATGATTTTAGATGCAAAGAGAATAAGATTCAGGCCTCATACCCAAGCAAATAATATGTCCACTCTCATGTATATCACTCGATAAAATATTTGATAGGAAACTATGTTTTTTCAAAATCAATATTTTATCTATTATCAAAAAAACAAGTTTACAAGCGCATATGTGCACACACGCGTGCACACACACACATGTAAACTACGTGTAAAAAATGACCAAACAAACTAAATCCTAATAAAATATAAATACTAAAGTCTAACTAAGGGTATTAAATAAAATAAAATACTAATAATCCAATTTTAGTCTCTAATTAACTTAAGCTATCCACTGCCCCATCAACATGCCTAGCAAACCGCTATTGCCTACCTATAACTTAATCAGGTAGCATTGATGCAACAAGTTGGAGTGGAAATGCTCAACTAAAGCTCTTTAGGACTCAAATCATAGAGAGATCTACTAAGTTTGAGGCTGCCTATGGGCTAGCTAATGCAATCCTCCTCATTCTAGCTTGAGACCAACAGTGGAAAAATAAGACAATAAGCACAACATTTACCAAGTCCATCCTCATGAAATTAAATTTTATGAACTAACAAATTGACAATTTATTGATGCCATTTCTTATGATCCATAATTATAAGATATGTTCTGCATGCTAAGCGCTTGATTGGTTCATGGAGTTGGAAATAGATTCAACCAAATCCTTGATTCAAGCTTGGTTTCTCCAGAAAATGTGGGGATTCTGTCGCATATCTAAACCCCTAGTCTTATCAGCAAAGTTCTAGGGGCTAAATCTTTAAACTGAAACATGAATTTCCTGGAAAAGGGGTTTTATGATAGCAACCGAGTGCCAAGATCATTTTCCATGCCCTAAATCCTTACGAATACATGAACAATCAGTCCCTAAGTTAAAATACAATTGCTTTTTAACAACACTTTTACATGCAAAAGTTCACCAAGAAAGAGATGTCAACACGACGATTCTTTGATTAGTATAGATGACCAGAGCATGAGATTGATGCAACTTAACCTGTGCAAAGGGATTTGACTACAAAGCTCAAATTAAACTATGAAAAAGAGAATTAAAGATATGAGAATGACAAAATGCAAGACTCAAGAAAGAGGTGCCTTGTGATGAATTTCCTTGAGAAGACGGAGTTACATCTATACTATGCAGGACACTACTCCCAACAAAAAAATTGATATCTAACATGTTGACCAAGACACCTGTGTTTTTGTATCTGACAATTATGCATGATGATACCTTTATTTACATACAGATACCCATATATAGTTCTATCCTCCTACATATCTAGGTATCAGATTGTTATCATGTCCGTATTAGAACATGATACCCATATTCGTATCCTTATATCATAGATACCCACCTAGAGATATGCCTAGGAGTAGGTCAGCTATAGTTAAATAATCAAATAGGGTGGAGTAAGATGGAAGTACTGGAGTAGACAAATATCCTCCTTGGACAGTAGGATTATGTAAACTTATTCTCAATTAGTGGTTTTCAAGAGCTTTCAGAGGGGTAATCCAGATGTATGAAGAGGGCCTCATAGGTTACTATGTATTATTACATTTTCTGTGACTAATTTCCAACAAATATCGATATTTGACATCACCCGCTTGGAATTAAAATATTGATAGAAATATGGTAGTAGTAAAATACCTAAGATAATTGAATGTTTAACCAAAATATAATGAAAATGTCCAAAGGCATAATATTTAAATGTGTCCAATATGACATTATTAAGTATCACATCTAGAAAAAAATTCAAGCTAATGCAACCTTACAAACTTTTAATATAAAAATAATTGTATATAGGGCCTAAGATCCTATTTCTTCCAACAATTTTAGTTGCATTTATATATCCAACTAGTATCCAGCTGATATCAATTTTTGACCCGGCTTTATATTCATCCTTACCACACGTGATATTGTCAGCTCTACATATCAGAACAATATCTATAATCGCATTTCAATTTTGCATTAAAAAAAAAAAAACAAACACAAATGGTTTACCTATATTCGCTCCACTATTTCTAGGGATGGTAATGGATGCGTCCACAGGCCAATTTTAACTCTTCCTATAAAAAATTTCGAATTAGAAAATAAAATATTTATTTTTAATTCAAAATTTTATATAGAACGGACCAAAAATTGACCCATGGACACGTTCATTACCATCCCTAACTATTTCTCCAAGTGTAACGTTAGATACTGCTCAACCAGATGTTAGAGAAATAAGCAAATGAACTTTGAATTCTATAGTTCAAAAATATCAATATCAGATCCATATTCACTACTAAAACAAATTGATTAGAAATATCTACCCATATCCTTTCCACAATTTCTCCAGCTGCACCCTTAAATAATATCCAACCAAATGCCACCAAAATGAATAAATGTATCATTTGTTTAATAAAATTGTTCTTTATTTGTCAGCAGATACCTATTCCTTGTTTGTTCATTAATTATTATAGACAAGGTATCAGTGTTAAATATTTACCAATGTTGACAAGGATAACATTTCAATAAAGAATCTCCCATCCTATAACAAATCCCAATGAATCTGATACATAAAACCCTTCTCTTGTCAATCCAAACAACAACTAGTTCTGGTTAATTAAATATGTCCACTGCTCTTAAATACTAGCCCTATTTAATACAAAATAAAACAAAGAAATAAGATTAGGACAGAAGAGTAATGTTTTGAGATGAGGATAGAGATTTAATGTAGCAAACTTATAGTAGACCTCATGATAGCCAAGTAAATAAATCTAAAAAAAAAAATCACCAACATTAAGGGATGAAAAAGGATCAGAATCAAAGAAAACAATAAGTCTTACTGTCAACTGCTACCAGATGGCTTTCTAGTTGACCAGATTATGAGATCACACATCCACCGATCAAATTTAACAGAATATGGAGTTCTTTCCGAAACATTCTCCGTATCAGTACTAAGGTGCCAAAAGGACCCTGCTGGATGCAGATTGACTGCAATTAGATAAAGAGAGAGTAATGATATATGAAAATTACCAAATACAACAAGAAAAGAACTAGATATATATTGGATATTGGGTAATTATTATAGATTTTAAACCATCTAAAACTGACGATATAATATACATTCTCCCATGGCATCAAGACCTCAAGACTCCAGGAAACAACCATAATTTGAAGTTAAGAATTGAACATTTAAACAAAACAAAAGTTAAAGTTTATTGAAAAATAACTAATAAAGTGTGCTAACTACGTGCAGAAGCATTAAATATGATGGATATCAGTATCAATCAAGTAGGCAACAACTTATGATCAATCACAATATAAAACAAAAAAACTCAAAGAATCAAATACAGATAAAAATAGTGACTTTTTACATAGAAAAGCCTCCAAAAGGTTAAAAAATCACGGGACGAACAACATTGCATTATACTCAATGTCAATACAAGGTTCGCCCCGCGATCACTAGACAACCACAATTATTAGTAATAGTTCAATATATATTCTATTGTTAGACAGCCACAGTAACAATTCCAACTCTCAAACTATCACAAATACTAGAAAGAAAGACAACTCTCTCACTATCACAAATTTAGAAATAATGAAAGAAATAACAGACAAGTGCAAGTTACTGAATGCTTATATCAAAGATATGTGATGAACAATGGAGAACACCAAGATCAATGAACAACACCAAGATCTTCTCAAGCCTCATTCTTTGAAGAACCCTTCAACATCCCCTAAAACAATTCTCTAAGGTTGCTTTTATTGTGAAAGTTATGTAAGATGGAAAGCACTAGATGAAAGTTACAAAATGAAAAGTTACTAGATGAAAATTTGTAAGATAGAATGACTTTCCTTCAATCAAATCTTTAGCATGTTAACTTTTCTTCTACGAGACTTTTGACAGATGACTTTTCTTCCACAAGAAAATATTTGAAAGACGACTTTTCTTTCACAAAAACTTTGACAGTTGACCTTCTTTCCACAAGAAGACCTTTGAAAAATGACTTTCCTTTCATATTAACTTTGATATGTGACTTTCCTTCTACAAGATTTTTGGCACGCTGAATTTCCCTTCTCAAGACATTTAATACAATCGAACTGTTCATATATGGTAAAATTTAATTGTTATTTTGGTCACAAATTCCCAATCTATAATGTGAAATCTGTAACAATTTAAGTTCAAATGTTTACAGTCTTTAGCAAGCGGAAGAAATATTAATTTAAATATACTCGAATGTTTAACTGCAAAATCAAGGTTCAGCAGAGATTATACAAATGAGAAAATAGATTTGGAGAAGCACAACATTAGAAATTTCTAACCTTCTTGACTAATAAATTTATGTTCAGATCAAACACATATACGTTGTATATGTATGTATATTTTGGTTTTGTTGATAATGCATACATATCTAAATGTATATATACAGTACATATCGTTCATGTGCATACATACATGTGTAATGCATATATAAATTTATGTTTTTTGCATCTCGAGGTTTCACAGCTGATACAAATATGTGAAGCAGAATTTTTAGGTATGCTATAGACCCTACAAAATCAGACTGACATTGCAAATGTGAGATCGTATGATATTGCACGTCCAATAAAATTTGCCGAAACTAATGTTAGTTTTGAGATTTTAAATCTTTAAACTATTTATTATTTGTACGGGTGTACATAATTATATATAGGTATATCATGTACATTCCAAGAAATGTACTTTTTAATTTCAAGAAATGTACTTATTATTTCCTTTAGCACGAAATATAGATGCTTTGTTTTCATCAGTTAATAGAAATTTAGTCAAGTTTCCAAATATACTAGATGATATAGGCCAAACATGCTAAAGTGTCCGATATATCTCAAAATGGGTTGAAATATGGCCGTATAGTTCAAAACTGATCGCTGACATATATCAACAAATTAGCCTCAATTGCCTTGCGATTATCGGCCTGAACCAGGCTTAAAGATGTGCTAAAGACGTTTTTGTTGGAGAGTTTTATTGTTTAGGGATTCGAGTTATGCTCACTGGTAATGTTTCTGTAATGCCAGGGTTTATTATTAATGTGATTGCTTAGTTAATGAGTTTATTGATAATAATGATTGCTAAAATAGATTCTATGAGGAATTAGAATTGTTATAACATTTTTCAATTATGGATTCTTTTGATCATTTGTAAAAAAAAGTTTTAAATTTGAGGGACTTATTTGCATATATTACAAGCATGTAAACTTGAAATAGTATATTGATAATTTAATAGTACATGTGCTTAAGGTGTACGCTTGAGATACATGTTTAAGATATATGCTTAAGGTGTATGAATGAGATGTAAGCTTAAGGTGTATGTATGAGGTGACTGCTTAACATGTGCACATGAGATAAGTATTAACATGAGGTGAGTGCATAAGGTGAGCATTTTGTAGTGGTGTTACCAAGTAGCTTTGGTGTAGGGAGCTAATGGTGATACATGCGGACTTGATTTATGTGTGTTATGGAGAGAAAGACATGTATATAGGTGAGTACATAGAACATAGAAGACTGCACCTACACCACCTCCCGTCTTATCTTACCCATTTTGCTCTCACTCCTTGGCTCTCATTGTTGGTCCAGTGTTGCCTGAGGAGAACAAAAAGGAAGGAAAAGGAAAAAAATTCAAGTTTAGAACAATACTAGGTAAGTGATTTAATATTCAATATGATTTAGGATTCTTTTTGTTAGTCTTTAGCCTTACTTATGTACTTAAAATGTTATTAACATGGACATAAAACTAGAATATATACCACTTAAAAATATGAGAGTGGTTATCATGAAAAAAGTGAGATACATAATGCATGATTTCTTTGATTCCATCAATTCTTTTCTTACTAGATGATACAAGAGCTTTAATAAGATTCTAAACATAAAGCTTCCTACGTAAATATTCATGATATGACCTTTTTATCGGCAAACTATTATGCTACATCTTGGTTTTTATGTCTCTTTTCAGTTGTTTTAACTTTAACTCATCATGAAATGATTTCAAAGGCATGACATGAGTTTGATGCTCTATTGATTTCAATTGAAATTAGCATATCATTGGGTTTCAATTATAAACTAGGTGTATCACTTTGATTCTTTAAGATTTGACATGAAAACTATGTTACTATACCTCACTACTTACACTTGAATTTCAACATAAAGCTATATACTTCTACTACATTTATTGTACATGGTAATCATGTGATTTATTATGAATTCTGTGTTAAGTGCTTTGACATATTCGTGCACACAAAAAGATGTACTTTCTAATCTGTAAATATACATGAGTGTTATCCAATTGGATATATGAACATACACGAGAAGCTTGTGGGGTATACTGTGCTTAAATGGACCCTAGATCATTTAAATACAAACTAGGTGCATCACTTTGATTACTAAGATTTGACATGAAATCTATGTTACTATGCATTACTACTTGCACTTGAATTTCCATGAAAATCTCCACACTTCTACTACATTTATTAACTATGAAAGTAAATTTTTTACGTGGTTATCATGTGATTTATTATGAATTCCCTATTGAGTGTTTTGAAACATTTGTGCACACTAAAAGATGGTACTTTCGAATATGTGAGTATGGTTGAGCTTAGCCAACTGGATATATGAACCCACATGGGAAGCTGCTGGAGTATATTGTACTTAATTGGACCCATCACCAAGAGGATAAGTGGATAGTGAGTATATCAACCTCATTAAAGAAGTTTGACGAAGATTTACCGGCTCCAGAAGAGACATAATGGAAGATAATTGAACTCATGGATTAAGTGTACTTATCAAACTTATTTAGTAGATGGACATGTTTTGAAAAAACCAATAAGATTATTGAATCATTGTCTAAATGAACAATGATAATTTATCGAATCAATGACTTTTGCTAATACCGATATTGTTATTATAATAATGACTTATTGTCATGGTTAACATCATTCTTTTTTTTTATGGATTAAATGAACTTACTAAAGTTATTTGGTAGGATATCTAATTTGTTTGGACTAAATAGATATAATGATCTATCGAATCATCAGCATTTTTTATATCGATATTGTTACCGTCATTATGATTTATCATCATCATCGACATTGTCCTTTTTTTATGTATATTGGAATTGATGCAATGATTTATCGACAAAATTATTATTGGCATTGTATTATTGTTTAATCTCTAGTATTGCCATTTAGTTTGACATTTACATGATTTGTCAAATATATAAGGATTTTATGCATTGTCATATTTCAAATCTTTTTCTGAAAAGCCATCATAATGGTATTTTAATTAGATCAATTGTGGCTTATAGATTAATCTCTTCGAGATATATCTTGTTAAAGTATTGGTTTAGTGTAAATCCTAAGACTCATGTGGTTGTTGAGTTGCCTATTGAGAGATGAAGTAAGCCAAATTATCACTGATATTTTTAGAGTAGCATTGAACGATGGGCGAAATCTTCGAAAAGCTAAACTTTTATTGGCATCAAGTTGTTTGCCATAAAATCGTAAATAATTCTCTATTGAGCTTTTTCAATAAAGAATTACAATTTCAACGGTTTCCCATTTACAAAAAATGAGGAAAATCTAATTTCCTCTTTGTTTAAAACTGAGCTCTAGAGTAGCTGTGGAGGACGATCTTGCTCTCCGTTGATACTCTGTATAAGATTTTAATTGGTAGGAGTTTCAGATCATTGATAATACCAGCACTTGGATGGAAAATTACTCTCTCTATAATATTGATCTCCAGATTCCTTTTTTTGCTTAAACTTCTGCTATTTATAGAAATTTGGAGAATTTTGAGTTGATGTAACCGTTCAACTGTTGGCCTCCACGATCTGAGAGTTAATTTCTCGCCTTTTGGTTTGGTGGATTTATATTAAATCTCCAGAATCTTCAAACGACATCTTTAATCCTCTGGATCATAACTGAAATGTGGAACGCGAATCTCAAGATTTAGATTCGCGTTTCCTTTAAATCACAACTGGAATACGGATCTCAGATCTTAGATTCATAGCTCTTTTAGACTACATTCGGAATGCGGATCTCAGATTTTAGATTTGCGGACGGCTCTTTTAGATTACAACTGGAACAGCTCTTTGGAGGCTTTTGAGTTGATGTAAATGTCCAACTGATGGCATCTACGATCCAAGAATTAATTTTCCGCCTTTTGGTCTGGAGGATTTGTATTAAATCTCCAGAATTTGCAACCGACGCTTTTAATTTTCTGGATCGTAATTGAAAAGCAAAACGCGAATCTCAATCTTTTAGATTCGCATTTTTTTTTTAAACTGCATTAAGAATGTGAATCTCAAATTTTAGATTCACAGTTCTTTCAGACTGCTAGTGGGATGCGAATCTCAAACTTTAGATTCACAGTTTTGGTGGAATTACAGCTAGAATGGAGATATCAAATTTTAGATTCGCGGCTCTTTCAGATTATAACTGGAATGCGAATGTCAGATTTTGGATTCGCGACTTTATTGTGATGGCATATTTGCTTCTTGCATAATATACTTGGGCGCGATAATGAGACCCTGTAGGGCCCACTCTTTATTAAGTATGCGAATCTAGAGAAAGAGATTCACACTTTAGTTTCATTCGTGAATTAAAAATCGCGTCTCATCTTTTATGAAAAATAAAGCACAGCTTTGTGAATGCCACGTCTTATGTCTTTTGTACTTTACATATGCGAATCGCTCTTTATGTAAGATGATTCTCAATAAAAGAAAATTTCCGCCAACACAAGTCACAGGGGTAATTGTCTACTTTTAGTATTGTAGTGTTGCTTTATGTTTATAGTTTACAAAGTCCATATATATGTGGATAAGAGCTTGACTAGTGATAAAATTTAATATTTTTATGAAAATTTTATAAAGACAAAGAAAATATATTAAGTACGGTTTAGTATGGAATATAAGGTTGGTTGCAAAAAAAAATATCCATTATAGCACGATAACATTTGAAATTGGAGAATGATATTTATTGTGGTTACTACTTGGAGATAAATGGATTTTATGAGCTATGTGACTTGGTATTTCATTGCCATTGTCACCTTCAACAAGATTATCGTAACTTTCTAATAAATCGTTTTATAATTCTATAATCAAGTTATAACTTTTATATTGAAATAGTTCATGATTATAATTGGTCACACTCTAAGTTGAAACACCTTAAATTCATGGGTGCATGGCAGTTTCTGTATGCAATAGTTGGATTTCGGCTTATGCTAGGTGTAGGAATTTAAGATCAGCGAAGTTAACGTTTGGAGAGATTTTAAACGGGTTGAGATTGCTATTTCGTGGTAACCTATTAGTGGCAACTGCACATTTGTTGGAGGCAATCATAACACATTACACAGCAAGGAGAAAACAGTGGTTCCTCGCTCTATTGCCTGTGAGATGACATGGGAACAGCCTCTCCTTTGTGAGATGGGGTTATTTCCGCTAGTGTATTGTCATAATTAGGCAAAAACGTATATTGCAAACAATCCTATGTCATGTGAGGACCAAGCACATTGACGGCAACATATATTGCGAACAATCCTATTTCATGTGAGCTCTAAGCACAATGAGGTTGGCTATCATTTCATCCAAGACATGGTTCTAACCAATCGAATTGTCACTTCTTGTGTTATTTCTGGAGATTAGATTGGTAAAACCTTCACCAATGCTTGTCTAACAAGTTAGCAACCAAGGACAGATTATTCATTACATAAATTATGTCAAAGAAGCATGAAAGTAAGAATGCAAAGGACTTCTATGTGATCTTGCCAATTCGGTTTTTATTTATTTTATGCAGTATTTGATTGTCATAACATGGTTTCATAGTCATGGCTTAGATCACAGATTCAAAATGACCACAGTGTTCCTGATACAGAAGATAAAACACGAATTTGACAATATAAATACTTACCTGAGAAAATGATTACATAGTACAGATCCAAACAGAGTGATGCCCAAGATAATTCCATGCGCCAGTTATAAATAGACCATCAAACGCCTCTTATACAGGCATATTAGCCGAATGAATCAATCCAGGATTCCCCTCGGGTGACCCTTGACCTTCAAATGCAAAGCCAAACCATCTACGGTCTCATATATCAGTGACCTTTCAGGGTGACTTCTATCTTCCACAGTGAATACATGACCCCTCCCACTCACCTGAACAATACTTTGACCAGGAAATTTGCTCACTCCCTCTCGTTTCATCGCTGTCCGAATCCTTGCCACATTCTCCCACTTCTCTCTTGCAGCATATATGTTGGCAATACCAACATATGACACTGCAGCAAGAGGATCGAGCTCAAATAGACGGCTTGCTGCATACTCACCCGCTTTAGTTTCATGGTGAGTAATGCAAGCACCAAGTAGAGCACCCCAGACACCAGCATCGGGCTCAACATGCATACTCTCGATAAATTCTAATGCATCACTTAGTTTCCCCCGACGGCCAAAGAGATCAACCATACAAGTATAGTGCTCCAACCTTGGCTCTATCTGGTAGACTTCTCTCATCATATCAAAATAGAAAGATCCCTTCTCAAGAAATCCACCATGTGTGCAAGCCTGAAGTATGCCAAGAAAAGTCACATGATTTGGCTCAATCCCATGCTCCAACATCTGATTGAAAAGAACCAAAGATTCTCCAAATTGCACGTTCATGGCATAACCCATGATCATGGCAGTCCAAGAGACAGTAGTTCTATTATGCATTCCATGAAAGACTCTTCTAGCATCAGTCATATTGCCACACTTAGCATACATATCTACCAATGCATTGCAAACCACAACATTCTCTTCCAACCCATTTGCACGCACATACTGATCCATCAACTGTCCAAGCTCAAGATTACCAACTCCGCTACAAGCTGATAGCATAGCAACTACAGTTACAGCATCAGGTTTCTCCCCTGATGCTTCCATGTCACGAAACAAAGCAACAGCCTCGTCGATCTCTCCTAAGCTTCCATACCCTGAAATTAGTGCATTCCAAGTAACGCAAGTTCTCTTAGTCATGCTCTCAAAACAATATCGTGCAGCTTCAATATCTCCACATTTGGAGTACAAAGAGATTAAAGTATTTACAAAAGAAACATCAGAATCAAAACCTTTTCTAATAGAAAAGGCATGGATCATCTTCCCTTCTACGAGTGATTCAGACTGGCCAAACAACGATAACAAGCTCAAAACAGTGCTCAAGTCAGGCCGAACGCCGCTTCTATTCATATCTTGCAAGAAGTCACAGACATCATCCGACTTTCCAAAATATGCACACCCAGCAATAATAGAATTCCAAGAAACAACCGACCTCAACCCACACAGAATTTCTCCAAACACCAACTTTGCCGATCCCAGATCCCCGCACTTGGCATAAGACGAGATCCAAGTATTACACACTGAAACATCATCACCGACCCCAACTCGAATCCCCAAACAATGAAATCCTCTAAGGAAAGCCACCTCTTTTCCGCACTCCGAAGACTGAGTCAGGCCGATAATCGTGAGCGAGTCAGGGCTGAACCCCGCGAGTCTCATCTGCCGGAACAGACCCAAGGCCTTACCGAGAGAACCCATTTTGCCAAAACCCAAGATCATGGCATTCCAAGCCGTAACATCTCGTTCAGTCATTTCGTCAAACACTTGTTCTGCCAAATTCAGCAGCCCACATTTGACGTACATGCTGATCATCGCAGTGCCGACGAAGGGGTCAGAGGAGGAGGGGGATTTGGCGACATGGGCGTGGATCGTTTGGGACAGAATGGGGTCTGAGAGGTTGGATGAGGCTTTGAGGACGAAGGGGAAGGTGAGGCGATCGGGTCGAAGCCCGGTTCGTTTCAGTTGAAGGTAGAGAAAGATTGAGTCTTTGTAGAGGGAGTTGTCGACTGAGGATCGAATGGCGATGTTGAAGGAGGTGAGGGCTCTGGTTGCGGTGGCGGCGGGAATGGCCATTTTTGAGAGGCATTGTCGGATCGGGCAGTTGACGGAGCTCGTCTGCGGTTTATTTAAATTACCCGGTACCCGCCTCAAAAGGCTTAACGGGTTCGGATTTTGGATGGATATAATCGATTCTAAAGAAATTAAATTTCTTGTTTTCAATGGCTTAGACCATTTCGCTATCACTATTTTTGCTATAATCCCAAATTCTATAATTTTATCAATCTTAAGGGTTGACTATAAGAGAATTCAAAGGACCGTGTAGCGGTTGAGATTTACAGAGAGTATTATGGATATGCAACTCTAGAGAAAGAAAGGGCAGAGACCCACAACTTGTTGGAAAGCACACAAGTTATACCTTCAATGAGAACCAATGACAAAAAAGAGAAATAATTCATCCTGGGATCCCATCATGTTTGAAGCTCTGAAATTACCGTCAGGACTCTCCCGGTTCTATGTACCAGCCCTTTCGAATCAGAGAAGGAACAGAGAGATGTAGAAATCAAAGTCAAATTCACACATACGAATTTCAGGAAAAACCATCCCAATGACGATGCTCAATCTCACTAGCTATTGTTGGATCAATCACCCCCGGTTGATACCAACTCCCATGTCGGCAATGGGCAATGCCCCTTCTTGACCAACCTAACTAACGCAATGCGACGTACTATGTCTTTCCTGAAGAAGTTCATTCTCCTCGAATAAAAATTCACTAAAAAACCTCTTTTCTCCAACAAGAATCTTATTCTAAAAATCAAAGGATGCTTCAGTACATAAGCCAGACAATTTACTTTTTTCTATGTAAGTAGAAAAAAAACAAATAATCATTTTTTTTTTTTTTTTTTGGGGACTGGAAGGAGGAGTTGGCATCACTTTTGTAATTAAAACCTCTCAAATTAAAAGAAATTTTTTTTTTTATATTGACTATCGTTTCAACAGAATTCGATGATTTGTATGGAGTTTCTTTTTTAAAATCTAGGATTCATATAGATATTTTGAATTATCACTAATAGAATCCAACTGAATTAAAGGTTAGATTTGCTCTATCATAGAATAATTCATCATAAAAAGAGTTGGAACTAGAATATATCTGTTAAAATACAAAATAATTATTCTCAACCCTCACCATAAGTTCGTACTTTTGATGCAGTGGAAGGATCTTTCTACATGGTATCAGAACAATCCAGATTCAATTTCTGTCAGGCTCGCATTTAATTACAAGTTTTAAAAAAAAAATTATACCGCTGCATAACTGTAAGTTTTAAAAAAAATTATACCACTGCGTAACTGCAGGGGCATGTTAAAATACAAAATAAGTTTTCTCAACTCTCGTCATATTAGATCACGAACTCATGCCAACCAAACAGAGTCTTAATTAGTGCGAGTGTTGGGATTTCTTAATGTTTTGAGAATGGATTAAGCTAAGTTTTTGTGTATTCTGATATATCTTCTTTCTCATTGTTAGCTCAATTATGTGTGACTTGGGATCCCACTATCTTCTGATTTTGTTTGGATCTAAACAAATAACTTGAATCCAATTTCATGTGATTGTCCTATGGAATGTAAAACCGTAGGCACACCTTATTCTTTAAATTTTCTTCTTTTTTAGTGTATAAAGTAATTTTATTGTCCTTAAATCTTGCAGATTATCTCCTATTGGTCACGTTGCCCCCCTATCTCCAACAACTCACGACAATGTGCATTTAGCAATGATGCAACTAGTAACATTAGTAGATATTTGTTACCAAAGTGGGTTGGGTAACCATAAATTGGGAATACTCTCAAGAGATTTACGCAATTTTTTTCTTCTATTTAGCAACTTAGACTGTCTGACTATATAATAATAATAATAATAATCATCATCATCATAATAAGGAAAGTAAATTTCTTAATAATCATGTAAGAGATCTGGAGTTACCATAATGCGGATTGTATTGTTTTTTAAATTAAATTAAACATTCTATCCTCCGACTCAAGTGGATCCGTGGCGCAATGGTAGCGCGTCTGACTCCAGATCAGAAGGTTGCGTGTTCGATTCACGTCGGGTTCAATTTGCGCTTTTTTAAAATAATTTTATTTTCACAAATATCCTTAACATTTAACTTTATTTCAGTTTGCAAATATCAAAAATCGCAGGTGTTATACCAAATTAGCTAGACGTTACATTTAGGATTCAAATTTCGGGGAGTCACAGCATATTTCCCAGTGAGCCCACTTAAAAGATCGTTTTATTTATCACTTTGCCATTATTTTTTTTTGGTCAAAAATGCCCTTCCTTCGTCTCCTCCTCCATCCCCTTGCGCTCTTCTTTTTTTTTTTTTTTCCGTGTGAAAGCAAAGCAAAGGCAGAAATTAGAGGGAAAAGTTTCATTTCAAAATCCAAACCCTATTTCTCTTTAATATTAACTCATTTTAGTAAAAAGTTACGGAAACTAAAGTCTATATTTATGTTAAATCGATTCTTTCATTGTGAAACCCTAAAAAATAGAAACCCTAGAAAATAAAATCCCTGGCCTCCTGATCCGGGCTAGCCAACCCGGATCAGTTTGGTTGATCCGGGGCTGATAGCCCGGATCAACCAACGAGATCCGGGCTGGCTAGCCCGGATCAGGGAGCCAGAAATCTAGAACCCTGATTCGGACTAGCCAGCCCGGATGAAGCCTCCCCATCTGGGCTAGCAGCCCCGGACATGGAGCATAGGTCCGGGCTGGTTAGCCCGGATCAGTGGGTGAGAGATAAACGGTACTTGAAAACATATGACTAAATAAAACAAATTAAATTCCCATGTCATAACATGCGCATCTGGTGTAATGGTATCTTTTTCCCTCCCACAGAACTGACCAGAGTTCGATTCCCTGGATGTGCAATTTTCATTTCTTCTCTTTTATCACCATTACTTGTTATGTTGAATTAGTCCCACAATTTTCATTTCTTCTCTTTTATCACCGCAATTTTCATTTCTTCTCTTTTATCAACATTGCTTGTTATATTGAATTAGTTTCACTGCCTTGTATGTTGAATTTACATGCCTGAATCTCCAGCAACTAGATTGTGGAAATGATGTGTCATCTATAGTGATTATTTTTGCCCTGTATTTTGAAACAAGTTTTTGAAATGAGTCATCTGCATCCGGGCTAGTTAGCCCAGATGTAGTTAATCTTCTCTTCACGAGCCGATATCCCTTGACTTGCAGCAACCAAAGTAGACATAGCTTGCTTGCATGTTAATATAGATGTAATTCTCACTAACCTACCTGACAGTAGACCTGGTTTTATCGTGTAGTGTTGGGGTATGAAATTTTGTACAAAAATAAGGTAAAATAAATTCATTGCCCAGTTGCCCACTAGGCAGACCCAAATTTTACACAAGTGATACGTACAAGTGATATGCACAAGTGATATGTACAAGTGATATGCACAAGTGATTACAACAACGGCTTCTCATTTCATATACGTACAAGTGATAACCGGTTCAAAAAAAAGATATGCACATAATGAGGTCATTCATCATATCATTGATTACATATCAACAACTTCAAATACGGTGTCCATATCAATACTTGTCCATGTTGTATACCCCCAATTTGGTATCAAAACACACAATAGTAACAAATCATTCATAGTTTCAAACACAAAGAACAACGACAACTTCATTTTGAATTTGAGACTCATTTAAAAATATCGACAACTACAACTTGATATATATGATATGTTCCTTGAGTACAACTTCATTAAAAAAAACGACAAATTAAAAGGAATCATTGTTCTATTCTAACAACTTTATTTTTGAGTTTGAGACTCATATTAAAAAAAAAGAACAAATTCTAGATTCTTCAAGACTTCCGAGCGGATTGCTTATGGGTTGACGGCGTCTTGAAGAGCTGGGACTTTCGGTGGGGGATTGGACAGCGGGCTGTAATACCGTATCAATATCAGTTTGTGTGCACCCGGTTAGAACTGATTTTATCTTGACAAGGGTATATAGAGCAAATTCGGACGCCTCTTACTTGCGGTCTCGCCTTACTCTAAGAAGGGATCAATAATTTGAGCAATAACTTCATGAATTCTCTGCATATATTATGGCAAAAACATTTATAAGTTCGATTATACATGAATTCTAAGCAATCGCAAAAAAATATATATTACCTGCTGAATGGTGTGGAGGAAAAGGTCTTCCAGTATCAGCAGCTTGACGAACGTTTTCTTCTCTGCAGGTGTCAAGATATACACTAAAGGAATTGCTTGGAAGTTTGTTGAAATTAAATATTTTATAATCTACTCTCTCATTTAACCCAAAAAAGAACATCTTTTTTTTTTTTCGAAAAGTTTGCTCCTATATGTCACTAATGGAGATAAATATGTCAACAACAACAACGCATGTCTACAATGAAGTAATGGTTTAGACCACAATTCCATATAATTAGACGAACCCTGAACTTCATCAAGATCGCCGGTTTGCACATCATCTCCGAAAACGAGAATTTTCTTCATAATCCCACCATCCTTGGAGACGTCCAATGCCGATTTTCCCCCAATTATAATTTCCATTGATTTACCCCCAAAATAGAACAAAAATTACTTACCATGACCAAGTTTAATGGTGAGAGGCTCCCCTCGCTCTCTTGTAGAATCGAATTTGGTCTCATCCCCCAACATCCCCACATAATGAACTGCAAACAAAAAAAAAACGAACATTATTGTAAACAAATCGAAACCCATTCTATTTCTTGATATATTTATAAAATAAAAAAAGAAATAAGGAAAAAGAAACCCTATTACTGACTTCATCGCCAGAAATAGGGGTGACCCAGCCGCTCTTGAGGAGCTTCTTCTTGAGGCCGGAGGCGGAGTCGATGACCCTCTTCTCGCTGATGCGGAGGGGTGGGGCCGACTCGATGACCTCACCGGGCTCCTCGTCGAGATCGTCGTCGTCGAGGTCGGAGGCGGCGGCCTTGGCGGCTAGCACCGATGAGAAGGTCATAGGAGAAGTAGCAGGGGTGGAGGAGGAATCAGAGAGAGGAGGGGTGGAGGAGGAACCAGAGGGAGAGGGAGGGGGAGGGGGAGGGGATGGAGAGGATTATGGCGGGAGATGGGGAGAGGTGGAGCTGGGAGCAGAGGTTGAAGAGGAGAGGGGAGGGGGAGGAAGCGAGGGAGAGGGTGGGATCGGAGAGAGGAAAGAGGAGATGGGTAGTTAGGGAATATTGGTTTGCTCACTAGGAAAAATCTCTTTTTTCAAAAGAGAGGATGTGCTCACTAGGAAAAGTGGGCTCACTAGGAAAAAAAACTGAATTTCGTAATATCAGTTATAAATGAAAATAATCCTATATAAATGTTTTCGAAATTACAAATCCGATCACAAAATGAAAAACTTTCACCAAAATTTTATTTTATTTTGCAATTTTTTTTTACTTTTTGCAAGTATGCAAAATAGCGTCAACTTCTAAAGGAGCACACCATTTTACCTAGGGTGCACACTTCACAATTTTAGTTAATATAATAGAAATTCTATTTGTACATGAAAATTTACTCTTTATCCACTATTTTAAAACTTGTAAACATTACAAATTTACCACTCACTAACCTCCTCACCTTTGGCCCCATCCACATCCTCTCCTCCCTTTCCTCCACTTCCAACCCCCATCTCCCCATTCTCCTTCCCTCTGCCATTCGGCTCCTCCTTCTCTCCTCTCCTTGCAACACCTTCTCTCACAATCCCATCGAACCTCCCGTCGTCTTCTCCTCCCCTCTCTCCCTCTTTAAAATACAGGTTAAAATAAGAAAATTTTTTTGGATGCAGAGATTAAAATGGTGGTTTTTTTAAAATAGGGGCATGGTGTAAATAGTAACCAGAACGTCAAGAGTAAATTGCCATGCGCAAATAGAATTTCCCAATATAATAAGTTTGACATCGATTTTTTTTGACATTAATGTTCTTGTCTTCAACCTAGGAGTGAACAATCGGTCGGAGGGTCTATCGGAGAAATCCAATTGACTTTGACTAGACGGAAGAAGAAGGCTGCAACCGGCTTGTTGGCTAAACTCTGACCGAACTCCGATCGACGTTAGAGTGGTCAGAGTCGAGATTGATGTTTATCCATATTTCAACGTCCATTCCATTCCTGTCCGTGGTTAGATCCCGGATGGTAATATTTATCGTCTAGGGTTAGATCTTGTACTGTATATGTTCCATCCGGAATTAGATTCTGAACGATATTATTTTTTGTATAGTGAGCATGAAGAAGACGCATGGGTGCGGAGCGTTGGACAAGGAGAGTTGACGGCATTGGGCATGAGAGCAGTGGGGCTAGGACAGTGGAGCAGGGTACAAAGGAGATGGGAAGATGGAGTAGTAGAGAGGTAGTTTTGGATACGTGACGTGTTCTTTGGGAAGAGAGAAGAAAGAGTATTAGGAGAAAGTGTGATGTGCTAAATAGGAAAACCCTTTCTTCTCAAATAAAAGGTGTGCTTATTGAGAAGAGGAATAGTGGTGTGCGGGAGTTTCTAAAAGAGCACAGCTTTTTCCTAGTGAGTCCACTTTTTTTAGTAGCACACCCTCTTTTTTGAAAAAAAAATATTTTTCCTAGTGAGCAGACCACTAATTCCAGGAAATCCCTCACCAACTCTTCTCGTTCACAACCCAACTTACATTTTCTTATTCGTGAGCACACATCTCCCTCACACCTCTCAACCTTCCTATCTTCCTCCACTCTATCACCAATTGCCGCCCACAGCCAACTGCCATCGCTCCTCATCTCTTTTTTTTTCCTGGAGCTTTTCGCAGGGGAGAAATAGAGAGAGATAAGAGAGGTTAAATAAGAGGGCAAATTCTGTTCAAAAACAAGAATGAAAAATTTATAATAATAACCAATTTGTTCAGCGTGCTCTATATAAAAAAGGGTGTGCTCCTTTGGAAAATCCCCAAAATAGCAGGTACATGTTTTCAAAAGAAAACCCTTAACGAAATAAACCTTTACAAATCAGCCACCCCCCCAATCTCCTCCCCAACCCCAACACCACTCTCTCCTTTGCTCTCCTCTCTTCTCCAAGAGAGAGATGAATCAAAAACCCCATCCATTACAATTATGCATCAAAACCCTTCGCTAATCCTCTCTCCCCTCCATCTCCCTCCCCCTCTCTCCCTCCCCTCGCCCTACCCTCCAACTCTCCCCGTCAAATTTGCAAAAAGGCCCATCAGAATCGCGACCTTCGCTGCGGCGGCGGCGCCCAAGAGGAGGCCAGCGCCGCCCAGCCTCGGCGGGATCTCGGAGCCCGATGAGCTCGTCCGCACAATATTAAGGAACGAGAAGCAGCCGCTGGTCTCGACGCTGGGGAAGTATGTGAAGATTGTGAGGACCGAGCACTGCTTCCTGCTGTTTGAGGAGTTGGGCAAGCGAGATAAATGGCTTCAGTGCTTAGAGGTTTGGATCTTTTTTCTTGCTATTTTTCTCGCGTTTTTGAGTTTGATTTGAGTTGGGTAGGTGAGGAGAAATGGGAATTGATGAATTCTGGTTGAAAAATTGGTTTTTGATGCTAGGGTTTTGGAGTGGAGGATGAAATTGGTGATTTGGGAATCATGGGTTGTTTGTGTGAGATGAATTGGCGAATTCTCTGTCGAAGATTGTTTTTTTCTTAGTAGTTTTAAATTTCAAAAGTGTTTTGAGATTTCAAAGTAGATTGCGTAGAGTTGAATGGAATAACTAGTGGATTTTAGTGATATAACAATTGGATTGTTTGGAGCTATTACATGTGCTTGATTTAATTTTAAACGTTGCTTTATAGTTACTACAACTGGGGAGCAAAGAGGAACATCAAGAAATTGAGGGATGGACAAGAGATGGTATGTGAAAAAGCTAAAGAAGCTTTCTTTAAAGGGCCTGCGTGGCAAGGGGAACAGAGGGAAAAGAACATTATTGGATGGAAACAAGAGGCGGCTCTGATCCTACCTTCTTTGGCAAATGGAATAAAGAAAAAAGGAATTAGAAGAGTTGTTTCTAACTGGTGGAGCCTATTACCTTTGATCCCTAATCTTGATTCTAGCTTGAACGTTAGAAACACATGGAAACAGGAAGTTGAAATGAGAAATTGAAATGAGAGATGATGTCCCCCCACACTAGTCATGTTTCTAATTCCATTTTTTGTTTTCATCTTCCAAGCAAGGAATTGGAAACAAAATTTCAATTCCGCTTCCAATTTATGGAATTGGATTCAAATTGATTCTTATACTTTCAATTTTAAACTTTTGTGTTCCCACTTGTCATGCAGGCCCATATGTCAATTTCGATCTGAAACACTGTAGTGACTTTGGCTTTTAACAATCATGAATCAGCTCCTATGCATTCTTCAACCTTTGGTTGAAGAATGAATGTATATTTTGCTTCTTTGGCCTACTCTATCCCCGTCCATGCATTCTTGGATACACTTACTTATGGAATTATTTCTATAATTCGTCAAATTAATTATATGTTCAAATGAAAATGTTATCATAGATATTACCAGTCTTCAGTCTTCAGGATAAGTGAGCGCTAAGCACTATTCTAAAGTATAGATTACTGACAGTCAGTCAGATCTTCCCCTATACAAATTCCTTTCTACTGGATATCCGAGAGTGACGAACTCTTAGATGACGGACCTCAAGAAGTATATACCAAGTTGTATAGTAAAAAAGAAAAAGAATTTTATCAAAGAAAAATTCCTGAAGAAGAATGTTTTGGGAAGAGTTGAAATCTAAACTAACAGAGATTAGGAGGAATATTTGTCTTATCTTATTTTCCCCTTATCCGACCAATGTCCATATTTTTTGCCGTATTCTTTCACACCTGCTGGGTAGAAGTTGCTTGCAACATTCGACCAATCTCCATATCTTTTGCCCTATTCTTTCCCACTACTACTCGTAGAAGTTGGTTGCAACAATGAACAATGAGAGAGAAAGGACCAACGAAAATTAAGAAATATAAAAGTATGGGAAAAGAGAGCCAAACTAAAATATATTTACATATTTCTCCAAATAGGACTGAAATGAAACATTAAACTACGAATATGATATTTTCTAGATTTGTTCCTTCTTGGAATCCAACACTCATAATAGCTCTGAGAATTAGTGACTCTTTTGCTGCATGGATACATATATGAGTATCAAATGTGAAATGGTAAGATATATGGTAAAGATGGATAAGGAATCATTATGGGTACGTAAAAATAATTAAACAATATATTTTTTACCCAGTGGGGAGAAGATAATATTGTTTGCATATATTTATATAGGAGCTAATATTCCATTTGTATCAAAAAAATCATTCAACCATTCCCTGCCTTCAATTGTTAGTGGATTCATCCCCACTTAGCATCTTTATTTTTCTAATTAAATCTCGACTAGACTTGAGCATGTATAGATTCGGGCTTGAGCAGGTTTGGGTATGTAATGTTTCAACTTCAAGTGGGTCTGGGTTGTGAAGATGCGAATTTGACCGGCTCTAAGTCCGGATTCATGTGGGTTTGCATCACGTTCGTGCGAACCAACAACCAATGAGAATTTGGCTCGAACCCTAGTGAACCCGAATCCTTTTTACATAATGGATTAGGTTCATGACCCGTTTTTCGCGAATCTGTGCAATATAGATGGAATATATTTCTCCAAGGAAGAGAGTAAGTAACAAAGTTACACCTTGGATTGACTTAACTTTCCATCCAATTCACAATTATTGTAAGTAACCCTCTCTAAAGCACAAACTCAAGGTCTAACTATAAGTGTGCTGCAGTAGACTGTAGTTTCCTCTTAAGGATTTGCACCCTACAGGGTGTTGCATGCCAAAATTTTTGTAGTTGTGCTGGAGTCCTAGTTGCAAGGCGACGATTCTGTATGTCATATCATATCCAATACCAATTCATGATTCCACGACCAGCTTGCTTGTTGCCTGCAATATCACAGCGTACACTGCACTATTGCAGATACGGGATATGGATGTGATGCAATAAGAGCATGCTAATGTGACAAGTTGTAAAAATCTAGGATGTGGGCATGGCGTAAATGCCAAAAAAAATTATTTGTGTTTGTGATTTAGTGATATTAATCTATAACAAGGACATCCAAGTTCTTAGTCAATAATTCTGGTAATATATAATATTTCTAGTTACTTGAATCAATAGTCAAAAGAATATTCATTGTTCTTTGTTAAGAAAAGTTTAAAAAATATATAACTGTTTTGGAAATCAAATGAAATTGTAAGCCTATTATGTATGCATTCTATTTTTTAATTCTTAGTCTCGGACATAGATGCCAATATCCTACGATATGCGATACATATCTTACGATGCCACGCGCCATTCTCGATATACGATATATGAGCTCGTGTAGCAAGTATCAGCAATATATTCAATTTGAATATGCTAAAGTTTCCGGTAGAATATCAGTACATTTGCCATAATAATACTTAATAATAATGATAGAAAAATTTAATAACAGTTTGACTTGTCATTGATTAGAATGAAGTTTGGATATATTTGGAAAAAATAATAAAATATATTAAAACTAAATAAGAGGAAATAAGATGACTTTAATTCTCTATTAGCTTCGTCCTACTCCTTGAAGTACATCAGATCCTGCGTTAGTTTCTGTTTGTCCATCAATAATTCTAGGCATGCATAGGCAGGTTGTCAGATTGCGACCAAAATAATATATGTAAAAATAATATATAATATAACTATTATGTCCAAATATAATAATAACACAAGCCTTAGAAACATTAAACTAACATGTAATGATATCAACTGATATAGATTAAAGGGTTAATTACAGTTAGACCTCCTGTATTATTGGAGATGTGTCACTTAACACCTCTGAAGTTTGAAACTCTCAAAAAACCCCCTGAACTTAGTTATTTTCACTCTTTTTTTTTTACTAAAGTGCACTCTTGTCTTTCAAATTCCTATTCTACTCTCATCTCTCATTTTAACCATCACACTTATTAAAGGGAGAGATAATGGTAGAATAGGAATTTGAGGGATAAGAGTGCATTTTAATAAAAAAAGAGAGTGAAAATAACTAAGTTCAGGGGTTTTTTTGAGAGTTTCAAAGCTCAGGGGTGTTAAGTGACACATCCCCAATACTAAGGGGGTTTACCTGTAATTAACCCTAGATTAAATCTAATATCTTCTGAGTCGGACCTGTCATCATGAAAACATGAGTAATTAGGCGTGATTCAGCAAATCACTATGCATCCATAGTGTGCGAAATATTTAATTGTGCAACTTAACATGTTACAGCAAAAATAGAGTATTTTTCCATCATCCAGTTTTTCCCAAACCCAGTGTTATTTAAATATAGTCATGTCAGGTTCAATTTTAGTTCTCAGATATTGTATGTAAATCATATCATGTGCATTATTTCAATTCAGTTTTATTAATTTGTTACCAATATGATTCAAAGAGGCTCGATTTATACCTTATTAAATAAATCATAATTGGCTAAATCAAATATTTACTGATATAAGATATAGATATTGACCAGATAAGTATATGGATACTGAGAGGTTTTCTGTGCGATGCACGTTCCTTAATTAGATAACAAGTATATAAGACAATTTGCCTAGATATCGACTCAAAATGATATCGTAAATAATATTTTTCACGATTATAGCTTTTGCGTGATTAATTAAATATTGTATATATCGAATATTCTAAAGTCTAGCTATACAATATAATTTAACAAATTTTAATGACAATTGCTTAACAAATGTAATAGGTTTTTTATAATAGGAAAGATAATAAGTAATTAATGAATTCCTATAAAATAACAAATCAATTTGTACAAAATAAATAATATAATTGAAACAACTGTTATATATGATAACATGATTAGTGAGTTCAAAAATGAATTCACCTGGATTTCATTTTCCGATGTCGATCAACGGAGCAATCTACACATTAAAAATATTTTAAGAATATAAAAAATATATTACTATAAATTTAGATTGTTTTTTAGAGATTTTTCAGTATTTTTAGAGTACTCAAAAATTGATTTTAAGGCTAAATAGTTTTAATGGATCTAAAATTTACAAACGGGTCTAGATCTATCTTGTTGGGTCTTTAAGATGGTAGATATTATTTTTAGGTTATTAGGGTATTGGATAATGGGTAAGCTAACATAAAATCCATTAGGATAATTTATATCCAATATGATAAAGAAAGATAATATTTCAACTCTTAACAAAATGGTGGAAATTCAAAATGTGAAAAATGAGGAGGAAGGCGTTCATCTCCAGCGAAGTGTTGGTGGCGTCGGCGGTGGCTCCTACGGTGATTCCGGAGAGATAAGAGGAAGAGAGAATTTTAAAGGGAGGGAGAATTTTAGAGGAAGTTATCTTGTATGAAATATGTTAAAAATATGAGTTTATATATGTTTCAAATTGGAAGTTTAGAATATGAGGGGTTTTTATTTAATTTAGGGAGTTTAATTTTAGAATTAAAGATGAGAGTTATATTTTTGAATTAATGGAGAAGATGAAGAGTTAAGATGTTAGAGAATATTAAAATTTTAGGAGGCTATAAAAAATGAAAGGTCATATTTATTATTGTGTTTATTTATTTATTTATGTCTAAAGAAAATTAAGGATTGTTACATTCTATCCCCTTAAAAAATAATTTTGTTCTCGAAATTAAATAAGGCTAAGGAAATACTTTTTGTCTGATTTAGGCTCGTAGTAAAAATTCCTTTTCACTCATGAATAGTCGGCTTATCTTATTTTATATTTTTTTAAGATAGCGTCTCATTGGCCTCGTCAAATGGGCTGGAGCTTGATCTACGGAATATGCGAATCGTTTTCTTAAGAGAGAAAGGAAATTGGAATAAATGAAGGGTCATGGAAAATAAAATTCTAAAATTTATGTTTGGGATTGAAATCTTTAGCCACTGAAGAATTTGGACATGGATTAAAAACAAACGGATCCCTAATTAGGTGCTCTCATTGCTGGAACTTCACCCAAGAATATTCATCTTTTTCCTCCTCTTTCTACATCTTTGGGTTCTCACAATTGGTTAAGAGATGGCTTTTCTATTGTGTGAATCAAGGTCAAGCTTAATTGATGAACTACTGAGGCCAAGAGATTTGCGACTTTTGCTGGACAAAAGGGAAAAAGTGAGAATTTGAAGGAGAAAAGTCTATGTTTTACTTGTGGGGCTGGTGACCATAAGTTCAAGGGCTGTTGTAAACGAAAGCTAACTAAAACTACACGGCATGGAAGAAACTCTGAAAAAGATCAAACTAATCATAAAGAAAACGGTGCACCAAATGAGAAACGTGGAAAGGTTGTTTGCAACTATTGCAAGAAGGTAGGACACATCGAAAGAAATGTAGAATTGCACATCATCTATGTTTGCATTGCGAGTCTCACGAGCATCTAGTAGAAGTCCTAAAGACAAGCAGACTAGTAGTGAGCAAGAAGAAGTTTTCATTTTGATTACAAATCAGATAGAAGATTGCTCCGTTGATCGACATCGGGAAACGAAATCCAGGTGAGTTCATTTATTAACTCACTAATTATGCTATTCTACTTAACTATTTTTTTTATAATGATTTGTTATCTCACATGAACTCATAAATTACGTATTATTGTTTCTGTTATCGAAATTTTGTCATTTTCGTTATACACATGTTATTAAATTTGTCAAATCACATAGTATAGTTAGATTTTAGAATAATCGATGTATATAATATTTGATAAATCATATAAAAACTATAATTGTGGAAAAATATTGTTTGCGATATCATTTTGTGTTGGTGTCTAGGTAAGTTGTTTTGTATGTTAGTTATCTATGAAGGAATGTTCGTAGCATGAAAAACCTTCTACCATTTATACACTTATCTGGCCGATATTTTTATGATATTTCAAATCAGTAAATTTTTGATTTAATCAATTGTGATTTATCCAATGAAGTATAGATTGAACAGGCTCTTTAAACTATGCTAATAAACTAATAAAACCTAATTGAAGCATTATACCTAATATAATTCATATACATACTATGAGAACAAGATTATAAACCTAACATGAATTCTATTTTAATGATACTAGGTTGGTAGAGAAACTGAATGATGGAAATATACTCTGTTTTGGTTATAAAATGACAAGTTGTACAACTAAATAATTTGCACACCATTGGTGCATGATGATTTGTTGGATAATACTTTATTATTATTCTTGTTTGCCCGATGGCAGGTCTGACTCAGCACCGGACAATTCATGTGACCATTTCTTTGGTCTGTATATGCAGCAAATGAAATACTGATATTCTATCAATTAATTTTTTCAATTATATGATATCCTACTTAAATACACTCTTGTATAAATCTAATTGTGTAAGATGACTCAGAGTTAATTTATGACTGTTAATATTATTGTTACAAATTAATATAATATTTTTATACTCTTTCAACTATTTTTACATATATCTGGTTGCAATCTGACGAGCTGGGTGTGTATATCCAGACTTGCCGAGAGATATACCAGAACTAATATAGGATCTAATATACTTTGAAGAGTAGGTTGAAACCCAACCAAATATTAGATTTTTGTTATTTGCTCTTATTTAGTTTTATCGTATTCTGTTATTCTTTCAACTGTATCTAAACTTCGTTCCAATCAATGAAAAGTCAAATTTTTATTAAATATTTCTACCATTATTACTGAGTATTATTGTGGCAAATGTATTGATATTCTATCAGAGGTTTTAGCATATTCAAACCGTATATGTTGTCGGAACCTGCTACACGTGCTCGTATACCGTATATTAGGAGCGGGGTGTGATATACAATATGATGCGCTTCATAAGAAAATCTATACACATCTTATTTGCGATAGTATTGGGTTATGTATCTTACGATATGAGAAGCGTATCCAACGATATGCGATACGTATTTTATGATACACAATACTTTATGATACGCCGACTTGGTTTATAAATAGATTTCAAACTCATTCAAATGAACCTTTTGAGTTAAATATGAATGCATATTTCGAACAAATATAGTCATTTAATAAAAAAGAACATCGAATTTAAGATACTTATTTTAGTTGATAAAAACATTTAGGCAAATCATCAAAAGAGGTATATTATTAATTTATATTTAATATAAATATTTAATTACTAATTCTTAATTCAGTTATCTGAAGAGTTTATTTATTATATGTTAAAATTTTGAAAAGGAAGATGTTATATAGATTTGAGAATATGAAGATGAAAAAATTAAAATAAAAATTCTTAAAAATGATAGTGATATAATGATTAGTTGATATTACATTTAGTTGTTTTGTATTTTTTTCGGAGGAATAATGAACTTTTGCTCAATATTTTTGTTTTTGTGAAATAATATACAACTGAAATTAAGGCAACAAAAAGAAGGAAGAGATTGGAGAAATATATAATCTAATTTGAATGTTGGATATAAAATTTGATTATAAGTGGATTAATGAGAAATAAAAACTTTACATAGTAAAATGTGTATATTGAATGGATTTCAATGTGTGTTTTAAGTTGACGGAGGAATAATAGATCTATGAAAAAGAAAAGTAAGAGAAGATGTAATTGTAAAATTTTATCAATTTGTTGTTTATTCACAATATTTAGTCTCTAATAGATTATTTTATTATTATTTGTAAGATCTCTTAACTTGAGTAAATTTGTAAATAATAAATGAAGAGAAAAAAGTTATATTAATAGAAGAGTTTGTAGGGAGTAAGAGAGACGACGATGAGAAAATGAATGTCATTTTCAATTTCAAATGAATTTAGCAATATATTTGCTAATATAGTATAATTTTGATTGGTGACTTTATAGCCATTACACTCTGAATGATAGTTTCATATTTATATATAGCTATTAACTTATCTTTAATTTATTACTGGCTTTAGTATTTATTTTTGGCTATTTCTTTACTTATACTTTAAATTTACTCATATATTTATTATATTATATATTGCATGTGCTTATTACTTATCTATTATTCATTGATTAATGTATCTTATAATACAATATGCGATATGATATACGATACGATATATAGCGACAACAATACATTATATGTATCCCAATTTGACAACTTTGATCTCGGATAGGTCCCTAGACTGTCTGCAAGTGGCAAATTTCAATGAAATGTCAAACCAGGTATCGGATAACAGGAGCTTCTCCTTGATTGAAGTAATCATGCAATGTAGATCATAAGGATATGTAAGCATATGCTCTTCTTAGTGTTCACATTGACAATGCCATGATTTAAGTTGTGCTCATTGCTTTTTCTTTTTTCTTTATTTCTTTTTTTAATAGAAAGGTTGACACTAACTCATACGAGATTTCTGGCTGTTATAATTACATTGATAGCCACAACAGTACATCAAAACAAAAGAAAAAAGAAACCTTTTATGTGGCTTTAACAAGAAGGAACAATATAGCCATAAGCTATCTCAACAGACTCCAAAATGTCCCTATGAAACAAAATTCTGAACAAATATTAACTTGTATCCGAAGAAGAATTAAGTCCTGGAAAAGCCTCCAATTTTTGTTCTAACCTCAACGTTTGTAGTTATGTTTCAATTTCAGTTTTCCTTTTCTGTGAAACTACTAAAATATCTGTCTGGCATTCAGAGTCCAAATAGGAGAACTTCATGTTGTGTACTTTGACAATGCATGTTGTCATATATATAACATCCTACATCTAAGTTGAAGGAGTGTTCAGGACACAGTAAATGAATGTTCTATTGAGCTATCTTAAGGGATATTTCCTATGCGTAAACATCTTAGTTTATGATAAATGGATTTAGAATGGTCTAAATGGTTAGAGTATAAATCCTAGTATTTTGTTCCTACACATTTGTTTTGCTCTAGCTAGCTTATTATGGTGTTTGCCCAGTAAGTATTGCCTTCGATTTTCAACTATAAATGGTTGATTGCTTTCACTTTTGTATCCCATGCCTTTCAAGATGCACTTCAGATGTCTACAAATTCTAATGTCCTAGCCTGTCTCATCTATTATAATGATTCAGGGATTGGTTCTTTTATCTGTACTTGCGAATATTCAGATCCCGAGATTGACTAGCATGGAAGAGCTTGCAGCTTGTCCATTTTTTCAACTAGTGTTTTTTTTAGTGAATACTGAGGTGGGGTTAGTATACCCATCATTGGATAATCCTACAAGGTAATCTGGATGGTGAAATGATTGTAGCAGTCGTGTGTATTGCTAACCCCTATGCTTATCATGATTACATCTAATTTTGAAATTGTGACTAAACTTGTAGCGAGTTAGGATGCTCCCAAAAAACCACACAAAATAAAATAAAATATGTTTGTTGTTTATTTTTTCCAACCCGTTATCTTACTATTGGGATCGGTCCATTTTTTATGTGCTTCATGTGTAATCTAAAACCTTTAATATGGCCTACTTTTTTTTTTATTTTAGGTATTCAGGTGGATGCAAAAGCAAAGATGGTACATTGCAGACAATGGCATATACTCCAAATTAATATCAGTAATGGGAAGGAAAGGCCAAACAAGGATGGCCATGTGGCTGTTCTCGGAGATGCGAAGCAGTGGGTGCAGACCTGATACTTCAGTTTATAATGCACTAATAACTGCCCACCTCCACTCTCGAGACAAAGCTAAGGCTCTGGCAAAAGCCTATGGATATTTTCAGAAGATGAAAGGGATTCAGAGATGTCAACCTAACATCGTGACTTACAACATTATTCTAAGAGCATATGCCCAGGCTGGCGATGTACAACAAGTCGAAGCGCTGTTCAAAGATCTTGATTCAAGTATTGTCTCCCCTGACATTTATACCTTCAATGGAGTAATGGATGGTTATGGGAAGAACGGTATGATTAAAGAGATGGAGTTCATCCTTCTAAAAATGAAGAGCAATCAGTTGAAGCCAGATGCGATCACATTCAATTTACTCATTGATGCATATGGACGGAAGCATTTATTTGATAAGATGGAGCAAGTGTTCAAGAGCTTGTTGCGATCAAAAGAGAAGCCGACACTCCCTACTTTCAATTCAATGATACTGAATTATGGGAAAGCCAGGCTTATAGAAAAAGCTGAAATGGTGTTTCAAAAGATGAATGAACTGGGATTCAAACCGAGTATTGTGACTTATGAGAGTTTGATCACTACTTATGGATTGTGTGATTGTGTCTCGAGAGCTAGACAGATATTTGATGAGATTGTGGGGACCAGGAAAGAGGTTCCGGTTTCAACTGTTAATGCGATGCTTGATGCGTACTGCATAAATGGCTTGGCAACTGAAGCAGACCGGCTTTTGGATGATGCTAGTGAAATGGGTTTGGTGGCAAATGCTTCCACATATAAATTATTGTACAAGGCTTACACTAAGGCTAATGAGAAGCTGCTTCTTGAAAAGTTGTTGAAGAAAATGGATCAAGAGGGTATAGTTCCAAACAAAAAGTTCTTCTTGGATGCTTTAGGAGCCTTAAGTTCTTCCCGAATGAAGTCTAACAAGGAGACGAGTAGTTCTTCCCAAACTGATTCCAAGTCTGACAAAGAGCGAAATAGTTCAAGCGCCACAAAGATTCTTGCGAATACATAGGAAAAGTCCTCGGATCATATTTTTTTCCAATATTGAGATCAAATGAAGATGTCACATCCAAGTAGGTTCATACCACGACAGGTATTTACTTTGTTATTTCAACTTTTTAGTTTCAAATCTGTCTTCAATTTGTCTATTACGCTAGAATGAAAGCTTTATTTTTCCAAATCAGTGTCAGTTTTACCCACAAGTTATCATTGTTAAGATATCTAACCTTGTTGCAATGCCGCATTGAATTCTGACAATAAAGCATGTCTATGAACGCGCTATAAAGTTTTATTATATAATTTTACATTATTAAGCTTTACTATATAATGTTTAGAGTTTACCGTACAATCTTTGTGTATAGTGTACTCAAAGTTTAAAGATTCTCCCCACAAAGTTCTCCCACATTAGTTTTGGTCCTAACTTGAGCAACATATTAATTTAGAAAATAATCTTATGAGTAAAATAAAACTTTGCACCTGTAACTATCTCTTTAATTTATGATCAGTAGCTTGGGTTCTCAAATTTTGTGATGCTAGAAGATTAATTTAACTCCTTAGGAGATTCTGCAATTTACTTGGATTGTCAGCCAACTATATCATTTCTATTTCTTGAGTTAAAGTTGTTCATTTTATTAGTCGGTCTGTACGAGGATCTATAGTTGGATCGTGATGGCGTGTGACATTTTGTTGAAATTTCATACTAATGAATTATTGAACATTGTATGAAAATACCCATCAAAGCAAAGTAAGGTCTGCAATGTGAAAATTAAAATTCAGTTCAAAATATATAATGTAACTTAAGTTATACATGTCAAATGCATATTTACATGACATGTGCTTAACAAGTCAAATGCCACTTAAGGAGGTATTTTCAAATGAAAAAGTATTTTTCAATTACTATTTAATAAGAACAATAGAACTTTTTGGTAGATTTTCTCCCAGTCAAATGATCTATTGATTAATATAAAATTGAGAGAAGGAAAAAAAGGGAAAAAGGTTTAGAGCAGGGCCTGACCAACAATTGTGCAATAAACAACAAATTATTGCATTCTACCATATTAGTATTTTCAATTCGAAGGAATATTAACCTAAAAAATAAAAGCCCCAAATTCCTTTTCCTTTTTAAATTTAAAATAAAAAGGATTGAACTTAAGTGATGAAGATAAATTCCCCAAATTAAACCTGAAGGGTAGATTTAAATTCAACAAAAAGTTTATAGGCAGATAGATGAGAAAAGAGATTTCTGAGGACCCTATTTGAACATATACTAAAACTGTATACAAGAGCTCTCTGTATTGTTCTGGTCCAATCCTTAAGAGGTCTCTACAGTGTCATTAAAACTCGGATATTATATGTGATACAACAACAACAACAACTAAGCCTTTTATCCCAAGTGCTTGGGGTAGGCTACATGAACCAACAGAGAATCACGCCGGATTGATCACGTTAATAATCCTTCAGCATTTATTCCTATCAAGTAATATTTTCTCATTTAAATCTCAAAAATCCATATATTTTTGTATCACCTTCATTCATGCTTTCTTCGGTCTTCCCTTTGCTCTTTTAACTTGTCCTATCGAACTGGTGCATTTGTAAGTCTATATTGCACATGACCAAACCATCATAAGCGATTTTCTTGCATCTTCTCATCGATGGGGCTACACCTAACTTAGCACGAATATGTTCATTTATCAATTTATCTCTCCTAGTGTTGCCACATATCCAGTGAAGCATGCGCATCTCTGTTACATTTATCTTCTGTGAATAACTATCAGTATTCTATGCCATATAATAAAGCTGACCTAATAATAGTTCAATAAAATTTTCCCTTCAGTCTTAACGGAATGTTATGGTCGCATAAAACTCCCGTTACACTCCTCAATTTCAACTAGCATGCTTGTATTATATAGTTAATATCATTATCGATCTCTCTATCATTCTGAATAATAAACCCAAATACCTACTCATTTGTATCTCTTACCCGTCTAGTGTTATAGCACTATAATTTAGAGTTAGTCGTTTACTAAATTCACACTTCATATACTGTATATTAGACATACTCAATCAAAACCTCTAGATTCTAATGTGTGACTCTATAACTCTAACTTGGCATTCATTGATGTTCTTATCTCATCAACTAAGACAATATCATCAGCCGTAAAATGTTTGTAAAGGAATCTTTCGGTAATCAAACTCAGAACATCTAATAAATTAAAGAGAGGTGATACTGCTAGAAACAAGGCTCATTGATAATAACTTATTTTGTTGAAAATCAAATATAGTAACATCTCTATAGTGAGGAAAACTAAACACCAGGATGATTGAAACTACATTTATTAAGTAAAAAGATGATAATCATATGTCTAGGGATCAAAAAAAGAAAAAGCATTAAATTAATATCGCAGTTAATTGTTTACTTATTCATTGGAAACTCTCTCTCTCTCTCTCTCTCTCTCAAACTTTCTTTTGATTTATTTGAAATTTGTTACAAAATTCAACTAAAGTGAAGCAACTTCATATTGAAAAGAATTGTAGAAGAAATTTTAACTTTTCTCTTATTTTCTCGTTCACATACCTCTTATATTTACACGGTTGTTTGCTCAAAATTTGCATCTTTCCTTCCATTGTAAAATTGTTTGATTACAACGAAAATATTTAAATTTACAAAACTCTGAGGAATTACAAGAACATGAATATTAATTTATTCCCTTTTTTATACGGGTTCGGGTGGCGATGGAGCCTCGTTAATGCCTCCGTTGACCGTCCGACTGGAAGAGATGGCTCTGCTCCGCTTCTCAATTTTCCGAGCTTGCCCGAAATCTTCCCAAAGTCCAAGAATCCAAAAGTCCTTTCTCCGACTAAATTTCAGTATTTTATAGACCGAAGAATTTCGAAATCCGGCTCCAATCCTCCCTGAAAAATCGGATCACGGGAATTTAGCAAAATAAATAGGAAACAAATAAATAGAAAACAACGAAAACAACTCGCGGGTTGGCACCTGCGGAATGACACCCTCGGGAGTCTCCCGCGGGTGGGCCCGCTGAGCAATTTTAATTTTTTTTTTCTTCTGGTATCTATATAACTCCCTCCAAAGTTTTCGAAGTTCTGTATTGAACCGTATTGAATTTCGAAATACTTTGGATTCTTTAATTTCGCTATAGACCTTTTAAAGGATTTGGTCGATAGAGATAACTGTTAACATATTCATTTATTCAATAACAAGCAGAGGTATGATTTTAACGTACTCATTAGATGACAAGCAGGGATATGATGTTAACATGCTTATTGTAAGTCAAGCAGAGGTGTCATGTTAACGTGCTTATTTTAATCCTAACTGTTCAGTGACATTTGGTATGACAGATCAGGGAAAGACAGAGGTGACATTAAACGTGTCTTGGAGCTCAACCTATTTAGAGGATCTGGTCGTGATAGGGACAAGCTGACTAAACAGAGGTGACGGTTAACGTATTTAGGTTTGGAATCAGACTATCAGAGGTAACTGTTAACTTGATAGAGAGATGATTTTCGTCAGATGTAATTTTTAACTTAACGATATCAAAAATAAGTTCATCAGAAACTGTAATATTGGATTTGATGAAGTGTGAATTCTCTTTTCTGTCAGAGGTGAAATCTTAACATGACAGGAGATTTAATCGGATTTTATTTCATTTGATTTCGAATTTTGATGTCAGAGGTATGATTTTAACTTGACAAATATTTTGGAGTGTCATTTACTATGCTGGAGAAAAAATGGCGAGAAAAGTTTTGTTGTCAGAGGTGAAATCTTAACGTGACAATAGATTTATCTGATTAGGATTTTTAGCAAACTCCCAGCTATCAACGGATTTGATTAGCCTTTACCAACTACCGTTTGAGTCGGGCTAGCCATGCTATTCCCCTCAGCATGGTGAGTTGTCGAGAATTTTGTTTGGGTCTAAATGCCAAACTTTTCCTCTTCCATTTGCCTTAGCGGCGCAGGGCAGTGACGTATCCTTATATTTGGATAAGGATGCTATTATGACAGATTTGTCGTGGGATTTTTAGCAAACCCCCAGCTATCAACGGGTTTGATTTGCCTTTACCAACTACCGTTTGAGTTGGGCTAACCATGCTATTACCCTCGGCATGGTGAGTTATCGAGGGTTTCGTTTGGGTTTAAATACCAAACTTTTCCTCTTCCATTTGCCTTAGCGGCGTTGGACATTTCATACTTTTACTCTCAGCATGAAGGGGTTGGCGAGAAACTGGTTCTCTTCTCGTAGCCTTGATGGCGTTGGGTAATTCATGCTTTTTACCCCCAGCATGATGGGGTTGGCGAGAAATTAATTCTCTTCCCGTTACCTTGTCGGTGTTGGATAGCTCATACTTTCTACCTCCAGTATGATGGGGTTGGCGAGAAATTTATTCTCTTCCCGTAGCCTTGTCGGCGTTGGGTAATTCATACTTTTTACCCCCAATATGATGGGGTTGGCGAGAAACTGGTTCTCTTCTCGTAGCATTGATGGCGTTGGGTAATTCATGCTTTTTACCCCCAGCATGGTGGGATTGGCGAGAAATTAATTCTCTTCCCGTTAGCTTGTCGGTGTTGGGTAACTCATACTTTCTACCCCCAGTATGATGGAGTTGGCGAGAAATTTATTCTCTTCCCGTAGCCTTGTCGGCGTTGGGTAATTCATGCTTTTTACCCCCAGCATGGTGGGGTTGGCGAGAAATTTATTCTCTTCTCGTTGCCTTCATGGCGTTGGGCAGTTCATACCTTTTACCCCTAGCATGATGGGGTTGGCGAGAAATTTATTCTGTTCCCGTTGCCTTAGCGGCATTGGACAATTAATTATTATTATTATTATTATTATTATTTTTATATATTTTTGATATATATATATATATATTATGGGGGTTTAAATTAACCGCCCTGAGCTCGTCTTGGGAATTGTTGTGAGTCCAAATGGTACCTTTAGACCACACACATTAAATGTGTCGGAGTTAGCTCTAACTCCTTTTTTTGTTCAGCTTTGAGCTGAACTGCTCCAGCATCAATCAACGCTTGAATTTTATCTTTTAAGATAAAACAATTCTTTGTAGGGTGACCTATAATCTGATGGTACATGCAGTAATTCGGATCGTTAGTCTTCCCAACTTTTTCAGGCCTCTTGCTTTCCGGCAATTGGAGCATCTTGCGTTTGCTGAGCAGATTGAACATAGTAGCAGAATGTTCATCCTTGAACGAATACTGCTTTTGAAGCCTGGGCGACTTTACTGTGTTGCTTATAGCTGGTCATGACTTCTGCTTCGGTGTGCTTTCTACCGACATTGCCATTATATCTTTCCCTTTGGAACTGAAAAAACTGGAGTGGAGGTTCATTTGTACTGCCTCCGATTGTATACTGCTATTTTTCGAGGAGTTGAAGTATTTCTTCGGCCTGTTCACCCTGCTTAAGCAGATCTTTCCATGATTTGGGTTCGACCGAGCCCATCTTGTCTAAGATATCGGTCAACAAGTTGTGTCTGCAGGTTTCCACAAGCGTATCCTGCGTCATGCCATGTGGGCATCGAACAGAAAGCTCTCGGAACCGCTCGACATAAGTTTTGACCGTTTCGCCTTCTTCTTACTTCGCTGCTAGCAAAGATAGTATAGAGACTTCAGTATCATCTTCAAAAAATCAGGCTAAGAACTCACGTTCTACATCGGCCCATGATTTAATTGTTCCCTGGGGTAACTGCATAAACCAGGTAAGTGCGGGCCCTGTTAAAGTACTCGCAAATATCTTAGTCAGGGTCGGATCGTTCCCTATGAGATGTCCTGTCTGCGAGAGGAAGTAGAAGATGTGTTGTTGCGGCGAACCTTTACCGTCGAATGATTGAAGGTTCAACAGTTTATATTTTGCAGGATAAGGTACGGTTTCCCATTCTATGGGATAAGGACGTACCACCCCCACCTCTTGCAGCTTTTTGCGATGAAGAAGAGCTTGTAGTTGGTTATCCATCTTCTCTATTTTCTCTGCGTGAGGATTGATGATAACCTTCACTTTCTCTTCCTCTCTTGAATGAGGAGGTACTTCTTCATCCACGTCCTTACTGTCTTCATTTATTTGGACGGGTCGTTTTCCTTTCTGCCGACCAGAAATGGACGACGAGGATTGGTTTTTCCTAGTTTGAGCTAACAACTCAATTAAAAGTTGTTTCATTTCTTCTATGGTCTCCTCTTGCTGTTCGAGACGTTTTTCTTGTCTCTTAAGCCTTTCAGAGACTTCTTCTAGAAGCGTGCCCTCTGGTTCGATAGAAACTCTTTTTGACCCTGGAGTGATTTCCTTATCCGAAGGATTGTTTCCGACCACCTTTTTGCTTTTATTAACCATATGTGATGAGGCAGCAGGTAGATCGGTTCTAGAGTACACCTTTTTAACCGTCCGTATTCTTTTGGGCTCGGTGATCCGCTAACAAACGGACCATTTTGATTTGCATTGGTAGTTTGATAGAACAGTTGAGATCAGCTGTTCGCATTGGCAGTGAGGAACATTTTGTGAGGAGTTCTTCTTCCAATTGAGATACTCTTTCAAATCTTGAGGTATCTTCTGCTCTCTATCTGCATTTTGACGCCTCGTGCGCAAATTTGGTTCATAATACTGGAAAGTTTGTAATATTTCAGGGCTGAGCTCTTTTCCAGCATCAGATTGTTCCCCAACTCTTTTGCGGATTCTTCTCGAGTGCACATTGGCCTGATTAGTTGTGTGGGCCCCACACGCCTCTGATAGAGGGATTAAAATTCTTGGTGTATGTAGTGTTCTCACCATAGGCGTGCTCGAAGAGACATGTGGATTGTGTCCATTGAACGTAACCTGCCGGTGGCATCTGCGGGATGCAACCCGCGCTTGCAACTGTGGGTTTGTATCCGTGGGTTCGCTCCTGCGGAGTGCAACCCGCGGGTTGGCACCCGCGGTTGGCAACCGCGGGATGCCACCCGCGGTTGGCAACCGCGGGTTGGCACCCGCGGGTTGCCTCCCGTGGTTGCAAGCCGCGGGTTTGCACCCGTGGGGTTGTTTTTGCGGGATTCAACCCGTTGTTGCATCCGTGGGTTTGCTCCAAAATTTTTCACTGTCCTGGAATTTTCTGCAAATTTTCCTGTATGATTGAGGCGTGCTCGTTGAGTTTTACGCCTTAAATTTCTTTTTTGGGAACAGGTCAGAGACTGGTTTGACTTTTGGCTTGACTTTGGAACGGACGATAACGCCGTATACTTGACAGACGATGACGTCTTGTCAGTTTCAACGGGCGATAACGTTTCGTAAGTTTTCATAGGCGATGACGCCTTTTGATTTCCGGTGGGCGATGACGCCTCACCTTTTTTCATCGTTGCCCGGCGATGACGCCTAGGCTCCGAATCAGAGGAAGAAAGAAATTCCTCATATTTTTGCTGGTTGACTTCTACGACCAGCGTTTTAACGACAGATCCGATCGCTACCAAATCAGACTGCGCCACCATATTCTCTGTTGTGAACAGAGGGGCTCCCACTATGGTCGGCAGTTCTTGTTTGCTCAAAATTTGCATCTATCCTTCCATTGTAAAATTGTTTGATTACAACGAAAATATTTAGATTTACATAACTCTGAGGAATTATAAGAACGAGAATATTAATTTATTCCCTTTTTTATGTGGATTCGGGTGGCGATGGAGCCTCGTTAATGCCTCCGTTGACCGTCCGACTGGAAGAGATGGCTCTGCTCCGCTTCTCAATTTCCCGAGCTCGCCCGAAATTTTTCTAAAGTCCAAGAATCCAAAAGTCCTTTCTCCGACTAAATTTCAGTATTTTATAGACCGAAGAATCTCGAAATCCTGCTCCAATCCTCCCTGAAAATCGGATCACGGGAATTTAGCAAAATAAATAGGAAACAAATAAACGGAAAACAACGAAAACAACCCGCGGGTTGGCATCTGCGGAATAGCTCCTGCGGGTGTCAACCCGCGGGATTCTCCCGTGGGTGCAACCTGCGGGAGTCTCCCGCGGGTTGCAACCGCGGGACCCGCGGGGGAGAATCCCGCGGTTGAACCGCAAGAGAAATTCCCGAGGTGGGCCTGCTGAGCAATTTTCATTTTTTTTTTTCCTTTTGGTATCTACAACGGTATCTCATGATCATAGATATCGGTGACATCAAAATTCATGAGTTACATATTATGAAAAAAAAAGAAGAGTGATTGAATATATTAGAATTATGAGGAGAATTGAATTGGAGCTATGGAATATGGAAGTACATCCATAATAATTCATGATATGCCCCCTTGGATGTACTTTTATAAGTAACGTGCCTGGTTAAAATCTTACTAGAAAAAATTCCATTGGGAAAAACATCCTATTGAAGAAAAAAAGAGTAGGATATTTCTTGTAAAGCTCCGTCATTAAAAACTGTAACAACCACTGTTTTTATGCATTTATTTTTTTTACTTCTTCTTAAAAAAAATGAAATTTGAAAAAAAACGTTTTTTTTTTTTATGAAATCATATTTAATGTGATGAGGATCTAGAAAGGTGGTTGAGTCTAAACCAAATTCTTAGATTTATCTTTATTTAAGAATTAGTTATTTGAATCCCAACTAATAAGATTCTATTTTAACTATCTAACTTCCTATAATTAAATAAAAATAAAAATCCTCGCAGAGAATTTTAGAACGTACGGGAAGAAGAGAGAAAGGAAGGAAGAAAAAAAAAGGAGGAAAGAAGAAATTCATGCAAATGTGAGTTTTTTTGACTCATTTTAACATGCTATGTTTATTTTTATACTTCTTGTTTTTATTTAATTAAAGTTATGCATTTGAATAGAAACCCAAATAGAGTTGAATTTACTTGGCCATTAACTGGTGAGAAATACAAGTAAAATATAATGATTGCCATGATGATTGCTGTTAAGGATTAAACAGTAGAGTATACACATAAAAATGCTAAGAAATTCATCAAGTATTCCCTTACCTGTAAATAGATATGTAAGGATTGTTTCTTTCTCCCTTCTTTTTTCCATAAGTTGTTGAATTAGCCATTAGCAAATTAGGAGCAACCTTCTTTATCTTTATCGATAAAATTAGTTGAAAAGGTAACTAAGTACGGAGGAAATGAAGGTTGTAGCATGTAGCTATTTCGTGTTCGAATCCCCCGGTAACATATCTCTCCATCTCTCGTCCTTACTCTTTTTGTGCCCTTCCTAATTTTAGATAATTTGCGCTGAACTTTCTTTTGATTAAATTTTTATATCTTGATGTTATGAAATTATTTGTCGGGTGGAATCTATGAATTAGTTGAATCTTGTAATTAAATAAATTTCCTACTTCCATTCTTTTGGCGTAGCAACTAGTTGCTGATAGGTTTTCTCATGATTCCATTGTTTATTCTTTAGTTTAGATTCGTGTGACTGACATTCATGTATCTAATTTGGGTGCTAGTATTCAATCGTTGGAATATTTTGAAAGCCTTAGCCTGATTCAAAGATAATCTAAACTAAGTCTAGATGTAATTGTATTAGTGATCCTCTTAGGATTGTGATGTTATTTTAGTTGGGGACATTGCACATTACGTGTTTATTTAGTTGTCCCAATGAAACTTCAGTTTTAATCATTCTTCCTGAGGTTTCGTAAATTGATAACTTAAATTAGTGTTTTTTTTAATTTGGTTTTCTAAGAGATCTGATTAGATATTCTACATTGTGTCAGTAATCTGTATTGCTCTGTTTTGGTATTTTCTATTAGTGATCTTAATGTTAATCCATTTTGATAATTTCAATTGGTTTTAATTCTCGGTTGTGATGTTATTATAACGTGATACACTGCAGCATGTTATTATCTAACCATTTCAGATTGGAAAAGTACCTTTAGGATCATGAATTGCAAAACTTATTGTAGACAGCTGTCAGGTGGTGATGTATTAGGACATTTAAAGTATAAGATTTAAGAAGAAAATGTTATAGATGCCTTATTATTAGTACTTTGTCTATTAGTTACTTGTGAATTTAATATAAGGGATGACCACATATTTATATTAGTATCTATCACCCTTCGTTTCCACAATATAATTTCCTTTTCTCCTTTTTGCATTTTCTGTTATTGCATAAATAGCTTTAGCATGCTTACTTGTTGAATCAATGTATATATCGCATATCTTAGTAATATTGTTTACGAAGACTTATCATATATTCACCATCCTTTCTTGTAGTCGCTCTAATCCAACATAAGAAAACTTTAACCATTAAAAAGAAAAAAAAAAAGGAAAGTGAACAATGAAATGAGACATGATAAGATACTGACTGAATACAAATTGCTATCATATGTGATTGGTAATGGATTATTAACTATTGTGTTGTATATTGTTCTTTTAATGTTACTGTTACTGAATACTGAAATTTAATATTGACTACCAACCCTTTGAACTAAACTCAAATAACCAATACTGAATTGATATACACTGAGATTGGAGGAAAATTAAGGTTCAGATGAATTGGATGGTTGGACGTAACTGTACCACTGTTTCCCCTTTTGGGAGGATCGGGATAGGCTCCGATTATTACTGCGCTACTGTTTCCTTTTATGGAAGGATCGGGATAGGCTCCGATCAATATTACTGTTCCATTTTTTCGGGGGTAGATGAGAATGTGTTCAAACCAGCCAAGTTCATATTTTCTTAAATTTTCAAATACCATAATTAAAAGACGTCAACTGAAAAAGACAAAAAAAAACTAATGATAACCACGTAAACGTTCCACCTTTTATTTGCATATGATTATTCTTGATATTGAGATATTATTGTTATTTTTTTGTGTTTTACTATTTATCACTGGATCGCTTTACTGATGATCCTGGTTATGGATGACCAGATGCAGACATTTATCAAGAGGTAGATCCACCAGAAACAGAGGAGGATATGACATACTTTAAGGAACTTGCAGATTTACAGGAGTAATGAACTCTTTTTAGTTGACTACTTTCATATTAGGAAAATGTAATAAGTGCATATGGCCCGTTAGCTAGTTTTATTTGAGATATTTCATTTGTTGAGATATAATTTTATCGTAGTGACATTTTGTTGGATTTATTTAAATAAAACTTATTACTACTTTGGTTGGAAAGAAAAAAATTTATCATTTATTGATATTTGCTATTCATATTTCTATTGGGATATGACTGTAATGTTATTGAGACTTGTCAAGTTATTATTCGACGCCGAACATCCCAGCTATCCACACTACGGAAAGTGGTCGATACAAAAATATTATCTATAACAACAACAACAACTAAGCCTTTTATCCCGAGTATTCGGGGTAGACTACATGAACAAAAAAAAAAAAAAAATCACGCCGGATCGATCACTTTGATAGTCCTTCTCCATTCATTTTTATCATGTAATATCTCCTCATTTAAACCTCTAGAATTCATATATTTTCGTATCACCTCCATCCATGTTTTTTTCGGTCTTCCCTTCGTTTTTTTTAATTTGCCTTACATTGATAAACTCCTCTCATTGAACTGATACATTTGTAGGCATACGTTGCACATGACCAAACCATCGTAAGCGATTTTCTTGCATCTTCTCATCGATGAGAGTTACACCTAGTTTAGCACGAATATTTTTATTTCTCATTTTATCTCTCCTAATGTTGCCGCATATCCAGCGGAGTTTACGCATCTCTGCTATACTTATTTTCTGTAAATGATGTTTTTTTATAGCCCAACATTCCATGCTATATAATAAAACTGGCATAATAACAGTCCTAAAAAATTTTCTCTTCAATCTTAACAGAATGTTACGCTCGCATAAAACTCCCGTTGTCCTCCTCCATTTCAACTAGTCAGTTTGTATCCTATGGTTAACATCATTATCGATCTCTCCATCATTCTGAATATTAGAACCCAAATACCTAAACTGACTGCACATCTGTATCTCTTGTCCATCCAGTTTTACAGCATTATAATTTATGCTCTGTCGTTTACTAAATTTACACTCTATATACTATGTTTTAGAGCTATTCAATCTAAAACTTCTAGATTCTAATGTGTGCCTTCATAACTCTAACTTAGTATTTACCCCTGCTCTTGTCTCATCAACTAAGACAATATCATCAGCAAATAACATATACCAAGGTATTTAATTCTGAATAGCTCTAGTAAGCTTATCTATTACTATAGCAAATAAGAATAGGCTCAATGCAGATTCTTGATGTAATCCAATTGTCAATAAAAACATTATCTAAGATCTATTAATCGATGCATTCTAATTTTGGTGCTAACTTCTCAAATGTTGCAGTATGTAATGCCTTGGTGAATAAACCTACTAGTATCACCGTAGCGAGTTTGTTGAACATCAATATCACCATTCTTTTGAAGGTCAGGAGTGAAGAAGATGAAAATTGGTGAAATATTCTTCGTTCTATCTCCTTTGATGTATTTTTTTTTTTTTTTTTTTTTTTTTTTTGCGCGATGCTGCAATATTATCTTTATTAATTTCAATTGAGAGCTATTTTACTCATTTATTATTTTAAAATATTGCAGCCTCAGGTGTCCAATCACACCGGGCTTTTGAAAGTGTAACTGTCTTCTTGTGGTCATGCCTTTCCTGTAAAATTTTTCAGAAAATAAGTGAATCTTTCATATGGTAAGATATTCAGTTTTCAGTTCTTCGTGGAGATGATTACGATGAAAAATCATTGCTTTGGCATGATTTTGCACTGGCTTTTATTATTTTCTTTGATGGTGTCTCCGTGATCCATTACATTCTAGATTGATTTTAGCATTCAGTATCCTGTTCAGATAATTCTTGCATGAAATATTTAGTGGCAAGTTAAAGCTTAGTAAGATTTGATATGCTGAACGATACTATAAATTAACTAATTGAATAAATATGTAATATAAACTAAGAATATTACTTACGAACTTTTTTCTTAATAAAGAGACAAGATGTTACCTCTTTACAATAAAATTCAAGATGTGAAACTTACTTGAAAGATAATATGAATTTTTTTTTTATCCATCATGTAATAACTTCATATAAAGGAAATAATAGTGATAAAAATTGACAACCTGGAAATATAATATGAATTTTCAGTAACACAACAGTCATTTGATTCTTGTCAACTCCAAAATTGATAACTAGAAGAGTCAGGTCAATTTGAGAGCCAAAGAGCCAACACAGAAGATTCGATTTGGATAAACTCGCACCAATGAAGATCTAGAGAAAGCATACCTTGCAGAATAAAAGAATTAGTAAATATAGGGGACCGTTCCAATTACCACAGCCTTAAAATGATAAGATGAACAAATGAATTCGCGTTGTTATGATTTAAAATTTAAAAATTGAAACGCGTTTATTATTTCTAATATAAATAAGAACTCTTGTATTAAAGTAACTTAAATAAAATTTAATAATTAAAAAAAATATTTTGGGAGTATATATTAAGCTGGAACGTGACAAAGCCATCAATCGCACATAAAAAACAAGAACTTTAGTATTTGCTGTTCTGAAGCTTTCAGCGGATCAGTCCAGATCCGCTCATTAATTTCCGAAAGTGGGCCCGGCACCCAGAATCTCCACCTCATCCTTGGCCTTTTCTCTCTTTTGCCACGTCATCAGCCTCTCCCGACGGCCCGACCCGAGCCAATCTCAGCTCTCTCGGCTCTCGCCCAACCCGCCAGAATCCCCTCCTCGTGTCTCGCCCCCGACTCCGAAACCCTAAAACTCCCCCCTACCTTCTCTCTGTGTTTTCATCTCTCCGCGATGTTGGGATTCGGGTCGAGATGCCTCCCCCGTCGGAGCTCCGAGTTGAGGGCGGAACTTTATCGGATCCTTCGATGCGGGTTCGGATCCTCGGCCGCTTCCCCGCCGCCTGTACTGCCGCCGTTCGAGTACGAACCTCGTCCGTACAATGGGATGATTGCCGATGAGATCTTGAAGAAGAGGAAGGAGTTCCTCGGCCCCTCGCTGTTTTACTACTATCAGAAGCCAGTAAGTAATTGGACTCTTCGATTTTTATCGGCAAGAAGCTGCCCCCCCTCTCTCTCTCTCTGTTTTTTATCGGCAAGAAGCTGCCTTTCAAGTGTTTCTGCGGTGTTTTTTGTGCTTTTTGATTCGGAAGAAAGGATCTTTTGAAGATATTCTTCTCAAAAATTGAATTTTTTTTTTCCCCTCAAAGGTTAATTTTTTGAATTAGTCAATTTTTTTTGCCTTTTGAGAGTAATTGAACGAGTGAGTTTTAAAAGAAACCAATTTTATTTGCCTCAAAAGAACATTGTGGTCTCTCTCTCCGTTTTTTATCGGCAAGAGGCTGCCTTTCAAGTGTTTCTGCGGTGTTTTTGTGCTTTTTGATTCGGAGGAAAGGATCTTTTGAAGATATTCTTCTCAAAGATTTAATTTTTTTTTTTTTTTTTATCAAAGATTGAATTTCTGAATGAGTTAATTTTTTTTTTTAATCTTTTTGAGAGTAATTGAACGAGTGAATTTTAAAAGAAACCAATTTTGTCTGCCTCTAAAGAACATTGTGGTCTCTCTTCTCGATTTTTATCGGCAAGAAGCTGCCTTTCAAGTGTTTCTGCGGTGTTGTTGTGCTTTTTGGTTCGCAAGAACGGATTTTTTGAAGATATTCTTCTCAAAGATTGACTTTTTGAATGCGTGTTTTTTTCCCCCTTTTGAGAGTAATTGAACGAGTGAATTTAAAAAGAAACCAATTTTATCTGCCTCCAAAGAACATTATGGTCTATTAAGTTGTTAATAGAAATTACTCCTTTTTGGTACTAGTGTTGTTTCTTTATTTAAGGTGGAATGTGAATTATTATCCAAGTGTTGTAACATAATTTTGATTGTTTCAGCTCAACATTGTGGAAGGGAAGATGCAGTATTTATACGACGAGAGTGGTAAGCGGTATCTTGATGCATTTGCTGGCATTGTGACGGTCTCTTGTGGCCACTGCCATCCTGATGTGGTGAATGCTGTGGTAGAGCAAAGTAAGCTCCTCCAGCACACCACCACTATTTATCTGCACCATGCAATTGTTGAATTTGCTGAAGCGTTGGCATCCAAAATGCCAGGAAACTTGAAGGTATGTGTTTGGGAACACAGTTACATCTTTGCCTGTATCATCTTCCATAACTCGCATGTAGCATATTGGTTGTATGAAAAGAAGGAGAAGATACAATGCGTACATTGCAATATGAACCCTTTTGACACTACATTTTAGCTTGGACAGCTGGTTATGTTATGCTCAGCATAAAAATGCTATATTCTATAGACCAGTATTGTATATTTGTATGACCGCAAGGTAGCCATAGTAATTATGTTTCCAGTCAATTTGCTTTCATGGACACTCTAGATTTAGATTCTCTTAGCACTAGTTGATGTAAGGTTCTAAATATCAGCCAATACCGATATATATTTATTGTATCACATTTTGAAGTCCTTGATACGTGATTGTACTTATAAAACCATTCTGATATTGCCGATATGATTACCTTAAGCGGATGATACCAATACTGATCTTATATTTTAAACCTTGGTCTAAAGTAAATTGCTTGAATAGGCATTGTTCTATAAATCTGCTTGTACTTAGAATTATATATCAGATTACATGTCATATTGCTCAGCGACCAATAACTACTTCTACTATAGGATCAAGTCATTTTAACATATGTTGGTTATGGATATACTAACAAGGTTTAAATCTGAAATGTTTATTTTATTATACTATCATGGTTTGTATCATATTTTGAAATGGTCACTGATTTCAAGTCAGAAGATTACATAAATAACACCTTGAAAAAATAAATAATAAGTGTTTCTCAAACATAAAGAAGGGAAATCAATAGTGCTGGTTGTGAAGTAGATAGATCAGCAATTACACCGTATAGGCTATGAAAGTATGTGTCAGTGCATACATGTGCTGGTTGTCATGTTATGGATCATGAGGTTAAATCTCAAACTATGATCATTAAGACATAAAGCAAGCACTTAAGGAAATTGTAATGTAGCAGTTAATGTAGTTATTATTATTGAATGAGGCTTGGATAGGGATGATGATGAACACGTTCACGGGTCAATTTTGGCCCGTCCTATATAAAATTTCGAATTAGAAAAATAAAATTTTTATTTTTTAATCCAAAAATTTGTATAAGACGGGCCAAAAATGACCCATGGACGCGCCGATTTCCATCCCTAGGCCTGAGAATTTTATCAAAAAGCAGCTGCTAAATAACATCAAAAGGATACCTTTAATCTCTTTTTGGAATTTTTTATTAGAGTGGCCATTATCATTAATGTTTTTGTGGATATGCAGGTTGTTTATTTTGTCAACTCTGGTACTGAAGCTAACGAATTAGCAACACTGATGGCTCGTCTATACACCGGTAATCTCAACATGGTTGCATTGAGAAATGCGTATCATGGTGGAAGTGCTGGGACAATTGGCCTGACAGCTCTAAATACATGGAAATACCCAATACCTCAAGTAAGTTAACCATGTCTACATGATTAATTAGCCTTTACCTTTCGGGATAAGGTGTAAATAGTTCATTGTTTACTATTCTTGAGCTTTTACTGATCGGTTTATCTTACAATATAATGTACTATTTGATAGTTGGATCTGTTAATCTCTGTATATGATTAGTGTCTTAGCACATACAAATTCTGTTGCTTCCGCTTTCCATAGGCGACCTTTAGGAAAGAGCTTGGTCAGTTGTTTATCTCAACTTGGATGATCTTGTGTCTGAAAGCTTCCAATAATAATTAGTGTAAAGTTTGAACCAATGTTACCTTAATCCACTCCACTCCCCTTTGAACTGTGATTTAATTTGTCCATATTGACTCAGAGTCATCTCCAAATAGATCACCAGAACTTGTGAGCCAACATATAAAAGAACAGAACTAATGCCTAACCTGATTAATAATCGGTGTGGGTATGTATATTACCACTTGAACCAAAGTGACACGGCAGGCCCATTTATTAATATACACACCAAGTATTTTAGTAATAAACACAAGTGATATGTTGCTCTTGTTGTTAGGGCCTCTCTTCTTACCAATAACCTCACAAGTTTGAACCTCGCTAATACTTCTTTTATATATTAATTCACAAAAAATTGCTTTATTTATTTATTTATTTATTTTTAAGTAAATGACAATGCATTGTAAATACAATCATATGGTTTAAGTGGTTGGTGAACAATTCCGGGGCATGTCAATCCTGAATGAAACTAAACCATGATTGATCCTACCATCAATCCGTCATACAATAGAGTAACTCCGGCTCTCTCTACGGGTGGAGGGAGGGGCATCATATTTTAGACCTTTCACCCCCCCCAGGCCGAGAAGGAGGGGCAACAGCCGTCGTCAACGGCGTGGGCCAAGCCAACTCAAAGTGAAGCAATTTATACCGAGTGACGAACCTGCACTAGCATAGGACAAGCCAGACATTCCTTCTTTTCAGAATTCCAGTCCTGCGGGCCTGCCCGAACTGTCAGTGATTCAAATAAAGAGGCGGGTCCGAGTCTTCCTTAGTTGAAGTACCAAAACTCCTCCGTCTATCTTCTTCCTACCATTCAAACATAAAGACTTTGCTCAACTCTTGTGCCGAGATTTGAATTTTAGCAAAATAATTAATAACTTGTAAAAAAAAATTAGCTGAATAAACTAAGCAGCTTACCCTCGTCAGTTTTGGGTACCTGTTTGCTGGGTGGATCGAAATTCAGGTCTGAAACCTCAAACAGACCCAAACTTGACCTGATTGCCATCCCTATGGAACAGGACTCTGGATAGTTGTAGACTTCTATTTGAGTAAAGGAGAAGACAGGACGCCTAATTAATATCTGAAACTAGTCAAAAAGGGGTGAACCTTATCCGGGGCTAATTTCAGATTGCATTGGATTAAGAATAGGGAAGTGCAAAACTTGTCTTCAAAGTATATGTTCTACAGTCTAGCTGTACAAGCTATTATATATATCAGAATCCATTGAATCAAAAAGATACTTGTATTGCACTAGATTTATGACTGCTGAGATAAGTCTAAATCAATTTTAAATTGCCTTTTGAGAACATTGAGAAAAAAGAAATTTCACAGAATGACTAGGAACATAGATAGTGTTACTTAAATTGGAGTTGATTCAACCGATTGTGGTAGATCATCCATCTAATCAAAACTTAACCTCACAATGAAAATAATTGTGACATAGTTTGAAGTTTACTAAATCTAGTTATGTAAGCAGATAACCTCATCTATGGTTCCTAGGAGTACAAAAAGCTCCTTACTTTATGATCATTTCTATGAAGATCCTCCCATTTTGTAAAATTCAGACATATTACGGAGTCATTTATAATTGAAAATTAAAATTAAAAAAAATCTTAAGTATTTTTCCTCAACATTTAAGTAAACCAAAACGATAAATTTAGCAATAGTCATAAGCAAGACTCTTTTTTTGTGGGGAAAAAAACAAACAAATCAAATAAGATATACGCTGCTATAATTGACGTTTTTAAATAATCTTGTCTTTTTTTTTTCTAAATCTCAGCTTGATATTTTGTAACTACGACAGGGTGAAATTCATCATGTCATGAATCCTGATCCATATCGTGGGGCATTTGGATCTGATGCTACGCTTTATGCAAAAGAAGTAGAAGATCACATTGCATATGGCACCTCCGGAAAAGTTGCAGGATTTATTGCAGAAACTTTTCAGGTCTGAGCTGCTGAGTTCTGATGAATTAATTCGACTATATTTAAACAATTTATTTACTGAAACTTGGCTCGCAAATTATAGTATCTAATACCCTAATAAAGGTTTTTTGTTCTCAAACAATATTTTTCTCCAAACGACATAGGGAGTGGGCGGTGCAGTCGAATTGGCTCCTGGGTACCTGAAGCAGGTATATGATATTGTTCGCAAATCCGGTGGTGTTTGCATAGCTGATGAAGTTCAGAGTGGGTTTGGTCGCACTGGCAGTCACTACTGGGGATTCCAGACTCAGGATGTCGTTCCAGACATTGTCACAATGGCAAAGGTCCGTTCTTTGCATGCTCATGCTAAACATCTTGTCCTGGAAATGCCAATAAGCCCCTTAATTGTTGCAGACCATGCGTATAGAAAGGACAGGACATGACTATTATTGCAAGTCCAAATTTTCGGGAGTTATTTGGTTTTATTTCTTATGTTTTTTCAGGGTATCGGCAATGGTTTACCACTAGGAGCAGTGGTCACAACTCCTGAGATAGCACAGGTTATGTCGCAAAAAATCCAGTTCAACACTTTTGGTGGAAACCCCGTGTGCTCGGCTGGAGGACTTGCCGTGCTTAATGTTCTTGACAAGGAGAAGCGTCAAAGCCATTGCGCTGATGTTGGCTCCCACTTAGTTGAGCGGTTGAGAGAGCTTCAGAAAAAGCATGAAAGTAATTCTTTTATATCTGACCTCTTAATTTTATAGCAATCTTTTTATTGTTAATATAGGATGACAAAATTGAGTTGAGCTAGAATTCGTCAGTTACTAACGAGTACACATTACATACCTATATTATCTGAAGCTCTTACTAGACTAATGAGATGGTTGGCAACTACAGTATAAAAAAAAGTAGGCTTAAAATACTCAACACTACCATGAGGACGCTGCCATAAACTTTCCCGAAACTTTAAATACACTGGCCATTCATGCACGTGCGTGTCATGTGACTCGCACTCGATGAGTTCTGGGATAAACTCTCATGATAACCTTTATGAAATATTAAGAAGAGAAAAAAGGTAATTTGCATCCATATTTCTATGAAAGTTAGAGTGTTTTCTGAGACTAAGAAAGTTAAGAATGGTTTACTAGGATTTTCAAATTTATGGTAATTTAGGTAGAAACGTTATAGTTCATGGTAGTTTTGTGTATATTAGACTACAAATTATGTATAATTAAATATTAGATATCTTTTATGACTTTGTCACTATGCATTGTGAGAGGAGACAAGGGATGATTTGACATCAAGGAGGTTTGCTATTAAAAAATTTGAATTAAAAAAAAAAATTCCACCCTTATTTCAAAATTTGAATTTTGGGGGGGGGGGGGGGGGGGGCTTGCCTTTGGAACGGCCCATTCTCATCCCTAGGCAAGAGGGTATGCAACTTTTATGAGATGAGTACGGTTCTAGTTTTCTCAGGTCAAGCATCAGCTCCTCGTATCTAAATATGGTAGTCATGCTTGTAAATAGTGGTTATACGTTCTTTTGTAGTTGTAAAGAATGTAGGGTAGCAATGATTAGTATTAAATTTAGCCTTCATCAGATAAAATGAACTTATCCAGGTGGACACCTACATCAAATGTCGACTGTGGGCCCATATCATTTTACCCATATAAGTTGGTTTTTTGATACTTTGATCTATTGTTTTCTTGAGATGGACATTCTTCTTGTAATCTATTCCATCAACAATCCGATCCTTTTTCCCCTACGGTCATGTCGATCTTAGGTTCTCATACATGTAGAGCATTTTCTTGACAAATAAGAATTTTAGTGGATAGCTTTGTAACTTGATTGAAGGAAGGAACTGGGATTATGAGGAAAAGTATTGAAACATTATTAACGGTTCTAAAACTCACATGAACTAAACCTTAGCTGCACCTTTAATTTAAAAAAAATGCCAACAATCAAAATGAATGGTTAAAATTGCTTTTGATAGTTGAGTAATAGAATGAAAAAGATTTAAATGAAAGGGAGAATTGCTTCGAGAGATTTAGTATGGTCATGGGCAGGAAAAGGGAGCTTCCGATGGTAAGATTTGGCAAAAGCTAGACTTAGGTGTTCATGGCTCACCCCAGGGAGCATATTTTTGATAGTTGAAGTAGGCTTTAGATTTAAATCGGAAATAATAGTTGCACCCAATTTTCTTCTCTCTCCATCATCTGCGGTGGCCTGGATCTATCTCATCCTCTATGTATTTTCCTTGACCAAAGATAGAACTTGTAAAAATGGAAGTCATTAGTCAGAAATAGAGATAAATCACAAAATGATGTCATGCTAACATAGTAACCATTGCAAAAAATTTCGTTTAAGATTTTTTTTTCCCTCTGTTGTTGGGGGGTCGCCACTTCAGCAATCAAACATTTATTCCGTCATGTTTTATTTGAGTTGAATCTTTTTTTTTCAATCCTCATCGGCTTTGTTTCAGTCATTGGAGATGTGAGAGGCAGAGGCCTGATGTTGGGGATAGAGCTCGTGACCGACAAAAAAGAGAAGACTCCTGCGAAGGCAGAGACGGGAGTACTATTCGAGAAGCTGAAGGGTACACTTCCAGCATTACTCGCATATAATTTACTTTATTCTTTTCGTTAAATCGCAAGCTTCTCCATTTTAGAAATAAATTTAACGGACAAACTGTTCTCGTTGCAGATCTTGGTGTACTAGTTGGCAAAGGAGGACTCCATGGAAATGTCTTCAGAATAAAACCACCAATGTGCTTCACCAAAGCAGATGCAGGTTGATCAAATGATTTTCATATCATATTTATAAGGATTAATTACATTCAGATCCTCTGTAGTATTGGGAGTGTGTAACTTAACGCCCTTGAAATTTGAAACTCTAAAAAAAAAACTCCTGAACTTAGTTATTTTCACTCTTTTTTTTTTTTTTTACTAAAGTGCACTCTTATCCCTCAAATTCCTATTCTACTCTCATCCCTCCTTTTAACCAGCCCACTCTCTCTCTTTCTCTCCTCTCTCTCTATCCCTCTCTCTCAGTCACTCTCTCTCTCTCTGTCCCTCTCTCAGTTAGAGAGGGAGCGTGAGTGACTGAGAGAGATGGATAGAAAGGGAGAAAGAGAGAGGAGAGAGAGAGAGGAAATGTGCTGGTTAAAGAGAGAAATGATGGTAGAATATGAATTTGAGGGATAAGAATGCATTTTAATAATAAAAAAGTAGAGTGGAAATAACTAAGTTTAGAGAGTTTTTATGAGAGTTTCAAACTTCAGAGGCGTTAAGTTACACACCTCTAATACTACAGGGGGTCTAACTGTAATTAATCCTATTTATAATCTAAAAAAAGGGAAAAAAGAAATTCTAATATGATTAGATTTTTTGCGTGCAGATTTCCTGGTGGATGCATTGGACTATGCTATGTCGGGGTTGTGAATTTCTGAAGATTCAGAAACGCAATAAATCAAGCGGAAGAGCAGTCAGTTTCCGTAATAATCCAATGTGAGTAGGTTAGGAGTTGAAGAGGGGAGATGATTGAATCAAATTTAGAAACATATGTTCAAACCAAAATAAAAGAAAAATTATTCATAAATGGTCAATCCTTTGGTGGTCTTTTTTTTACCAGCATGCTTGAATCTGGAACCAGAACCGTCGATAGATAGATTGGAGTTCATCTAGCAAGGTAATCTGTGTCCGAGCATGATTCACCTCATGATACACTGTAAGTTCTGAATTCATCAGTGATGGAGATCAAATTTGATTTAGGAATAGATTTGATTTGATTTGATTTGATTTGATTAGGATTTGGATTGTACTAGATATTTAATTTGTTTAGGAGTTTGGATTTTATTAAGATTCTGTTTGTTAGGGTTTCTCTATATATAGGGGTTGTATGAAGTATTGAAAGATGAATAATATTTTGAAAAAAAATTTTGAGAAATTTCTGGCTTGAATTTCGCTGAGTTAAATCTTTCCTCGTGGATTCGTGGAGAGTGGGCGTGGGCCTGGGTGGATTCCCAAATCCCAAAAGTTTTCCCCAATCCATCTTTTCTTCCCCAATTCCCTTAGAAAAACCCTAATTTTTAAAACCATAATCCTAATTCCGCTTCCGTCCTGCGTCAAATTGGTATCAGAGCCTAGATTTTCTTTTCCATCACCCTCTTCTTCTTCCACATCTCCATCCTTTTTTTTTTATTTTATTTCAGTTTTTATTTAAAAAAAAAAACAGATCTAAAAAAAAAAAAAAAAAACAGATCTGAAAAAGAAAAGAGAGAAAAAAAAAGAGGGAAAAAAAAAAGAGGAGAGAAAAAAGAAAAAGAGAAGAGAGAAAAAAAAAAGAGAAAAAAAGAGAAGGGAGAAAAAGAAGAAAAAAAAAAGAGGAGAGAAAAAAATAAAATAAAATACAAATTCTTCTCCCCCTCTCTCTACTTGCCCTGCACCTCTTTTTCCTCTTCATCCAAACCAGCAACAACAACATCAGCAGCAGCAACAAGTAAGAACAGCAGACTCGTTGAGGGTTTTCTTTCAATTCGGAGTCCGTTTTAACTCCGATTCAAACGGTTTTCGATCCGTCGTGATTTTTGGGTATTTTCTAAACTTTTTTGAGATAAAATTTTGAGTTGATTATATATGGGGTTCATGTTCTATGGTCGTTACATCAACACAAATGCTAAAAAATCGCAAATTGAGCGAGATATGTATGCTACTATACCCATTTTTTTCGGTTTCGATGGTCGACAAAATTACCAAAATTGGGAGAATCATATCCAAGATTTCTTTTTAGCTTCTGATCTGACTTCAGCACAGAAATGCCTTCACGCCCGACAAAAATTAGGTAGAGAAGTTTATATTTGGAGTAAAGAGTATAAATTATGTTTGGATTGGAATATCTTGCGATGTCTACTTCGTCATCGGTATACTCAACACCACCTTCAAAATTTTTCATCTCATCGGTTTCAATCATCTGAGCTTAAAACAATGACTAGTGATGAAAAACTTCAATGTATGACTGATGAGCTTAAGAAGTATAGCCGAATACTTGACAGTGTTAAAAACACACTTAAATGAGGGAATAAAAGAAATCAAACGCCTACACCGGATACAGAAGTTCATGATGAGCCATTACTAGTACCAGATGAAACTTTTTTTTCATCCATAGAAGTTGAAAACTCAATGGTTCAGATTTCTGAAGATCCTTCAATAGAACCAACTGCAAAATTTCAGCCGACTGTGAATACTTCTGAGGATCATACTTACGAGGAGAAACCAACGAAAATATCTTCTTCTCTCCTATTTGCAGATGTACAGGGAGTACAAGAACTTTCAATTCAAAGTGAGACTTCACATAGAAAAGAAGTTATTGTTGATAATGAGGTAAAAACATCAGTTCCTCTTAAGAGATTCATTACAGGAATTATGAAGAAATTACCGACTCAACATACAGATTCATATGAAGTTTCGAAGATATTTGCTTCTACTATTCATGGCTAAAATAATTTGTGGGATTTACAGTCATTTGAAACTGGTTCACGAAAGAAGCCAGTTCCACCTCCACCGCCTTGGTACAGATGTGATGTACTAGATACGGTTTCTCGACCACCACCATAGCCCAATTGGGATACTTCGTGGATGCCAATCAGTTCAATCCGGACGTGTTTATCATTTCTTATCTCCGCATTCATCGGGGATGAATGCTTTGAAGTCAGGGAGAATTGATGGAGATCAAATTTGATTTAGGAATAGATTTGATTTGATTTTATTTGATTTGATTAGAATTTGGATTGTACTAGATATTTAATTTGTTTAGGAGTTTGGATTTTATTAAGATTCTGTTTGTTAGGGTTTCCCTATATATAGGGGTTGTATGAAGTATTGAAAGATGAATAATATTTTGAGAAAAATTCTTGAGAAATTTCTGGCGTGGATTTCGCTGAGTTAAATCTTTCCTCGTGGATTCGTGGAGAGTGGGCGTGGACCTGGGTGGATTCCCAAATCCCAAAAGTTTTCCCCAATCCATCTTTTCTTCCCCAATTCCTCTAGAAAAACCCTAATTTTCAAAACCCTAACCCTAATTCCGCTTCCGTCCTGCGTCAATCAGTCTCCAATTTTAAGATATAAATGTAGAACTCAAGAAGAGATAAGTTTGCCTTTTTATCGTAAATATGCAGGCATGGGGAGCAAATAATTGGGCGTGTAGGTTAAAGCTTCCATAATATCAAAATAAACAATCAGTGAGTAGAGTGTTCCATTGCATTGACAGGCAATATGTTGACAGGTGCACAAAGTGAGGAAATTGTGTGTGCACAATCTCATTTGCATGAATGATTCCAAATATTCCATCTCTTAATATATAATGGAAGTTGAATGACTCCAACACTCATGTATTTTTAGTGGCAACCTACAATAAAATTGATTGAACAATGTTTGTCATAAGAACAATATGTACATATGCTTTCTCAAATCTTGAAGAAGTTATCAAAGCAAATCACCTTTAACCCATGCTTACATTACAAACTGAATATTATATTACAGTTTTACGGCTTCGTTATAACTGCAAATTTAAATATTACACCTTCAACATATAGAGAGAGTCTACAGCTATCATACATCCAGCAGAAATATATACACATTTCCCTCCCATCCTCTAACATACCTTCAAGAATCTGAATGGCCTGTTTATGAAATATACACTTAGCCCTACCACCAAATTGAAAAAATTCTATCAGTGATGCAAGTGTAATTGAAGAACTAGCCTGGTTCGCGTGGGCGAGCAGCCCAGAGGGAGCTCAGGGCACGAAGGCGATGCAGATAATCGCCCAAGGCAAGGAGGGCCCGTGCTGCTTGGCGTGTTGTTAGAATCCGGTACATCTGTTGAAGTGCCTGCTGCCGTAGATGGTCTGCCTGCACCCATATCAGGATGTCCATCAGTATTGCATTCATATTCTTTATCTGGATCTCAACAGAACTATTTGAATTTGGACAACTAATCTTTCCCCAAAGAGATGATCTGGTTTTTAACGATTTGGCGAACTAACTCTAACTTAACTGTGTGCGCAAAGAGTTTTTTAATTTACCATGTTGTTCTTGTGGTTGACATGGAAACCAACATAGACAAAGACCTGAAGGAGAGTTCGATGGAATAGCTTGTGAGACCAAAGTACATCACGGAGCAGATAAGGGGAACCTAAGGGAAAACTTGGCTTGCGAGAATATTGGGGACTTTGAAGAAAGCAAAGGATTTATTCGAACAAATACAAGAAGGTTACTACTAAGTTACTAACTCGATCACTTCGGAGTCAAATTACCCCAAAAAAGATTAGGGAGCAGGACCTAGTTATGATCACACAGTAAGGGAGACATAAATTGCAGAAACCGTCCAACTAATACAAGATCCTTCTTTTCAAATAAGTAGTCAAAAACTTTCAGGAACTTGAGCATTATTTGCTGGTACTTTATTGATGGAAGGTGCCACCTCTATGAAACTATCAAAGTATCAATATATTAGTAAACATATTAGAATCTCACAATCAAGGTCTAAAATATTGATATCAGTATCGGTCGATCATTTATGATATCAAAATGAGCGATATCGGTATATTTTATTAGCAATATCAGAAATATCAGTAATACCATACTGATATTATATAATATCTTGTATAGGGAGCCTCAAAGTAGGATACCATATTATTTGATTGATATGAGTGGATATTTAAAACCTTGCTCGGGACATATTGTCGGAGATGAAAGCATATGAAGTATATTACCTGATTGACAAAGCTTTCAAGAGCATCCAACTTCCCCATAGCTTGAGTCATCTGACCCATAAGATTTTCCACTCCAGAAGCATCTAAAGGATCTGATGCTACTGTATCGGCAAGAGTTTGCTGAAGTTTTTCCAAACCCTGGGAAAGAGCATCCTCAGCTTGTTGAGATGAATGCTGTAAGTTACACACGGCCATTATTTGTTGCTCTGTCAAAGGTTGCAGTAGCGGTGTCAAGATCTGTTTCCATAAGAAGCAGGTGAGTTGTGAGGGTTTTCTGAAAGTTCATGGAGACTCCTCCTCCAAAGTTCTATATACATATAACAAAACATATACAAGAACCCAATATATTTAACAGAAAAGGAAAAGAAAATAAAAGAGAAAGGAGAAAGAAAAGAAAAAGAAAAACCTTACCAGGTCATTTCTGAACAAACTTAATCAGAGCAATTATTTTTTTTTTAGGGAAAGATGATCGGATCAAGTTATACAGCAGGTTAACCAAATTGGAAATCATCAGTTTACTTAGATTGAGAAAAACTCAAAATTGTAATGCAAACGCGACAATGTAGTTCTTCTGTTGCAAACACAACAGATGGTCTGAACAATTTCAACATTGATTAGATCTAAATTTACACCTCTAAATCGAGAATCCATACTTTATCCTAACATGCTGTGCATAAGCAGAACAACAATCAACAGGCTAGGAAGCATCTATCTAATTGACCTGCTAGTGAATCTTCTACACTACAAGTACGAGTTACACTAATACCTACAAACTTGGGATTTTCATTTATAGCCATTCAACTTTTAGCCAACCACAAAGATTTGGGATAAAGCTTTGTTGTTGATATCAATGCTGTTACTGAAACCAGTGCATGTGTGCTTTACAGCAATCCTGTGCACTGACAGTTCAGCATATAAGATGCTTCACAACTTAAATTTATACACGAGATTTAGGCTCACAGGAAGCATGCCTATGAGTGAAACTAAGAAACCTTTCCCATTCTTAATCAGAAGACGCACTGGGAACGTGAACTTCTGTTTGCAGGCAAACAAAAAAAATTAAGGGTGTGTTTTTTATATGGAAATAAAAAAGAAGTACTGGAAGTAAAACTACTTCTACTACTTTATGTGTTTGTTGGGCTTAGAAGTAAATTATAAATTACGTCTCAAATGATAAGGTGGAAGTAAGGGTATAAACGGATTTGGATATTCCGATTAGAATTTGGATTCAAATCCGTTTAAAATCAGATTTGGATAGAAATTTTGTAGAGGTCGAATTTAAATTTAGATTCAAATAGCTTATCCTTATTTTGGCCAGATCTGGGTTCGAATTCGGATTTCAATTTTCAACCTGGATTCGGATAATACAATTTCTTACATCTGTTTAGTTAAATATATATAATTATATAAACTATTATACTGTATACGTGTATATATATCTCATATGTATATACATATGTGATCTGACCCATTTCCAATCTACACCAACTTGATACCAAATCGAAATCAAACCCCTAATTGCACGACTTGACAATGGTTTTTCTTTTATCATCCCTTTTACTCCATATAAAATGTTTAATATTATCTCATAATTCTAAGAATCAATGTGATCGACCTGGCGTGAATCTCTTTTGGTTCATATAGCCTATCCCAAGTACTTAGGATAAAAAGTTTAGTTGTTGTGTAATTCTAAGAATCCAGATCGTATCCATTTCCATTAACATAAAATATTGTTTTTTACTATATCTGAACCGTATTCGTATCCTTATTTAACAAATATAGATATTAAATTTACTATCTGTAGCATATCCATTTTCGCATTCGTATTTGTAAAGAAAAAACAAATACAAATATAGAAAATACCTATATCTGATCCGTATCCAATTCATTTACCCCCCGAAGTGGTGCCTATGTGGCATTTTCACTTCTCCAATTTATTTCATATGGTTTTGAAAGAAGACTTGCAAGTAAAAAGTTTTATTCACTTGTTTCTTTATTTTCACTTCTTTCTTCCAAAGAATAAATATTTAATTTCTCTTGCATGCATTCCTTCTTCTAAAAAGTAATAAATAAACACTAGAAATATGATACTTTCTACTCTTTATTTTTGGAAGCTATTTCTAGTTTTCTTCTTCACTTCCACTACTTCCAAATATTCAAACACACCCAAAATAACTGTGAAGATTCAGGACCATTAAAAAGAAGAATATCAGATAATCAACGATGTATAATTTAACATTAAGATTTAGGCTCAGAAACATGGTCCGCTAGTTATGACTAATGTAAAATAAAGGGACAAGACCATTTTAGTTGAGTAAGAATTTATATATATTTCACCAAATATAAATAAAATGGTTAATTACAGTTAGACCACCTATAGTATTGGGGGTGTGTAACTTAACACCCCTAAAATTTGAAACTCTCAAAAAACCCCTTAGATTTTGTTATTTCCACTCTCTATTTTTTAGTAAAGTGCACTCTTGTCTCTCAAATTCATATTCTACCCCCATGCTCCTTTTAACCAGTACACACTCTCTTTTTCTGTCCTCTCTCTCTTTCTCTCTCTCCCCTTTCTATCTCTCTCAGTCAGAGAGGGAGCGTGAGTGACTGAGAGAGAGGGAGGGAGAGAGAGAGAGAGAGGGGAGAGAGAGAGGAAGTGTGCTGGTTAAAGAGAGGGATGAGGGTAGAATAGGAATTTGAGGGACAAATAGTGTACTTTAATAAAAAAAAAGAGTGAAAATAACTAAGTTCAGAGGGTTTTTGAGAATTTCAAACTTCAGGGGTGTTAACTTACACACCTCCAATACTATAGGAGATCTAACTGTAATTAACTCTAAATAAAAAAGATAAGAACCTGTGCATTGTAACAAGCATAAGTACATCGAACCATGAGTACACAGACTGGGGGTTGCTCAATAGAATGTAAACATAGGGAATGATGTGAAATGCATAATGAACATAATATTTATTGTAAAAGATACCAGGGCAGAGGGGCAATCACATGCTAAATAATCAAAACCAGGAAACTAGCTTCAAAAAATGTTTGATCTGCGCACTGAAATCAATCCAAATCACCTTTAGAAGCTCTGAAGGCCGAAACCCTCCAATCCAGAGGAAGAAACGCTCAGCACATGATTTCCACGTGCCAGACATAAGATAGAAGACATCTGACTTAGCAGCAAGTGCTTTTATCCGGAAAAGATCATCGTAGTGTCTCATTGCGCTCTCTACAAGCATCCTTAGTTCAATATCGGATACTTTTGCTTGCAAAGCAGCCCTAAGTTCGGTGACATGCTTACTCTGTTCTTCAACCCAATGACCATATTCCATCTCAAATGCAGCAACCCCTACAAGACCCCACAAGGATACGATCAAAGACACAGTGAAGAAAACGTTTCTTAGCTATAAGCCTGCAAGTAGCAAACATAGCCATGCAAAGAGCACATCAGATCAAGCTTATCAGGACTCTCATCAGTCAAAGAAGAAAGACGATTAAAGCCAGATCCTTTTAAATAGAAGCCTTGAATATTTAAGGATAATAATTTTTTATCCACACGTTTCAAATTTTCTTATACCACTGTAATGCTAGTATGTACCCAAATGTAGGTATGATAATGGACAAGTCCACGAACCCATTTTTTGTCTGCCCTACTCAAAATTTTAAATTAGAAATGAAAATTTTATTTTTCTAATTTAAAATTTTGAATATGGCGGACAAAAAATTGATCTGCGGACCTATCCATTCCTATCCCTACCCAAATGTGAAAATCTTCTACATAAAAGAGGCAATTTTGGGATGTAATATACTTCTCTCTCCATGTCTTTATTGACTATTATCATAATTTTCCAAAAGAAGGAGAAATATCAATAAATTCAACAAATATTTCATTTCAGAGTGACGCTTAAGACTAGGGTCTCACATGCTTATTGACCAAATGATATCTCTCGAGATAGTAACACTTTCTGAAGATAAAATATATCGTGCTCCAAATTAGCACATGTACAAAGTAATCTTGCATGATTAAATAGTGCAATGCTTCTCAAGGATACATCTTGAACTTAAATAGCACCAAAGTTAGGATCCTTACACATCAAGTCACCGACTGGAAGATACGAAAAGACATATATCCGGATATAGTTCTTTTAACAATCAAAAGAAAAGCTGTATGCAAGCAATATCTGTGTTGAATGTTGAGATGACTAGGATAAAAAGACCGGCGCAAACCTTATCTACATGGTCCCAAGAGACTATTGCAAACAAAACAAAAGGAAGAGTTGAACTAATAAGTAGCACCTGAATTAACAGTCTCTGACAGCCCCAGATTAGAATCTCCTGAATTTCCGCCTATGTACAAACCCTGCAACTCAAATTTAACCTTCTTAGCCGAATAACTGTCAAGAAAAAGAATGGAAGAAATTTGTCAGTACCTGCTGTCTAGCCCGCTCAAGCTCCTGCTCAATCTGGGCCAACTTAATCCGACTAGATTCTAGTTGTTGAATATAAGCCTACAGAAGGGGAAAGGAAGCTAAACATCCAATATATGAATATAAATTGGTGATACTCAATTAGCATGCAGATGATTGTATGTATTGCAAGCATAAACATTAGAGGTCTCTTCATTTTCATAAAACTACCTTCTTTCTTATACGACTTTTGCGGGCAGCTTCCCTGTTTTGTGCAAGGCGTCTTCGAATCTGCAGAAAGAAATGATCTTTTACGCCACGACATTCAGAATGATATGTTCTTTATTCCAAATACAAGTACAGCAACACAAATGCCACGATAACAAAGGATCATCTCATCATAGTTCACTAGCTAATGTATAGGTTTTAAAAATATCAGGTTAAAGATTTCTCAAAGTTATATTGTGCCTGCATCAATAAGTACTTTTTTTTTTCCCCTATCAAGTGTAAGAAAATGATATTCAACCATGAGAAAGCCAGTAGTTTGAAATAATATAGATGATTAAACAATCCTATGGCTTCCCATTAAGATAAAAAAGAACTAGATAAACTGTGGTCAGCTTACTTTGTCTGGAGGCTTGTTTGCTTCTTGCTCGTATTGCTTTGATGCCCCTAACATTTCATGCAGAGCATCCTCTAACTGGGAAAAACAAAAAGGATTATCAGATGTACTTACTATCATCAGATAGGAAATATATAGCTGCAATAAATTGTAATATAACATTCAGATGACAGTAAATGAAAATAGCTCACCCTATTATCGAGTTTGACATCTGCCTCAACAACTGTGGATGAATCAGTATTTTGACTACTTTCAGCTTTAAAGGAGTCAACCCACATGCTAATTGGATGGGTTGTTGCATACATTGCCATACTCCCACAGGTGTCAAATTGAGTCGGAGATATCATACTGTTCAGATTGCAAGAAGCAAGGAAATCATTACCCTCCAAAAACCAAGTTAGTGCAGTTATAGTTAAGAGCAGAGAAAATACATAGCAAATCTAAATACAATAATTAAGAACAGTAGGCTTAAAACTAGGTTAATTATAAAGAATTCCTACTATATTACATGTCAAAGATTTTCCAGCAAACAAAGAAAACAAGTAAAATTTAATCAAGATATTTATTCAATCGGTTGTTAATAGACATGCGCTGCAGTTTAGAGTCTCGGAATAGATAGATTGCCTTTACAAATAGAATACCCACATTTTAATTCCAATCATGGGAGACTAAGGCTCCGTTTGGTTTGAAAGAAAATGAAGGAAAAAGAAAAGAAAAAAAGAAGAAAATGTTTTCTATTGTTTGGTTTGAGAGAAAATTTAAAAGAAAAGAAAAGAAAATATTTTCTCACTAACCAAATATTATGGAAAAACTAATTTCCATCTTCTTTTCTTTTCTTTTTCTTCCTTCCAATTTCTTTCAAACCAAACATAGCCTAAGAAAATCTTTTTGATTATACTTGCGTTCCTTTAGATTAGAAGTCCTAGGATAAAAATGGAGAAGTTTATTTGGATTCCACATTAATTCAACCACATTTAATTAATTATTGTCCCCAAAATGGTAATGAAGCCAATACAAATTCTTTGGATTAAAAAAAGAGGTCTTGACTTCTTTTTTTCTAATTTACAGAATGGGCTATTTTTAATTATAATTGTTTAGATTTTTCTCAAAAATTAGCATCCAAACACAAGTAATTCAAAAGATTGGTCTAATCCCATCAAAAAAGGAATCTATGATAAAAATCCTTTGGATTAGCTCTACTCAGGGAAGTCCTAAGAGACATTGGAAAAGGTAAACAATCAATTTTAAGGAAAGACAATTAACTAGTGATATATAATATTATATAACAATTCGGCTGGGAATGACAATCTAATAGAGTCAAAAATTTATAAAAAAAGTGCTGCTTAATTCATTTTACTAGTTTTACTGTTTGCTGTCCCATCCACCAATATAAGAAAAAACTGCATGAACGCCAAGAATTACTCATGATCAAGAGTCTCAAATTCAATATAAGCATAAAATTTGTCACTTAAATAACAACCTAATTTCAAGTATAATATTCTCTTGTGAGCCGAAATATATCATGCTATCAGCAAAGCTTTCCTTTATTGACGTAGTCATTTCTTGCATAACCAACTGCGCACCTCATTAATACAAAATAATCTAAACAACACATTCAGCCTTCCTCAAAAACAAAAATTTCAAAACTTTTTAATAGCCACATAATTCAAATTTCATCATTTGCTTTCTCCAAATTACAAAAGAAAAAAAAAATTCCACAGAGAACAAATTAAAACTTTTCATCATATTTTTCCAATAATAAACCATTTCCAAATATAACAAAAGAGCAACCCACTTAATAGAAACAATCTCCCAACTAACATCTTCAAAAGACATCGACAAATTAGCTAAAATTATCTCTTTTGTTCTTTACTTGATATGAGAAGCTTGAATTCAAGCAGCAGAACCCATAAAAAAAAAAAAGAAAAAAAAAAAAGAAAACCAAAAAGTTTGGATGAAATAAGAATAGAAGTATAAGAGGTGTGACCTCGGAACCGCAGGAAAAGGTGAAATTTAGTGAATTTCGAGGCTCATGGGAACCCAAAAACCCTAGCTGGCTCTTCCATTCAAGAAACCCTAGGCGCCAATTTTAGGAGAAGAAAGGAATTGGTTTTAAGAAGAGAGGAGAGGAGAGGTGATGATGAGAGAACTAGAAGCGGAAATAATGGGGGGAAATGAAATAGCGAACTTTTTTCTTTTTTCCAATAACTTTTCTACAAAATAAATTAAATATTTTTTAATTATTTTTTCCTCCCCACATCATTGACACATTTTATATTAAAAGGGGCTATTTTGCAAATTTGTTTTTGGCTAAATTCGGGGAATTTTTGTAGTAGCGCACCAATTTTCCTAGTGAGCCCACCTCGGCTTTGAACCCGAACAATTATTAAGTAGGCTCACCATAAAAAATGGTGTGCTCTCCTAAATTGGAAAATTTTCTAAAGAAGCACACCATTTTTCCTAGTGAGCCCACATCACAAATTTGATTAATATAACAAGTTTGTCATCTATTTTTTTGGATATTAATATCATTGTCTTCAATCTCCAGCTCATTCATGTCCAAGGTTAGATCCCCGATAATATTATATATCGTTTAGGGTTAGATTATGAACAATATTATTTATTGTTCGAGGTTACATCCTGAGTGGTATATTTTCCATAATCCGGACGGTATTATTTTTCGTACAGTGAAATAGGAGTGCAGGGCGTAGGGCAAGGAGAATGCGGCATCGTGGGGAGTGGGGTGATGGGGCTAGGGTTCCCCAGTGAGCACACCACATTCCCAGAATCACCTCTCTGTTAGCAAAAATAACGGAATAATACTAATGCAATAACCAGCGGAATCAAATAGTTAATCGAAGAGAAAAATAGTAGAGATAGAGAACACACAGATTTAACGTGGTTCGGCAATATGCCTACATCCACGGAGATCGATCGCAAAACTTCGACTATATCAAAAGAAGATTATACTACTCTTCCTCAACCACAAGAGAGAAATCAATAAAATCATATAAAATACAAGATCAAACCCTCGCAAAAGGAATACGATAATCTTACTTGCGTTTTGTGCTTCAGCCGCAATCCTTTTCAGCCGCCGAAATTCCTAAGGAAACTCTCCAACTCTTCTTTTCCTTTCGGCGAAATCTTTTCAGCCAAAAAATGGTTAATAGCAGCAACTCTTAATTTATTTTATTATGGCCAAAAATTATGGCAGCCAACACCAGCCCAAATCCCTTTTTCCCTTTGGCCGAACCAAGCAACACAAACAAACAATTATTTCTCCTCTCTCTCTTGGCCAAAAACACCAGCCGCCTTTCTTTTCTTTTTTTTTTTTCCCTTGTTTTTGCTTTTTTCGGCCTATCAAATCTTAGCACACAACTCCATATTTATATTATATAATAACGGATTTGGACCAGTTTTGGACCCATTTCAGTAGATCGAAACTCACTGCCGCAATAGGACTCCATTAGCAACAATCTCCCACTTGGAGACCCATTGCAAAAATTGTAATCTCTATACATGATAATCCTAGTATCCAAAACTTTTACCTCGATCGTTTAAAGTCTCAATTTCAGCATTCAACACAAATGCATCAAATTTGAGCAATAGCTAAACATTTTCCCATCAACCGACTTTATCAACATATCTGCAGAATTCTTACTGTTCTCAATCTTCTCCAACTTCAATTGGTCATCCTCTAATAAGAATTTAATGAAGTGATATCTCATGTGAATATATTTAGTCTGTGAATGATACGCCGAGTTTTTAGCAAGATTAATTACACTCTGACTGTCACTGAATAATCTGCAATCCACTCCATCAAAACCCAACTCACTCATCAATCACTGCAACTAAATAAACTCTTTACTTTTTTCAGCAGCTACCACATACTCAGTTTCTGTCGAAAATAAAGCAATAATTGATTGTAATCTTGAAACCCAGCTTATCGCTGTCCTTCCTACAGTAAAGACATAACATGTGGTGCTCCTGCCATTGTCTCTATCACCCGTATGGTCTGAATCCACAAAACCTTGCACATCAATGTTATCACCCCCAAAATACAAACAATACTTTGAAGTACTTTTCAAATAGCTGAAAATCCACTTCACCGCTTACCAATATTCCTTTCCAGGGTTCTTCATGAATCTACTCACTACTCCCATTGCATGTGCAATATCTGATCTTGTACTCACCCTTGCATACATGAGATTTCCAACGGCCGATGAATAAGGCACATTTTCCATGTGTCTCATCTGCTCATCTGTCTTAACACCTTACTTTTTTGACAGTTTGAACTGACCACCAAGAGCTGTAGTTACCGGTTTTGCATTTTCCATGTTGAATCTCTCCAACACCTTCTTGATGTACCCCTCCTGAGATAACCACAATTTCTTACTTTTCTTATCTCGGGTAATTTGCATTCTAAGAAGTTGTTTAGCCTCACCCATGTCCTTTATAGAGAATCTCATTGCCAACTTCTTTTTCAGATCATTGATTTTCTTCATGCATATACCTGCCACAAGTATATCATCTACATACAAAGTAAGTATAATAAAATTACCGTCCTTAAATTTTTGTAGATATACACAATGATCTGAATTGCATCTGGCAAAAACCGAATCCAATATAAACTTGTTGAGCTTCAAGTAGCATTGCCTCAACGCTTGTTGCAACCCATACAAACTCCTTTTCAGTCAAAATATCCAATTCTCCTTTCTTTTAACTTCATATCTCTCTGGATGTTCCATGTATATTTCCTCCTCCAAATCACCATGAAGGAAAGCAGTTTTCATATCGAGCTGCTCTAAATACAATCCTTTCACAGCCACAATATTTAGTATTGCTCTGATAGAAGTCATCTTGACAACATGTGCAAATATTTTATTGAAATCAATATCTTTTGTCTGACTGTATCCCTTCACCACAAGTATAGCCTTGAACCTTTGTTTCCCTCCTGCCTAATGTTTTATCATGTATACCCACTTGTTATGCAATATTTTCATCTTTTTCGGTTACTTCACCAATTCCCATGTGTGATTCTCCTCCAAAAAAGACTTCTCATCACTCATGGCTTGCTGTCACTTAAGACGAAATTTATCCTGTATAGCCTCTTGGTAACTCTCTGGTTTAACTGTATCAATATACAAAATATGATATAAAAGAAAACAAAGTTTTTGGCTTGACTTTCTTACCCTCGTGCTCCTCCTCAAAGTGGGAACGCTCTCTGATGAAGTACTGGAACCATCTATTTCAGTCAATGGTTCTCTCTCTTGTTTGGTCTCATCTGAAACTTGTGTATTCTCAGATGTAGCTATTTCTTCTCCTTCAGATGTAGGTATTTCTTCTTTTTTTTTTTATCCATGGGATACATTCCATCCTATGGCTCATCCAGCTCCAAGTGCTTTTTCTCAACATTTTCTTATTCTTATTCTCCATTCGGTCTTTATACATACAGCCCTCATTGAATACTACATCTCTACTACGAATCACCTTGTTATACTCATAATCCTACAAACGATAACCATATTTGTCGTCACCGTATTCAATGAATGCACACTTCTGAGATTTAGAATCAAACTTCTTTCACATCTCATAATCCACATGTGCTTATGCTATACAGCCGAACACTTTTAAAAATGAATAATTCACAGTTTTACCATACCACACCTCCTCTGGAATTCCTTCATCTAAAACACTAGCTGGACTCCTGTTGATCAGATAGACTGCCGTATCTACAGCGGCTCTCCAAAATTGCAAAGGCAAAACTTCATGTAGTCTCATACTCCGAGCTCGCTCCAAAATTGTTCTATTCATCCTCTCAGCCACGCCAATCTGCTGTGGTGCTCTCAGTACAGTCTTTACTCTTCCGATCCCGTGAGTAGAGCAATAGTCATCGAACTCTCTATTGCAAAATTCCCCGCCATTGTCTAACAACAGATATTTCACCTTCAAACTTGTTTCATTCTCAACAAGAGCTTTTCATACCTTAAAGATCTTGAAGATATCGGATTTCTGTTTAAGTGCAAACACCCATATTTTCCTGTTTGCATCATCTATGAAAGTAACAAAATAAGAATTATCTTCAAGAGACTTCGCCGAAGAAGGCCCCCATACATTTGTATGCACCAACTCTAATCTCTCGGTTTTCTTCTCCTTACTATTCTTCATAAAACTAACTCTTTTCTGCTTTCCAAACACACAGTTCTCACAGAAATTAAATTTAGCATCTTTCATATCTGTCAACTTATCTCTGGATTGCAACACGCTCATGCCGCTCTCGCTCAAGTGACCGAGCGTTTGATGCCATAAGATAGCCTCTCATTCTTCCCGGTGGCAAAAAAAACAACATGATTCACCGAGCTTGAAAGTAAATATAGAGTTCCCACTCTCTCACTCTTGACTACTACCATTACTCCTTTGCTAATCTTCTACTGTTTCTTCTCAAATGAGATTTGATAACCCTCGCCAGCCAGCTTGCTAACAGATATCAAATTCTTCTTCAAATCTGGTATGTGCCTGACCTCTTGTAAAAGCAACTTTTTACTATTGTGCAACTTCAACTGAATTGTCCCATTACCGACAATCTTGCATTCCTGCCCATTACCAACAGTCACATGCCCAAAATCACTTTGGATATAATTTTCAAACCATTCTCTACGAGCAGTGCAATAGAACGAAGCCCCTTGACCTCGATTCTGTATGAGCAGACAAGCACAAATCATCATACTCCTTACTTGGATTTACCTCATTCGCTCCTTCCTTGTCTCTGTTTGGATAATTCTTCTTCATATGACCCTCTGTTTTACATTTCCAATACACTAACTTTTTCTTGAACTTCCTCTTAGATTTTGATCTCCCTCTTTGCTTCGACTCCCTACTTAAACTTCTATCGTTTTCCTTCCTTCTGTCATTATCAACAAACAGAACAGTACTTTTAGAAACTGTGTTCTCACACATACTCTTTTTTATCAATTCATCATTCATGATTGTATTCACAACATCATCAAATTTAAGAGCAATATTGAAAGCATTGCTGATGGCCATAACAACATTACTCTAACTATACGGTAACGAACACATAAACATCAAAGTTTTAATGTCATCAGTAAAGACAAAATCTAAGGATTTAAGTTATGCTCATAATGTGTTAAATTCGTTCAAATGATTAATAACTGAACTATCAGAAGGCATTCTCAAGTTGAACAACTTTTTCATTAGAAACAGTTTATTTGAAGCAAACGGCTTCTCATAAAATTTAGCCAACGCTGATGTCAAATCTGAAGTGTTCTTCTCTATGGAGACGTTGAACACAACCTGCTTTGTCAGAGACAATCGAATCTGTGCCAAAGCCCTCCTGTCCAACAATTGCTACTCCTCGTCTGTCATCTTTTCTGATTTTTCTCCAAACAGTGGTTGATATAAATTATTTTGATATAAATAATCTTCCATCTGTAATTTCCACCATTGAAAATCTGTCCCATCATCCCTTCCTATTTTCCGCCATAACTCCCACTCAAAATCAACACTGATCTGAGTGAAATCTGACTCGAACCAGAGCTCTGATACCAATTGTTAGCAAAAATAGCAGAATAATACTAATGCATCAATCAACGGAATCAAATAGTTAACCGAAGAGAAAAATAGCATAGACAGAGAACATGCAGATTTAACGTGGTTCGGCAATATGTCTACGTCCACGGGGACCCGATCGCAAAACTTCCACTATATCAAAAGAGGATTACAGTACTCTTCCTCAACCACAAGAAAGAAAACAATAAAATCATAGAAGATATAAAATCAAACTCTCACCTCGCAAAAGGAAACGATGATCTTACTTGTGTTTTGTACTTCAACCGCAATCCTTTTCTTTTGCTTCAGCCGCTGAAATTCCTAAGGAAGCTCTCCACCTCTTCCGTTGCTTTCGGCCAAATCTTTTCAGCCAAAAAAGAGTTAATAGCAGCAACTCTTAATTTATTTTATTATGGCCAAAAATTATGGCAGCCAACACCAACCCAAATCCCTTTTTCCCTTTGGCCGAACCAAGCAGCACAAACAAACAATTATTTCTCTCTCTCTTGGCCAAAAACAGCAGCCGCTTTTTTTTTTTTTCTTGTTTTTGTTTTTTTTTTTGGGCCTATCAAAACCCTTGCACACAATCCCATATTTATATTATATCATAACGGTTTGGACCGGTTTTGGACCCATTTCGGTGGATAGAAACCCACTGCGGTAATAGAGCTCTATTAGCAATACTCTCCACCACTCCATCTTCCCATCTCATTTGTGTCCTAGTCCTGTGCCTAGGCCTATTGCCCCACACCCGACGTAACCGCATGCCCCGCGCTCAACTCCAACGCAGCCCCAACGCCCTTCCCGCACTCGCTATATGGAAAATAATACCGTCAGGGTCTAACTCCGGATGGAAAATAATATCATCCGGATCTAATCTTGAATAAAAAATAATGTCGTTCGGGATCTAACCTCGAACGATATATAATACTGTCCGGGATCTAACTTCGGATAAAAATATTCTTTTGGAGGGATGGAGGTTGAAAACAAAGATATTAATTTCCAAAAAATTAGATGGCAAAATTATTATGTTAACCAAATTTGTGAAGTGTGATCACCAGGATAAATGGTGTGCTCCTTTAGAAATTCCCCTAAATTGCATAATAAGGCTTAAAGAGTTTTCCTCCTCATTTTTTTTATGACATTATGAATTTTCATTTTTATGTACATCTATGTTAAACTTATTCAAATGAGAATCCGAACAATGAACCTTCTTCTTCTTCTTCTTCTTGAGAATGAAAAATGTTATTGATTGAATTAACAGAATTGTGTTGTAAAGAATGCAAAGATGTGAAGCGCAATTTTTATATTCTAGGTTTCTAGTTTAGATGAAAAGGATAAGATAATAAATACAATTTACAAAAGATCCACAAATTATGTTGATCTTTTCCATATTCCCCACAGAAATACAATTTCAAAAGATAAAATTTTGATTTATTTAGTAGAGATGGATATGGATGCATATATGTATGTATCTATGTATATCTATATTTAGGGGTTACTGTAAAGATAAGAATTGATAGGACCATGGTTTGACTAGTCATATTCAATATTTTGAATTAAAAATGAAAATTCATATTTCTAATTCAAAATTTCGAATAGGACAGACCAAAATTTGGCCCTTGGTTTCATTCCTAACCACCTGTTCCGGAAAAATTACGTGAGTTAACGGTAAAAATATAGTGATCCATTATTTCTCTTCAAATTTTTTTTAGAATTAGGATCTCTGCATCTTTAACTTTAATAAGATCAAATTTTATGAATTTTGGAGTTCATTTATACTTTCATCGAGTGCATACAAAATATTTATTCATTAAAAACCGCTAAAATTTTTGTCAATTTAATAGAAAACCAAATCAAAACTAAAACCCAAAAAAATGGGTATGAGTGAACCCCAAAAGTTTGAGATCATAATCCAAAAAAATATTTTTAAAAAAATTATTGGAGATAGTAGAAATGAAACTGCAGCTCAAGTAACTAGCATGAGCTGTCAGCTCATTTCTATTTTTTAATACATACATACATATGTGTATATATATATATATATATATATATATATATATATATATATATATATATATATATATATATATATATATATATATATATATATATATATATATATATATATATATATATATATATATATATATATATATATATATACATACATACATACATACATACATACATACATACATACATACATACATACATACATACATACATATATATATATATGAGAAAAATGGAAATGAGCTGATAGCTCACGCATGTTACCTGAGCTACAGTTCATTTCTACTATCTCCAATAATCTTTTTTAAAAAAAATTCTTTTGGATTATGATCTCGACCCCCTAGGGTTCACTCATACCCAATTTCTTGGGTTTTAGTTTTGATTTGGTCCTCCATCAAGTTAACACAAAATTAACGATTTTCAATGAATAAAATATTTTGTATGCACTTGATGAAAGAGTAAATAAACTCCAAAATTTATGAAATTTAATCCAAAAAAAGTTAAATATGTAGAGATAGTAATTGTAAAAAAAAATTGAAGAAAAATAATTGGATCATTATAGTTTTGCCGCTAGCTCACGTAACTTTTCCAGAGCTAGCGGCTCACCTACATTAATCCCTATATATATATATATATATATATATATATATATATATATATATATATAGAGAGAGAGAGAGAGAGGGGGGGGGGGGGGGGGGGGGGAGGGAGGGAGGGAGGGAGAGATTACTGTATGCTAACTCAAATTAGTTACATGAGCTAGCGGCAATAGAATTGTAATTCTCATTTCTTTTATGAATCATAATTTTTATCTCCTTAACTTTTTTATAATCAAATTTTATTGATTTTAAAGTTCATTTGACTTTTCATCAAGTGGATACTAGTAATATATTTATTGAAAATCATTAATTTTGCATCTATCTGATAAATTGTTAAATCAAAAGTAAAGTCTAAGAAGTCGAATATGAGTGAACTCTAAAATGTTGAGATGATAATGTAAAAGAAAATTTTGAACAAATTAATAGGAAATAGTGAAAATGAGATGTAGCAAGTAACTTACATACATACATATAGCCAATAATATGTTTAAAAATATCTTTTTGCATTATGATCTCGATCCTATAGGTTCATTAATACCTAATTTCTTTAGTTTAATTTTAATTTAGTTTTCCATCAAGTGGACACAAAAATAGCAGTTTTTAGTAAATACAATATTTTGTATACACTTTATGGAATGACAAATAAACTCTAAAATTTTAAGATTTGATCCTAAATATGGTATGGAGGTTGAGATCATAATCCAAAAAATCTAATAAATTATAATATGAGTACTATTTTTCCGCTCATAAATTATTTAAGTTACATATGATCATGCGGCTCATTTACAGTAATCTCATATATGCAATAAAACATGAAGAAGAAGTCAACCTTTTACACTTGTCTCTATTTGATCTAGAATACTCGAAAAAGGCAATTTGGTAGATCTCCAATCAACAATGAAAAATTGCATTCCTCTCCCTTTTTCTTCTTCTCTCTTCTTCTATATTGTCTTCTTCTCTTTTCTTTCATTTCAACATGAAGAGAAGGAGGGATGATTTGTTGGGTGTTTTAATATGATAAGTTTTGCTGGATAATTAACACGATAGGATTTGTTGAGTGAGTTAAGGTTGCTACCGCTTTGAAATTTAAACACAAATCTATTTATGATACTAGTTAAATTTAAATTGTAAGATATATATAATATGATTATTATCTCTACCATAAATTTTGCATCATATATTAAATTAAGATAATATATTTAAAAAAATAATTATCGAATATAGTAAGATTGGAGTGTTACCATTTGATATAATTTTAGAATGATTGGGAAAGACGAGCAAGTTTTTAGGGGAAAGGAAGAGAAAACTGAAATGTTAGAAATTTAATGGAAAATACCTTCCTAGTTGCAATTTTTTTTCTAGAACAAGTACTAAGAAATATAATTTTTCGTATCTATACCCAGAAATATTTTTCATCGTAAAATTAATGAGCTGAAATTTTCCTATCATGCAATCTTAGAATAAAAAAAAAGCCCTTGCCCTACTTGCAAATATTAACACACTAGAAAATAGAAACATTAGAAATTTAACGGAGAAAACCTTCCTAGATGTAATTTTTAACAAACTAGAAAATTGAAACATTAGAAGTTTAATAGAAAATAATTACAACTTGATGCATTTTGTTAATGACAAGTTGCAACCAACAAGCCGTAAGCTTCCATAGTAGCCCATTAAAAAAACATATCCTTGAAAAGACTCTACCATCATGGATTTGGCAATACACATAAAAGAACTATATCACCTTCACAAGGGTTTACATCATCCAACAATCACCAACACTAACATCATGATGATGATGATGCTAAAGTGCCAAAACAAGTGGTTTTAGTCAAATCTCACATTCAATTATTTCAATTTTAAACTTCTTTTGGGGAATCATGAGTGTTCACGACACTATGAGTTCACATATGAGTATTGTTTCACATTGGATATGACCAGAAAAGTTTATGTCTCTATAGCTCTAAATATAAAATTAGGGTATCTACCTATCAGTTTAAGTTTTTATTTTAGATTAGTTCTTGACTTTGTATTTAGATACCATCATACTTCAGGAGACTGACATTTCTCCCTAACAACTGATATCAGAGTCTAGATTGTGATCCAAAGGAGAGTGAAACTAGTGTGAAGCACGAAGCGGTCGGGAATCGGGTCATGGATCTCACAGGTGCATGTGATTGCGTTATACTCACAATAAAGGGGAAGATTATTAGGAGAGTATTGTCCCACATCCAACAGGACAAGAAAAGTTTATGGATTTAAATACAAAATTGGAACCTCTGCATATTAGCTTAAGTTTTGGAGTTACATTAGTTCTCGGTTTTGTATTTAGAGTTCATCATTGATAGAGATGAGATTACTTTTTAGCTAGATTCGATTAGATTGGATTAGAGATTTGATTAAATTTGTTATTATCTTATTGCATTATTTTTTTCTATATATATAGTTAAATCCTAATTTGATAATAGTGAAATATGATTTTTTTTTTTTTTAGAGTATGTGATTTGCTTTATCAAATCTTTTCTAGAATGATTCGTGAGAAGGTGGGCGAGGGATTTGCTTGGGTGTGAGCTCCGAACTCTAATTTATCTCCCAAAACTCTAATTTTTTATTCCAATTTTCCATCACAAATCCTAAATCTGCATCCGTTCAGCATCAATCATGCTCTGGGGGTGGCTGACATTTCTCCCCAACAACGTATATTTGTGAACTTGCATGCATGCTTAATTAAAGGTTACTTTGCATAGTTAATTATATCATGTGGGAAGGAATTACCTTGTTGCAAGTTAGAAATTATATAATGTTAATGTTAAGGGATTCGTAGATGCTTAAGTTGAAGTTTTGAATTTATCTCCTACAACAATTTTTTATAAACACACCGTGTTTGTGCACATTCTCTTTATTATTTTCCCCGTAACCTAACTTTTGACCCCCCCCCCCCCCCCCCCCCCCCCCCCCACACAATATGTCAAAGCTAAGCCTCAAATATTCCTTTTCTATTGATTTGGTTATTCTCTTGACCAAAGATGGTATCATTTATTGAGTTCATTCACTAATTTGAACATTAAATTGAGCCAATTCACTAGTTCAAATTAATGAATTAAGTGAATGGAAATTGGTTTCAAAAGGTGAGTACATAGCAAAGGAGCCAAAAGAGAAGATGAAAAGATAGTCCCACATTGGATAGAGTATTGTAAGGATGTAGGTTTATATATGGTAGTTTGTTCTATTACTTTGCTTATGTAACAAGAGGAAAAACCTTGAGCACCACGGATGTCACAACTGTTGAAACGGCCAACCGTTGTGACTGTTGAAAGCTATAAATAGGATCTGGATTGTGACTGTTGAAAGCTATAAATAGGGTCTGGGTCCAGAGTTTCAATACATACGAAATTTCTTTTCTTCTCTGTTTCCTTTCTTCTTCTGCAGACAGAAGTTTCTCAATTTCTGTCTACAGAAAAACCAGTTCTTCTGTTCAATAGTTCAATAGTCCAGTCTTGCATTACATCAATCATCAACCAGAGAGAACCTTTATCAGATTCGCCAGAGCAGAGAGATTGCAGCTTCCTTCCCTCTGCAGATCGAGGAGATCGACGTCCGAGAAATCCAGAAGCAAACAGTGGAGGACGAATCGATTTTAAGGAGATAGTGTCCAACACTAGCCTCAGATCTTCATTCTGTCTTCTGTCTGCATCAGTCTCCTATTTTCTACAGTTCTGTTTTCTACACTTCTGTCAGCAAGTAAGTTTCCTTTCGTTTTCTGTACTACGGTAGCAAACCAGTAGTCTATGCTCTTGCGTTAATCTAAAACATATCTGTATGCAATAACAAAACCCAACACTTATCACATAAATAAGCAAAAGAAGCAAGTTAATAAAGAGTAAACTAGTGAACGAGACTCTCGTTGTAAAATCTAAGAAGGATAAGATGTATGTAGCCTTATTTTATATTGCGGTAGACTTTTTCTCTATACTGAGCCAAATAAGATAGAGACGACTAATAAAACTCTTACAGCGCTTAAAAACTTTAAAAAGAAAAATACAAAGGTTTCGATTGGAAAAGTCTTGCGTCATCAAAATTTAGGTTATTATCCCTTTAAGAATGCCCATTTCCCCTGCTTGGATTGCTTAAACTTTTGCTTGAGAAGAAAATTTTTCTAAACTTGCATGGATTATTAAACCCACCCCCTTTGCTCCTATTTTGTGAGTAGTCATATTCCTCATTTCTTCTGTGAGGTATAATGACATCACTTCTCTTTTGATGTGTCCTTCTCTTTTAAACCTTTAAAAAAAATGGAAGAAAAAAAAAATTAGCTTGTAAACTTCATTATAGGTTAATATGGTCTCTTGTTCTTGAATTATATAATTTTGGAGCAAACAAAAGGGAAATTCTATTCACGCACACCACTTTGCTCAAAATGCTCACCTTTGAAACTTACTAAAAATTACAAGTTTGTCATTATTTTATTGACTATGTTTCCTTTTCACAGTCCATTGGTCGGGTATAATACCGTTCGGGCATTAATAGCCCGACCAAATTTCATTTGGATCAGATAGCAATAACCAACTAAGATGAAATGGGATAGAAAAGAAAGCAAAAAGGGAGGGTTAGAGTTTGGAGAAAAAAAAAAAGGACATGTTGAGTAAATATGAAAAATTCTATTTACGCACACCAATTTCCTCAGGATGCCTACTACGCCCACTTCTAATATTGAATCATCTCATATCTACTCTCTGTGCGTGTTTTTTTCCCCAATTCTAGCTCTCCCTCCCCTTCTCTCTCCTTTTCACAATGAATCAAAAGGCTTTAGCATTCTTCCTAATTTTTGGAAAAACAAATGTAAAAACTTTAGAGAGTTTAAATATGGATGAATTTATGCGAGATGCGTTTATTTTGATGATTTAAAAGAAAAAAAAAGTATTTTTTGTTTTTAGAGAGGAGAGGAAGAAGACGATGATAGTTTTTAATTCTTTATAGAAGATGTAGATATTTGGATTGTGAAATGGTAACTTGTCAAAAAATATGACAAACTTGTAATTTTTTGAAAGTAATAAAGGTATGCCTCAAGAGTAAAGTGGCGTGCATGAATAGAATTTCTCATGGAATGATTCAAAACTAAAAGTTGACATATAGAGGAGAAAGAGGAGCGTCTTGAGTAGAGTGGTTGTGTGTGAATAGAATTTCCCTTGAATTGTATTATTATTATTATTATTATGGGTAGCCAAAACAACAAATGGTGGCCTCCTATGTTTTGGTCAGATGCCCCTGCAGGAGGTGAGGTGAGTGAATTTGTTTCTTTTCGCTTTTTTTTGTCCCTTGAGCAAGGGAGTGTAGGCTCTTTTGTCTTCCCCTTTTGTGTTGGATCAAAAGCTCCCACTTAAATAAATAAAATAAAGTGGGCAAGCCACCTACACATGAAAAATACTGAACAATTCAACAACTAATTGGGGTTCTTTCTCATTGGAGTGGCATTTAAACCTGCTTGTGCTCCTAAATGTTCACACAAAGGGGTAGGAGGTTTTGATTGTTGCATCATCTCTTCTCTTTTCTTTATCAGAGATTAGGGACGAGAGATTAGGGACGAGACTGAACGAGTCTAAGGGCTAATTCTTGGTCCATCCTATTCAAAATTTTAAATTAAAAAAAATAAAAATTTATTTTAATTTAAAATTTTAAGTAGTACAAGCCAAAAATTGATATTTGAAGTCGTTCATTCTCATCCCTATTAGAGTCTATTTTTTGTGTCTAACTTGTACATAGGTTTCACAAATTTGTATTTCTTCCCATAGATTATAATTTATTTATCATTATCATATAGAAACCTCTCGTAACATTGAAAAAGAATTCTCCTTTCATGATCATAAACGAATTGGATTGAATAAGCAATTTTATGAGGAATTTAATATAATGTTACATAGTTATGAGATATGTTAATTACTAAGGCAAATCTAGTTTTCTAATGCTTGGAAAAAACAAGGAACTTGAACCCTACAACCATATGAAAGAGGTCACAATTTAAAGAAAAATTCTTTTCGGTTAGAGTTATCCTACTTAATAGTTGGAAACAAAAGAATAATACTAAATACAATATGCTCCCCTCATTGCCATCTTCTCCAAAGTCCAATCATTCATGTTTCCATTGATGGAAGGATAAGAAAAAAAATAAGCCACTAAAGTCAAGCAAAGGATAAGAAGAAGACAACTTCAAAGAAACTTGTTTGTTGATAATATAGAGTTTAGTGCTTGACAGAGATATAGAAGGATTATTATATATATAGACGATGAAAGTAGTTCTTTCACTGCTGCTTAGATGACACAATAAAATTATTACACGGAACGCCACTCAAGTTAACAAATAAAATAATTTTTTTAACCATCTTTTGAGTGGTACTATATGTAATAATTTTATTGGGCCACTTAAACTATGGTGAAGGAACTTTCTTATCTGCTGGTAAATTTCTCATTTACTCTCTTTATATATATATATATATATATATATATATATATATATATATATATATATATATATATTGTTAGATGAATCCATATTGTTGTGCCTGTCTTGTTGTTCCTTTAAAGGCTATATATTGTTAGATGAATCCATATTGTTGTGCCTGTCTTGTTGTTCCTTTAAAGGCTAACAATCATTTTTGGGTACTCTCAATGGGTGGTGGATGGGAAATTCTATTCACACAACCACTTCGTTCAAGACTTTCACATTTCTCAGTCGAACATTAGTCTCCTGAGTAATTTTCTTAGTGATTGGAAATTATTCTCTGAACAGATTTAACATCAGTCGGAGGATAATTTCCAAACAAAACAAAAGACATCAAAATAAAAAATAATGGTAAATTTATAATTTTTATAACTTGAAGGGATGGTGTAGTAAGCAAAGTGGCGCGGTGAATAGAATTTCTCGAATATGATCTTTTTTTGTTTCCAATAACGAAGGATCCTCTGGAATGGCACCTGAGGGTTTGGGCCTACAGTTGACCTAAAATGCTAGGGCATGCATTGAATGGAGACCCTAAACTCGGAGGAATAAGGGCTTCATTACACTAGGTTTCATGAGAATTTTGTTCTTGTTTCTTTCTTTGGCCACGTTATCATGAGTTGATGAAAGATGATTATATTTCTTTGTTTATCCACTTGTGTTGATGAATTGTCACTCCAAAAAATTTCAGATTATACTGTCATGATGATGCAGTCTAAAAGATAAATTAGAATTTTATAACGGATTAGGATGTCATACGAAGTTATATATTGACGATTGTCACTCTAAAAAATCTTAGATAATATCATCATGATGATGCAGGCCAAAAGATAAATTAGAGTTTGATAACGGGTTAGGATGTCATACCTAGGGAAATTACATGTCCACTATTACACGAGTCACTCGAAAAAAGGTTTAACAAATAGCAAATTGCATGCTCTCAAATAAGATTTCTTTAAAGATAATTCTCGATTTAAATTAAAAGTTTACCAACAATATATAAAAACTCACTTGTGATACTGTCACATTTCCCTCAAGATCTCTTGCAGGGAAAAGAAAATGTCTAGTTTAGAGTTGTTAATTATATCTTTTAGGAAAATGAAAAGTCAATTCGAGATATTTATCACACGAGTATTTAATTAGTTCAAACTTACTTAATATTGAATTGGAACCAAGCAAAGAAGGGTTATATGGAAGAGCTTTCATAATTCCTTTGTTGAAATAAGTACAAATGATCTGATTCGTGATTTTTAATCAGATCCTAATCAAATCATAATTAAATCCCTAATCAAATCTTAATTTTTATTATCTTCCTTGTCCACAAAATTGAAACTCGAGGATCGCAAAATTTCTAACTGTATGTTGGAGCTTCGTTCCTAATAATGATAGAGGGAAATTCTAAATGCGCACCACACTTTACCTAGTGAGCACCACATCCTATAGTAGAGTGATGAACAGCACAGGGGAAAATGGTGCTCACTTAGTCAAGTTTGATGCGCATTTTGAATTTCCCATCGATCGGTGGCAATGAGTCGTATCCCACATTCAATTATTTATCTACTTGCGCATTCGAGTTGAAATTGTGCATGCTTGATATATTCAATTATCTATCTACTTGCGCATTCGAGTTGAAATTGTGCATATTGTGCTCAAGCGCAAGAAATCCATGTGAAACGTTGGACCTTGCCTCATCATAAGAGTTTCCAAAGGAGCACACCAATTTTCCTACTGAGCCCATTTTTAGTGTTTTTTTTTTTTTTATTCGGACTCAAAATCTGGACAGTTATAAAGTTGACTCACTAAGAAAAATAGTGTGCTCCTTTGGAAACTCCCCTCAGCACACCAATTTTCCTACTGAGCCCATTTTTAGTGTTTTTTTTTTTTTTTATCCGGACTCAAAATCTGGACAGTTATAAAGTGGACTCACTAGGAAAAATAGTGTGCTCCTTTAGAAACTCCCCTCATCATTCGTCTTATATCATATTTCCACTGGAGCTTCACTCCTAAAGTTGGATAATATCGTTTTCGTTAGTCAATCACACTCTATTAACCCTATGCCCATCCCTATATTTTGCTAAGTTTTTCACAAACACCATATTTTTTTAACAGAGTCTAGATCAATAGATCAACTGCAGACAGAGGTAGCACACTATAAAAGATAATGCATCATATAACTTTTTTAACACGAGAACAACATGACACGATAAAGAAATTCTGATGCTCAAAGACTTTTGTAGCTTTAGAAAGTGAAGACTCTAACTTACGACTTATGGACAAGTGTTCTTCCTTTTTTTCCTTTTTCCAACAATTATTGTTATCCTTTCTGCCAATAATGGGAATCTCTTCTAAGATACTTTTGACTCAAAAACAAAAATGCATCAAGAAAAATTAAAGCAAACAGCAGAAAACTAAGCTCACAATAGATAAGTTAAGAATCAATTTTTGACATGTCCTATTTACAATTTTAAATTAGAAAAATAAGGTTTTTATGCTGAAGCTTAAAAAGCAGAAAGCACAAACTCAAAATAACTTCATTAAAAAGATAATGCTGTGGCTGAGCCTCACGATATAATAGCTATAAATATATCACCTCTAGGTATAGTCACCGTTAGCATGTCAACATATTATATAGAGCTGAGCACCATATTAAGGCAAACATAGACCATCTACTGATTCTACTCTGGCAAAGAAACATAATATGATGATTCTCCAAGAAACAAAATAAACACAGATACAAAACATTCTCATCCATAGCTTTGTTTCATAAGTACAATAATTTCATTGCAAAATCTCGTTATCATGTGAATATTTCATCTTCAGACTTTTCAGCTGTCCCATAATGTGTTTCTCATCAAAAATAAGCACAAAGATTGATAAACAAAGAAGAAACTAAGGACATCATTCCATTTAAACAGGCCAAAACACTTGATTCAAGATGGAAGCCACAGCCCCCAAAAGTCTTCAATCTCCCTTTTTTCTAAAAGAGCATCCCTCGGTGAGCCTTGCACGACCTCCAGTTGGCTGGCACAGTACGGTCTGGCAATTACCGCAGACCACAACAGTCTGAGAGTGGCTAAAGACGGTAGTTCTGAGAGGGGTAAGAAGAGAAGCATCATTAGCACTTACATCAAGTGGATCTATAGTTTAAAACAGTCTCAAAGACTCTTTTTTCTCTCCAAACACCTTTTTTTTCCCTCTGTTTTCAAAGTTCTCTTTTGATATAGGAACTACATGTAATGTCATTATTCCCTGCCTTTTCCAAGAAAACAAACAAAAAGTGTATTTTGAACAAGGGTTAATTACACTCAAACCTTTTGTAGTATGGGGGTGTATAACTTTATCACTCCTAAAGTTTTAAACTCTTACTTAGACTCCCTAAACCACAGAAAAAATATCTTTGTCTGAGCTTTCCTGTCAGTTTTTTTTTTTTTTGCAGTCTAGGGGGTCTAAGTGAGAGTTTAAAACTTCATGGGTGATAAGTTATACACCCCTCGTACGAGGGTCCAAGTGTAATTAACCCTTTGAACAATTATAAATCATGATAAATCAAAAACAATTACAAGAAAGACATATTGAAAACAGATAATTGGCGCCTGTGGATGCAAAATAGATGATATAATACTATCTATTGTAGACTTTCAGTATGACTTTGAAGTACATAAATACATTACTTCAAAAGTGAAATTCCATGCCGGAAAAAAAAGAAGAAGCAACATGCCTAATGTGCACCGCTTGAAATATTTAAAACCTAACAACTGCATATTAAATCAATGTCACGAACGTTACTTGTATTAAGTTTATCATCCACACAGACACTTCACGAAAAGCTTAGCATTTCAAATTACTAAGACAAGAATTCAGCAGCTGGCAGTCTAAAAGTTCATCAAAGCCTTGTTGATGAATGGAGTTATAAAAATGGGAGGCAAGGTTTTAAGTAGACGTACATGTTATGCAAAATCCAGTTACGAGGCTCCAGTTCCAGTCTAATAACTCCAATTGATGAAACATTTGGGGTTTTAAAAAAAATGGAAGTATGAGAGAACAATAAAGTTAGATTTTTGCCAAGAGTTCCCAATTCAAAAATTTTTCTAAAGAAGAATTAGTTTAGGTTTGGGGTTATCTAACAGGGTGAAGGTAAAATAACTGTCACAGATGGACCTGAGTCACTGCAACAAGTAATATCACGGCCATCTTTTCAAACATAAAAAATCAATTCTGAAAATTTAGATGTAACTTGCAAGTGCATGAGTGATGCTGTGTACAGCCTCCAAAGATTAATACGATTCAGAAAACTCTATTAGGCAGACAACAAATATCATGGCTTGAAAAAAAAAGCATCATATTAGAAATTGAGTATTACTGTTCATAGATCTCTACTTTCATTCAGAACATAGAAATGCTCCTACACAGACCAATCTGCTACCAGAAAAAAGTTTGAATGTCCTTGTATTGGTTGTTCATATGTTCTTATGTTGGTCATGAACAATAAGATGGGGACAACGGTAAAACTTATTCATCAAAACTATCCGAGTCATTAAGCCTAGCCCAAGCTGTTTAGAGGAAGTGTCAACCTTCCAAACAGTTCTACTAATTGAGGACATTGTGTGTCGTAAGACACAACAAACTACATCATATCCTTTATTCTGACTCTTAATCCAAGTTAACTTATTCCTTTTCCTGCTACTTCTAAATCATGCATACTTTCCATGCCACCCCAATTTGCAACACATGACCATTTGCAACGCATGACCATAACTGAGCAGTGCTCTTTATCCACACTGATTGGTGCAATTTTACATTGACTACTGCAATTCTCGTACCTTTTTAACTAATTCCTTGATGTTTCCAACCAGTTCTGCAAAATTATTGAGATGATCAAATTTCATCCATACAAATTCACTGCTATGCCACATTAGCATTCAAATTTCAGCCATACCTACATTTGTCTCATTGAGCACGAATCTTGCTCATTTTTTTCTCAAGTCACCAAACAACTTATGCACTAATTACCTTCTTTTACATGTCTACTACTAATATATAATCTTCTGCATTATTTTGTGTAATGAATTTCTATCATGTAATAAGTCAAAGGTGATATATAACCACACATTGTGGATCTTTTGATGAAGGTCCAAGTTTCACTGTGAATGTGGCTAAAAGAGATTGCATTTGTTTATGTAATAATAATAAGTAGAAGAAACAGTAATAACAACAATAACTTTGAACCAACATACCCACAAATCATGTCTTTTAACTTCTTGATTTTGTATCCCCCCACCCACCCAAACAAAGAATAAAATAAAATAACATAAAGCACCTGGAGAGCCCAAAAAAATAAAAGATTCCAAAGCCTCTAGAAAATTTTGCTTCTTCATTCATAAACACATCAAATTTGCTTTTCAGAGCAAACTCCCTTGGAGTACTAACAATTGGAGAGAAGTTTCATTTAACCATTTAGCAGGTTAAATTACAGAAAAACTACAGACTATAGTCACAAATGCAGAAAGCTAACTTTAAGTTCCAACTTATTTTATTGTCAAAAATATACAGGAACACCATTGTAGAGTTTCGAGTTTGAGATTTGGCTTTTGGGGATAGTTTTAATTATGAAAAGAGAAAACCCGGAGATATTAACAAATGCTGTAGTTATTGTTGGAAGCGGAGATTACGAGGAAACTCAAACAACCCCCTCCCCCACCTCCCAGCCACCAACGGGGAGAAAAAAACCACATGTGAGCAGCACACAAACAAAAAAGATGGAAAAACTATTCTTTAACACAAGGATAAAAGATAAGGGGGGAGGACCAGCCACCTCTCATACCATGTTCTCCATAAGTCCTTAACCCTCCACTTCTATCCTTTGCCAATCATGATTCAGGCTTCGCCAATCATGATTCAGGCTACTGCAAATGCCTCCAGCACTCTGGTATCAGAGTCCGGACGTTCCTTGTTGGGCACGAGGGATCAACGTCTTCAGTGTGATGTCTACTGTTCCGGTTCCGGTATGTACTGTATCTTTTGAATTATTATAAAATAGATTGTACTTGGTTTGCTGTGTTAGATAAGTTCTCTGTTTATTTTATGTGATTTTATTCCCAAAAAATTCATAAAAAATTACCAAAATCATAAAAATTCCCAAAAAAATTGGGAAAAATCCTCAAAAATTAGAAAAGTCAATGTAGCAGTATGGTAGCAAATATGAAAAAATTATTAAAAATTAGAGAAAATTCGAAAAAGTCGCTAGAAAATTCAGAAAAAATAAGGAAAAAATCAGGAAAAATCAGAAAAAATTGGAGAAGCTTGAGGATAATTTGGAAAAGCCATTTTAAGTGCATATACGGTGTCAAATTGACTGTAAGACTGACTTTTACTCTCTTATAACCTGCATAAGGATTATTCGAGTTTCATTCTAAGTGTTCCTTACCAGATTTGGGTAATTTTAAAGCTCAAATTCTTGCGTGTGCCCTTTGTTGCCGCAGATAGGCGTTTCTAGGGTCCCTCAGGAGGTGGTTTTAGGTACCGTAGGCTACTCAGAGCTAACTGTCTGCCGACATCTTAGATGGCTACCGATAATCATTGCGATTATGAGATATGTAGAACGGATTGTAGTTTATGGGCATCACATATTGTGCCTTATATGACAGTGTACACCCCAAAGTATTCCAAAAAAAAATTTGATGAGGTAGTTTTTCAAATGGAGAAATGGAAGAAATAATATAAAAATCCTAACATAACTATAGAGGATAAAAAGAATCTAACTTACCAACTTGAGAAAAATTACAAAAAATTTAAAATCTACTATCATTTCGGATATGAATTGAGCGTGGAAGAGATCAAATCAAATGTAACAAGCAATATAACTAAGGAGAATGAGAAAGCAAATGAAGAGGATGATAATAACCTTTAAAAATCCAAACGTAGTCCTGCACAAACTAAAAATCCAATAGAAAACCATGACCAAGAGAATAAATGTGAGGCAGAGACAACAAATGAGGAAATAGTGAGGAGGTTAAATCGCATTGACGGTTTAGGAACAAGCTTAAAACAAAAGAAACCAAGTCAATAGATTACTATGATGCAAGTCGAAAGAACATACTCCAGACAAAAGTATGACTCGATAATTGAACTGAATAATTGCTAGAAAGAGCTATATAAGGATCAAAATAGCACTATTCAAGGGAGAGACCATCTAATTAATAAAATACAAGAGACGTACCTACAAAAAGAAGGTTTGTTGAAGCATTTTAAGTTTGAAGATTTGTTGCACCATTTTAAGTTTGACCCTAAAATATATAACTTAGAAAGTGAGGATGAATATCTAGAGAATGAGAGTATCACGAATTCAGAGGATGAAAATTGTGGGATAACTATAAATGATGAATACTAGACTAAATCTGAAGGAAATATCAAATCTGATAATGAACTGATATATGTCGATGAAGATAGCAATGCTTCATTAGACTTAAATAATTTACAAATGGGAAAAAACCTAAGATTGATGATCTAATAAAACTGAGTGTACCTCAAGGAGGAACTTATTTGGATCTATGTAACGTGCACTTTAAGAATAAGCAGAGATCCATAGACGACTTGGCACAATCTCTAGCAATCGTAATCATGAATCACAAAGAATCATGGGATAAAGAAAAGTCTGTTAATTACATCATGGGTACTTTACAAGGAGATATAATGCAATGGATGAAACAATGGATAAATTCCAAAGGGAAAAGTAAACGAAGTGAATGAGTTGAAGACGTCAAAGTTCACTGGATTTGATGATATCCTTACTGATTTCATAAAAATCATAAAAGAAAATTTATATGGATTCATAAATGACAAAGTCCAAGAGGAAGAAATCCTTTACGCATTGTCCAAAATTGAGTTATGCGAAATATGTGAGTTTGAAAAATGTTGCAAAATATTTTCAAAATACTTTTACAAATTAAAATACAATAAAGTACAAAATTAGTTTGATCCATTTCTTCACAAGCTCCCAAGCCCATCGGATACTAAAACACAAAACAGATATCCAGATATAAAATCTTATAAAAAATGAAAAATTCAATCAGTAACTCCGTTAAAGAAAGAAAGTGTTGTGAAAAAATAATTGGTGAAAACTAAAAAATAGGAAACGAAACACAAGAGAAAAAACCAAAGCCAGTGTCTAGAAAATTTTTTCGATGGAGGCCATGGAGGAAGCGATCTTTAGCCCAGAAGATATCAAAAAAATGAAGAAACACCAATAAATAAAAAAGACAGAGATATATAAGGTCTCACGATTCAATGGAAACATAACTACTAATCTGTCAGTTGGAGAACGAGTAGATATGCCCATCTTCAGCTGAAAAAAGCTGAAAAGATGGAAAAGAAGTACCCAAAAACTCGATATATTCATATTGGTTTAATCTAAATTAAAATTAATGCACTGTTTAGAGCTGGCATAGATGTCCCCATAATAACACTTGTCATGGATAACCGATTCACCAACTGCCATCAGGTTTCCAATCCAATATGGTGAACCAGACCGTATGATTCAACATTCAACTCAACTACTTTATTTCTATAGTGAACACAAACATAATAGATACAGTACGACTAAAAATTAAAACTCAGGGAATGAATATGAAAACTAATTCACATGATCTGGCCATAGAATATACGATACATGAATTGACCCAAACTACAGAGGCTAGAACAGTCTCAAACCAAAGAGAGAAAATTGAGATATTTGAACCGAAACCATTTGAAGAAGAGATAAAACCTAAACTGATGAATATGAAGGATCTCGCGATACCTAAACAATGGTTTCTTGAAAATCTAATACAAACTGAAGAACCAAAACACTTCGAAGGGGTAGAAATACAGAGTTTCGAAAATAGCCTATATATAAAAAATAATTCAAAGCAATCACTGTTAACAAGAAGCAATAGTGCAAGGAAATCTAAAAAACGAAAAAACCAGTCCTATTCCAACTACTAAGAGAAGATCATAGTCCAAACTCAAAGAAAAAAGAAAACGAACAAAAGCTAAGTATACCACTCATGCCTGAATCAACTGCTCGACAAGAAAGTGTCAAGACCGATTATTAATAAAATAATGATAATAATAATAATATAATAATCCCTAGACAAGGAACAAATATTCCATTAAATTACTAGCCAGGTAATTTAATAACTATTTTTACAGAGCAACGTGGAGAAAGAAAAAGAAATAGTTCTGGTCAGAAAAGACAAAAAGAGAGCAAATTTTCGAGATGACTAGACAGGCACTTCCCAAAAAAATTTCCTGAGTATCAAGACAATGATACTCGATTACAGAGAGACAATAAGCAAAATCCTGTCAGAAAACAAAGCAGACACCATCAAAACTTCCAACAGCTATCCAAAACTCTTCTAGTTCATGCAAGAAGATTTGTGGGACATTCAAAAAAAAAAAGATGATGCCTCTGTTGACATCCACGATCCAAGATTCCCGACAGTAATAGTAAGATTCCTGTAAAATTCCTGACAAGTAACAGTAAGATTCCCGACATTCACTTCTCAAATTCCCAATGATTTTCTTATCCTTGTATTAGCTGGTAAGAAAAGTACATTCCAGTTTGGAGCCGCATAACCATGCTTACAAGGCTTGATACTTGAATCACGTTTGCATCTAATGGTGTAAACAAGAACGAAAGGGATCCACCTATTACGAATATTTTGCTCATTCAATTTTCACGTGGCTGCACACTAGCTTCCATTGAGTTATACTCAAACTTGTGTTACTAATAAGTTGAAAAACTTATTGAAGTAGGAAAAAAAAAAGACCAAGATTATGACCAAGTTATACTCAACCTTGTGTTTACTTTGCCCAAAATTCATGAAAAATCTGATATGAAAATGACCAAGATTAAAAAAAAAAGACTATAACTATTGGAAATAGCCAATATAACTTAAGACTTATTAAAACTTCTTACATTATTTTAAAAAAACTACAACTGTAGGCTTTGTTATGTGATACATGATGATCAGTCAATGGAAAGGATTGAAAGTTTTTATCACTATTCGCTTTTAAGTATTGATCACTCTTTCAGTGGTTAAGAAAATTGCATTCTTCATTCTCTAGGTGCTCAAGAGACCTAGGTGTTTTACCAAATGTAATCTGCAATACAACATGATATAAAATTAAACTAATATAAAGAAAAGCAAGATGGGATGCAGCATCGCAACAACAAAATCTTTATATTATGTTCACCAGTGTTGTTTTCAACTTCATTAGGTGGGTTCAAAAGGCAGGTTTTTTGTAAGTTGAAGACAATCGGGGACGCATGTTGATGCGGACACACCATACACAGCAAAAAACATGTTGAGCATGCAATGTGACATGTCAATAAAAAAGAAAAAAACAAGGGAACCAAACATGCTACAAACACGATAATGATAAACTTGCAATTAATAGGAACAAGGTTCCTATATAAAAATCTGATATAGTTTTCATGGCAATGTAATATTTAAGTTCTTCATAGATTTAGCAAAGTTATAATAAATCTTAAATGCATGTAACACATAAGTTCTTCACGGACTAATATTTTTTTTTGGTTATTTTGGGTGCTTTGAAGTTTAAACTCTCTTTGGATATTTAAAAAGTAAAATTATTGTGTTAATAATAGAAGCACTCTTTTTGGATTCTTGAATAGGAAATTATTATGTTAATAATAGAAGATTATATATTTATATTTATATTTTTCCGTGCAAATGTCATGTTTGTATCCTCAATTTTCCAAAAAATGTCATGTCCTGTGATGTATCAATGTCGTATCCTTGTTCATATCCATTCTTCTAGGTGAGAAGTTTCTAAAATTCAGGATCGCTGATAGTCAACTCGGTTTTGGATGCAAACGAAGCATCTTTAAAAGGAGTGTTGCCTAGGAAGAACTTGGTATTAATCACCTCAATCGAAAGTACCAGCTTATAATCTACTGAAGAAGTTAGTATCATATACAATGATAATGCACGTACAACTTATTAGAAAATTACTTTTGGTTGAAATTATTCTGATCAGAAAATGAGTAATGCATGTGAAAGCTAGATTTCCATGTGTTTATAGGAGTGGGGCTAGAAATAACCAAAACATAGACATATCAGCTATAAACCTTTTACTGGCATATCCTTTTATAACAGATAAACTGTCCTACAAACTTGAATTTCTTAACCTATTAATATCACAACATACTTTTATAATTGGATATATCATTAATTTTTCCAAGAATACAAAAGGCAATTCAAAACTCTACACAACACAAAAGGGCTAATACTGATTGTACATGTGAGAAATTCTTCACTATCCTACATTACCATTGGTATTTACTTGACCTTCGTTCACAGAAGAAAGAATAGAACAGCAACAGTCATGATGCCCGTTATTCCCTATGGGCAAGAGCCACAACTTGTAACCAATATTGCCACCCACTTTTTGTTCAAAAAGTATTAATAGCATGGAGATAATCACAGCTTAAAATCCACTTGAACAAGATTATAAACATAATATACGGAATCTCTTGCTCAATCTATTAATGCACCTAGCCTACTCAATGCATGCAGCACTGTCTTGTCTCTAACGATGTAATATCTTCTCACATTGATGTCCAGTGTGGTGCCTAGGCTGCATCTTGCACCTAGGCTTACCTAACCTAAGCTACATCAAGTTTCTTACAACAATCTCAACACTGCCGTAAAGATGTAAAATGTACACTCGTTTACCTTTACAGACAAATAAAATAATATGAACAAATTACGCCATAGATATGATGCAAAAACAGCATGCATCAGCATGCAATTTACAAAACATATGCATGTAAGATTTAGTTGTGCTTCTATTATATTAATAGAGATTCCCCTAAATTAACTTCAAGAAGACTCACCACATCCTCATCATTACAACACAGAATCACAATAAAACTAAATGTGATCGCTTAACAACACAAAGAACAAAGTTTTCGACAGATTTCAACAAAACAATATATGAGGCACGAAAAAGATCTCTTACATGTTGAAGCATCCCTGGCACTTGACATCCTAAATATCACAAGACAAATATAACAGAATCGTCAAAATTTAATCTTCATACAGAAACAAACTTAGACAAATTGCTACAGGAAAACGATCACAACAACAACGCACCATGAAGAAGGAGTTGGGCGACTGGACGAGGCGCTTGAGCTTGTGCCTCCGCTTCTCGAGCTCCGCCGGTGGATTAAGCAGATCAATGTCGTTCGGGAGAACCTAGGGACAACAACATCCAACACGTCAGGGGGAGATGAGACGAGCAACCCTAACCCTAGAAAATTTTTAGGAACGAAAAAGAGTTTTAGAGAGAGAAAAAGGTACCATCTTTTAAATTCTAGGAGAAGTATCGAGCTGCGAACGAGAGCGGCAGCGCCAGAGAGGAGGAAAGAGAAAAAGGGTGAAAAACCCTAATTTTGGATGATTTTATAGGGGCTTGTGCACGTGAGATGCACGTGGCCTGGAAGGACTCTCCCAGTTAATTTTAATTTCTGTTACACGCGAGATACGAGCTCTTTAGGCCGGTTTAGAGCCCTGCATGCAGGGGCGGCAAGTGGACCATGATCGGCCTGGTTGGGGCACGGCTTGTACCTGGTACGGATCTGCCGTGTCGGCACAGCAAGTCCCATTTTTGGAACGTGTCATGTCCAGGCACGACACATCCGTCCCTGCATAGGCTCGAGTTCGGTGGCCTACTTGGCACGTGTCGTGCCCGAATCGAGTGTGCCGATACGTTTTTTCTTTTTTAAAATACTAAGTTGATTATTAAATAAGTTTACGAGAATAGTTAGTTTAATTTAATTAGTTTTAATAAAAATAAACAAAAGTAAAAATAAAAGTGTATTATATTAAATCCCATTATATTAGCATAGTTACTCTATAAATCTCTTTGGAAATCATACAAACACTGAAGAGAGTGGAGAGTACCCTACTCGTCATCCTCAAATTATTCTTAATATTTTCTCCAAGAGATTTATGAGTTAAAAAAATTATATGAAAAAAATAAATGAAAAAAATTACAAATATTGAAATTACAATTCAAAAAGAAAAATAAAAATCTATTTTTATTCATTTTCTGGTAAGTTCTGTACTTCTATTTCGTTGAACGATCCTTATTCTCTTTCTTCTGCATTGAACCAGTCCTTCAAGAAAACACACATATCTAATGTGTTTACTGCTATTAAGTTTTTCTACTCCATGAGCACTCTACCACCTGCACTGAAAGCAAACTCCGATGCTACGGTAGACACATGAGGAGTTAGTAAATTACGGACCATGTTAGAAAGCATATAATATATTTTTTTTCCTGTGATTTCCACCGGGCTAAAAAATCAAAAGTTTCATAATTTTCAGGGTTCATATCATCTTCATAGTTAACCATTTCTAAATAATAATGTAATTCATTAAAATATGTACTAGATTGGCTAACATTTTTTCGGTGAAATACGAATGATATTATTGGATTTCGGATTTCCCTAACAGTTAGTTTTTTTGTAGATTGTATTTTATTACCATAAATATCTTCATATATATATGTTACATAATATCCAAATAATTTTTAATATCATTAACTAAATCCCTAACATTATCTTCATAACACATATTTTTATAAAATAAATCTATTAAAATTTCAAGTCCATCTAACTTACAACGTGAATCTACAACAGTTGCAAAATATAATAAGTATGAAAAATTTCTAAAATATTTATTAAATTTAGTTTCCATGAGTTGAATAATATCTTTAAGTATTAAGTGTTTGAATCACTTACTATTCTCAATCCATTTTATACACATAAATTAAGTATGTGATAAGTACACCTAATGTGAATAATTTTCTATTTAAATTTGGTTTAGTAATATTTTTTAGAATTTTTATTGCGACTGTATTTTCAAAAGTATATTGAAAGAAATGGAAAAAAAATTCTATTCCAAATGCCGAAAAAACAATAAGTAGGGATTGTGATAAATTATATGCATTCAAATATCCTAAAACTAATTTTTTTTTTATATATATACCAATCTTGATCTATATAGTGAGCCGTTACACATAAATAATGATAATCATTTAGAATCTTCCAACAATCTGCGGTTATTACTACTCTAAAAATTAAAAATGTTAAAATAGCAATTAAAGTTTCTCTCCTATTTTTATATATTTTAACTATGTCGGATTTACATGTGGAACGTGAGATTTTTTCAAATTCAAGAATAAAAGATTTTTTCAAAAATAAGATTTTCTTATAAATTTTTCTATTTTTTGGTTTTCCGACATAGAAAAAGGTTGTTCGGTATTTACTATAAATATTGCTAAATTTTCTGTAACTCCCCCAATTAATAAAAGGATTTCAAAATGAAGGACGCTGCTTAAATACTATAAATAACCCAACAGTCGCAGGATTTTGGAATAATCGTAACTACTGCCATATCAAAATGAACAAACATGTATGAATCTGAAAGGATTTCATATATACAGAGAGTTGATTACATAAAATGACACACTGTTTTAAATATTTACACAAAAGAGTTAAATACTATAGGGTTGAAGCAGTGCCCAGCAAAAGGAAATAGGAATAAGAAGTGTGAAGTGCCCAAATAGTATTATACTGATATCTTCTACTCGATCTGGTTGGTAAAATAAGAATCGTTGTTTGGACCGATCTCCCCTTCTCTACTTTTATGATCTGGGTTTAAGAAAACCCACGGGATTAAACCCAACAAGTAACACAAGAGCATAAACATGTGTACTATCATAGTACAAAAATAAATAAAAGAATAAATAAATTGCGTTGGTACAAACGTATCCTGAGAATACTGAAAATGAATTAAGCAATATTATTTATGTAAATAGCTGACACAAATCATGTAAAGGTGACAAGTCTATGTGAAGTCCCCAATAGTATGTAGGTAAGGAGATAAGTGTCAATCATGTTGCATGTAACAAGAACTATGTAAGTCATGCACAAGATTCATGTAAAATAAGAAAATAAGTTTATATCATGTTAGTATTGGAATTGGAACTCAATGATGGATAAGATAGCGCGCAGTTTCTCATATTATACAAGTGCCCGTGCATACCCGAGACCTGGCCTCAAATTCATGGCGCTGAACCATGACACACTGCTAGGTGCTTACAAGTCAGATCCCGTTCAATGAAACAAGTAACGGACATCACCCATATGGTGACTCATGTATCAGATGGTGGCTCAGTACCACCCAGTGCTGCTAGTGAAAGGCCCTCGCACCTAATCAAGAAGTTGGCCAACAAGATCCTTGTATAATACAGTACTTATCTATCCATGAATCTGACTAAGTATGTAAATCCGCGAATCTGGCTAAGTATGTAAATCCGCGAATATGACTAAGTGTGCAGTCTGCGAATCTGCTAAGTGTGCAGTCTGCGAATCAGGCTAAGTGTGCAATATGCGAATCTGCTAAGTATGCAGTCCACGAATTTTCTAAGTATGCAGATTCAAAATGATGCAAAATTATCCATAAAGAATAAGGAATCATGTACTCATAATACAAATTAAATAACTCCCAAGAAAGAATATGCATGTTACTTGTACTCGAATACGATTCAAAGAGAGAACAATAACAAGACGCTACTTACACCAAATCCATAAAAGAATTATGTTCTCACAATACAAATCAAATAATTTCCAAGAAAGAGCATACATGTTACTTATACTCAAATACGACTCAAAAAGAGAACAAGAACAATGTGTTACTTATCTCAAATTCCTTTTCAATCTCCTTAGATTTAGCAAATCTCTTTACTCCTTACCTTTCTCTTTTCTCCCTTCCTTTCTTTCTTTATAGTGAACCAGAATAACTAAGGTTAAAGAGAGGAAGGTGATTTTGTTTTGTTCTTTGACAATATTTCTCTAGAGAGAATGAGGTTATATATATGCCTAAAGGCATTTTGGTAATTTTATCCTCTAACCTAGTCCTAAACCTTCTTGCATGTATGACAAGTATCCAATTAGAGTGTCATCTCTCACTCTCCTTGACAACTCATCACCACTAAATGCCAAAGGGGTGCCTTTAAAAACTTAATTAAATTTGAAGGTGTATAAAAAGAAATTTTTAATCTTGATAATTTATAATTTAATAAGCAGGGAAAATTTGGGGTGTTACATCCTACCCACCTAACAAAAAAATTTCGTCCTCAAAATTCCAATTTAAAACTATGTCAGTGTACACAAGTACTTATTGTCATGTAAAAATATATTCAAGTAATATGCATGATCATGAAAATAGCAGTAATGTCGTCCTCAAGTTCTCGAGTAGAGTCCCTTAGTGATCGTGCATCCCATATTAGAATAGTCACTATTCTGGACTTTCACCTAAGCATCTCGTTATCTATGATACACAAAATACATGATGAATAATTTATGTCTTTGATACGAATAATATTGGGTAGACAAGATTTTCAATTTATTTTCGATTTTTTTTTTTGTATGAAGAAATGCAAAAGCAGGATAAAGTTTAATCATAAATAGCTGCTACTGATTTAGAGTGTCACGTCATCCTAATTAAGCAATGAGAAAGATACAAGTGGTAAAGATCTTATAGAGTCAACTTATATGGTCTTATTACCTAGTCGTGACAGACACTAGAAGAGAAAATGAACCTCAATTATTGCAATGTCGATGTAATGGAGTAGCGAATGGTAAAAATACAAGATTGGAAATGAGTTCATGGTTAGTTACAAAATTTCAATTACACAATATTATCCTGTCAAGTGACTGCAATTGCTGGCGCCAGAGAATAAATCTCTACAATTGCCCGGCCGCCTCGATAAGACTTGTGATATACAAAATATTGAAAACATGAACTACATTGGAATAAAGTCCAGATGGAAGATACAAAATGTCAAATAGGATTGATCAATAAAAGTAATGGAATAAGACAATCGTTTAGAAAGATAAGTTTTAATTTTAGCAACAAGATATATGGTCATGTTCTGACTTGATAATATTTATCTTCTGTAATTATAATTTATCATCAACTTCTTATCATTTACTTTTAATCGACTAATTCTCAGCCTTTTAAGATCTCTTTATATTCTTGCAATTTACCTTTCCATGAATTGTTCCAAATCTTCTAGTTCGCTTGCCTATTTAATTTCATCAACTATATTTACTCCGTCAAGTCTACCAATACCAATTATTCTTAATCATTCTTCTTCCTTTAGAACTGCATACTCAAGGTCATGTCTCTTATATTTAGTCTCCCCAATCTTCTAAAAGAAACACAAGTATGAAATAATTTTTTTTCTCTGAAAACTTAAGGGTAAGATCCAAATTCAATTATTTTTCCATTCTATACTAACATATATCATAATCCCTAACTTGAGAAATCACTACAAACTTTCATACCTCCAGTATTGTCCGGAATTATTAGCACTACACTGTTGTTAGCCTCCATCTTAATTCTTCAAATGTCTTATTGCATTCCTCTATTTTGATATATTCTACTCATTTCCTTGTTAGTTTAGCCAAAGGAGATATGATTTTTGTAAAATTTTGTAGAAACCTTATGTAATACCCAGCCATCTCTTGAAATTTTTGAATTTCTAATACTGATTTTTGACACAGACTAATCCATCTCAACCTCTATCATTTTAAAATCAGCTGATTACACTATCTCCAGATATTATATGGCCCAAAAAAAGTAATCTTATTCAATAAAAATTCACATGTGCTCAGTTTTCCATGTATCTTTTGTTCCTTTAGAGTTTGTAAAATTATGCTCAAATATTTAACTTGCTCTTCTCTATTCATGGAGTAGATCAATATATCGTCAATAAACAACATCATAAATTTGTCTAAATATCGAGCAAAAATATAGTTCATCAAATTTAGAAATATTGCTGGAGTATTGGTTACCCTAAACGGCATCACAAGTACTCATAATGACCGTGTCTTGTTCTAAATGCAGTTTTTAGAATATCTTCTATTCAGACTCTTATTTGATGGAATCTTGAATGAAAATTCATCCTCGAAAATATCTTTACTCCTTCCAGTTGATCAAACAGATCAGTAATGCTTGGTAAAGGATATTTATTCTTGATCATTATTGCATTCAAACCTCAATAGTTTATACACATTTTTTGACTCCCATTCTTCTTTTATGTTAATAATACTGGAGCTCCCTAAGGCGAAACACTAGATTTTACAAAACCAAATTTCAACAACTCGTCACTTACCTCTTAAGTTCTTATAATTCCATGATTTTCATTTGATAAAGGGTTTACAAAGTAATTTAGCTCCAGGGCTAATATCAATAGTGAATTCTACAACTCTTACTAGTGGTAATTCAGATATCTTTTCAGGAAATATATTTAAGAATTCTGACACTACTGAAATCATTCATTCTTCTACAACTTATTACTGTATGGAAAGTGGTCAACAAATCCATACCTAAAATAACATCATATTATCCTCCACTAATAACTAATAAGTTGGAACAAAATTCATTAATAACCAAGAAACACAATCTATACTCTTTATTGGTTATAATACTACCATTCTCGGTCTTAATGTCCCACCTCGCAGATAAGATAGTAAAATCGATAAAATTGTGGGAAACAAATATACTAGTGATGAAACAGTGTGATGTTCCGGAATTAAATAAAACAGTGGTTGGTACATTGCCAACTAAAATCATACCTGTCACGACTCATCCAATGGTTTGAACTTCCTCCACATTCATCAGCTTAACTTACCATTTCCTCCATTCTGTTCCTCCTTAAGCGCTAGCATGAGTTTGTTGTTTCCAAAGGCCCTTTTTTAATCTGGTCCTAAAACTTTCTAGGTTGATATGTTTATTGGTCTATCCTTTGGCTGAAATGGGACCTTAGTTTTTGCCGACTGTTAACTTTTTGGGCAATCTCTCAACTGATGACTAGTGGATCCGCACACCAGACACAATCCTTGAGCTCTTCTACACATTTTCTAGATATGTCCTGGTTTATGACAATAATTACATATTACTAGACCTCGATTCGACATCACCTGCTTCTTTGCTGGTGTGCCATCAAATTTCCTGGCCAATGGGTTTGCTCCTTTCCTATATGACCCCTTAAATGCCACTGACCTCTTATTCGCCACCCTAAAAAGGTTCACCATTTTGATTATCTCTTGTTTTTGGTACTGCAATATCCTTTCTAATATCATTATTGTGGTTTGTTGCGTTTGTGCTACCCTTTGTACCATATTTCTAAGCTCAAACTCTTCACCTGTTGGATTTGGGCTTGCGCTAGTAGAAGATTGGGTCGTCATCATTCTGTAACGGACTAAGGAAAATTAATCAGATGGAATTTCAAGATAGATATTCCAAATGAATTAGAAGCAATAGAATAGGCACGATACTAGATCTGATGGATATCAAAGATAAGAAAGAAGTGTCAAGAGTGTACCTTAGACATGTTTTCATGTGGCGGTAGTCATATGGTCTCCCACCTAAACCTAGGCTCTAATACCAAACTGTAACGCCCCCAATTAATAAAAGGATTTCAAAACGGAGGACGCTGCTTGAATACTATAAATAACCCAACAGTCGCAGGATTTTAGAATAAGCATAACTACTGCAATATCAAGATGAACAAATATGTCTGAATCTGAAAAGATTTCATATATACAGAGAGTTGATTACATAAAATGGCACACTACTTTAAATATTTATATAAAAGAGTTAAATACTACAGAATGGAAGCAGTGTCCAGTAAAAGGAAACATGAATAAGAAGTGCGAAGTACCCAAATAGTATTGTACTGATATCTTCTACTCGATCTGGTTGGTAAAGTAAGGATCGTTGTTTGGACCGATCTCCCCTTCTCTAATTCTATGATCTGGACTTTAAAAAACCCAGGGAATTAAACCCAGCAAGTAACACAAGAGTATAAACATGTGTACTATCATAGTACAAAAATAAATAAAAGAATAAATAAATTGCGTTGGTACAAACGTATCCTGAGAATACTGAAAATGAATTAAGCAATATTATTTATGCAAATAGCGGACACAAATCATGTAAAAGTGACAAGTCTATGTGAAGTCTTCATTAGTATATAGGTAAGGAGATAAGTGTCAATCATATTACATGTAATAAGAACCATGTAAGTCATCCACAAGATTCATGTAAAATAAGAAAACAAGTCTATATCATGTTAGTGTTGGAATTGAAACTCAATGATAGATAGGATAACGGTCAGTTTCTCATATTATACAAGTGCCTGTGCATACCCGAGACCCGATCTCAAATTCATGGCGTTGAACCATGACACACTGCTATGTGCTTACAAGTCAGATCTCGTTCAATGCAACAAGTAACAGGCATCACCCATATGGTGACTCATGTATCAGATGGTGGCTCAGTACCACACAGTGCTGCTAGTAAAAGGCTATCAGCACTTAATCAAAAAGTTGGCCAACAAGATCCTTGTATAATACGGTACTTATCTATCCATCATGTAGTTTTTTCCCATGTTAGTAATGCATATGATATACGTGAATTAAAGGAAACACGTGGCCTTTCATATCAAATTATGTACATATCATTTTCACAAGAATCAAGAGTTCAGGAATCAAGATTTGGGATCATGTACATATGTATCATAAAAATACTTCATGTCATATAATAAAGATACTAAAACTTATTCTCATGAATAATCTTACCTTAATATATCATAAGAATACTTCATGTCATGTAATAAAGATACTAGAAGTTGTTCTTATGAATAATCTTGCCTTCATGTATCATAAGAATATTTCATGTCATGTAATAAAAATATTAGAACTTGTTCTCATGAATAATCTTGCCTTCATGTATCATAAGAATACTTCATGTCATGTAATAAAGATACTAAAACTTGTTCTCATGAATAATTTTACCTTCATATATCATAAGAATATTTCATATCATGTAATAAAGATACTAGAACTTGTTCTCATGAATAATCTTGTCTTCATGTATTATGTTGGTATTCATATGTCATGTTATCATAAAATGACTAGCTATGTAAATTAGCGAATCTGGCTAAATATATAAATCCGGGAATCTTGCTAAATATGTAAATCCGCGAACCAGACTAAGTATGTAAATCCGCGAATCTGGCCAAATCTGTAAATCCGCGAATCAGGCTAAGTAGGTAAATCCGCGAATAAGGCTAAATATATAAATCCGCGAATCAGGTTAAGTATCTAAATCCGTGAATCTGGCTAAATCTGGCTAAGTATGTAAATCCGCAAATCTGACTAAGTGTGCAGTCTGCGAATCTGCTAAGTGTGCAGTCGCGAATCAAGCTAAGTAGGTAAATCTGCAAATCGGCTATGTATGTAAATCTGCGAATCATGCTAAGTAGGTAAATTCGCAAATCTGACTAAGTATGTAAATCTGCGAATCAGGCTAAGTATGTTAATCCACGAATCTGGCTAAGTATGTAAATTCGTGAATCTGACTAAGTGTGCAGTCTGCGAATCTGCTAAGTGTGCAGTCCGCAAATCAGGCTAAGTGTGCAGTCTGCGAATCTGCTAAGTATGCAGTCCGCGAATTTTCTAAGTATGCAAATCCAAAATGATGTAAAATTATCCATAAAGAAAAAGGAATCATGTATTCATAATAAAATCAAATAACTCCCAAGAAAGAATATGCATGTTACTTGTACTTGAATACGATTCAAAGAGAGAACAATAACAAGACACTACTTACACCAAATCCATAAAAGAATTATGTTCTCACAATACAAATCAAATAATTTTCAAGAAAGAGCATATATGTTACTTGTACTCAAATACGATTCAAAGAGAGAATAAGAATAAGGTGTTACTTACCTCAAATTCCTCTTCAATTTTCTTAGATTCAGCAAAACTCTTTACTCCTTACCTTTCTCTTTTCTCCCTTTCTTTCTTTCCAGCGAACCAAAATAACTAAGGTTAGAGAGAGGAAGGTGATTTTGTTTTGTTCTTTGATAATATTTCTCTAGAGAGAATGAGGTTATATATATGCCTAAGGGCATTTTGGTAACCTTGTCCTCTAGACTAATCCCAAGGCTTCTTACATGTATGATAAGTGTCCAACTAGAGTGCCACCTCTCACTCTCCTCTGACAACTCATCACTACTAAATGCCAAAGGGGTGTCTTTAGAAACTGAATTAAATTTGAAGGTGTATAGGAAGAAATTTTTAATCTTGATAATTTATAATTTAATAAGCATGAAAATTTTGGGGTGTTGCATTTTCTCTTGTGTTTATATAATTATATTTAAAAGTTCCTAAAGTTCCTCCGTAGGTGTTTATTTGTGTTTGTTGTGGTTCATTTGGTAGATGTGTTTTATTTAGGTATCTTTTAAGGTGATTCGTTCCACTACTTAAAAGGAATGAGTAGATTTTTAAACAATATTTACATCTAACTTTTCTAACACCATTTTTCATAATTATTTCAAAATGTTTCAATATGTCCGATCTAGAAGTCCTACCGAGAGTGGTTATTTGGGTTTCGGGCATAATTGCTTCGGATTGTTCTTCTTCGGCCATAGAAAAGTATACTTGAGGAGGGTATTCTAAGGGTTGGTAAAGAGTTTGATATTCTTCACTTGTTAAAAAAGGAGAAAAAACCTGCGGCTTGAGAGTAAAAAGCGTCGGACGAATATGGATCCATTTTAAAAAAATGAATAAAAAATCTCGAAAAAACCGAATAAAAAAACTTCAAATTATAAATACCTCTTGAGCGATGAACCGCTTGAGAGATTGAGTCGAGAGATGAGTACTAGAGGGAGGAAACCGGAAAAATAAAGAAAAGTTTGCTTGAGAGTATAGAGTTGAGGCATACTTGAATCTTGATTTTGAGACTTACTTTCTTGAGACTTCTTAATCACTTGATACTTACTTGAAACTTGATTGAATATAGTAGAATTTATTTGGAAGAATTTTATTTTTAGAATATTTTGAGAGAGTTGAGAATTGAGAAAAGTTTTGAGAGAATAAATTTGTTTGTGTAAAGAATAGAAATGGATGAGATTAGGGGTTATTTATGGGAAAGAAAGGTTTTTTTTGGCAAAAAAAAAAAAATGCAAACCCCCTAACGATCATTTTGACCGTTGGGGGGAAAATTTTGCATAAAAAATTGTAAGAATCCCCAACGGCTAGGGAGCTCTGTGCAAAAAAAAATTGCAAAAAACTCCCCTAACGGTTATAAATGACTAATTTTAAAAAAAAATAAATAGGCAGGCCAAGTCGTACCTAGCACATAATAGGCACGGCTCGGCCTGCCCGGGCCGCGCCGTGCCGACACCCTAGGCAATCTAGGCTCAGGCACGGCCCGAGCCTGAGACCAGGGCCATGACAGGCGCGTGCCCGGCACGTGTCGAGTCAGGCGTGCCCAACGGGTCGCCCGCCCATTTGTCACCCCTACATGAATGCTGTCTGCAAAGCCCATCCTTTCCTATTATTTTTTTAAATAATTTTTTAAATGGTTAATTGCAGTGAGATCTCTTATCCTGTAGAATTAGTGTAAAATTTTACCATTTAATTTTAAAATTCTCAACTTAGTCATTGGAATTCTAATGTTATTAGTTAATAATTTGTTATTCTCACCCTTGTTTAAACTGAATCAAATATTTTTTTATGAGAGTCCCAAAATATCCTTAGTACTTTAGTTTTCGGTAAGTGTCTAAGTGAGGGAGAAAAGAGGGTATTTTGGAATTTTCATAAAAAATATGCTAATTTAAATAAAGGTGAGAATAATAAACTATTGACTAGCACGTAAGAAGTATAGAACAATTAATTGTGATCTCTACATTGAAAAATGACAGTATACAAAAAAGCGGTTTTACATATCGGTCCCTTAAATCTTTAAAAATTAGACTTTAGTCCCTAAAATCTTCATATTTTGATTTTAACCACCAAATCCTTCAAGTTACTTCACTTTAGTCCCCCTGAATAATTTCTGTTAGGCCAATTAAAATTTTAATCCGAGTTTTCCGTTATACCTTTAAAAGAGAGGGAGATAACAGTTATTTTCCTCCCTTTTTTCTTATTCCTCTCTTCCTCTTCTTATTGGGTTCACGTTATATCCCACAAAACCGTCGTTTTCACCGTTCCTCACTAATTCGTTCTAAAGATGAAGGAGAGCAGATCCTAACCCTAACCAAATGAGTTAAGACTAAAACTAAATTAGGGTATAGTTATTTTCTCTACTTCTTAAATATTAAAATTAAAATTTACCGTTTAATTGGACGGAATAGCTAACAGAGGAACTAAAGTGAAGTAAGTCAAAGGATTTGGGAACTAAAATCAAAATATGAAGATTTCAGAGGCTAAAGTCTAATTTTAAAGATTTAAGGGACCGATATGTAAAAACCCTACAAAAAATCATGTATTTAGTTTTATTTTGACTGTATATTGGATACGTACAAAATAAACGATTTTCAATAATAGAACTAATAAAACCTTTTAATCGATAATAAAAAAGTGTCAAAATACCATCTATTTACAGCATGAAAATTATAATTAATATGTTGGATCTTTCAAATACACTCTCTATATTGAGATTTAGGGCGCTTCCATATTCAACTCTTCTATGATATCGCCTTACATATGCCATTCCCAATATAAATATATATATATATATATATATATATATATATCTTTTTTTAAAAAATTCTTTTGGATTATAATCTCGACCCCCTAGCGTTCACTCATACCCAATTTCTTGGATTTTAGTTTTGATTTGGTCTTTCATCAAGTTAACACAAAATTAACGATTTTCAATGAATAAAATATTTTGTATGCACTTGATGAAAAGATAAATGAACTCCAAAATTTATAAAATTTAATCTAAAAGAAGTTAAGGAGGTTGATATAATAATTGTAAAAAGAAATTAAAGAAAATTTATTGGATCATTATAGGTTTGCCGCTAACTCATGTAACTTTGCCTGAATTGGCGGCTCACCTATAGTAATCCCACATATATATATATATATATATATATATATATATATATATATATATATATATATATATATATATATAATAGAAATGAGCTGTCACTTCACATAAGTTGTCTGAGTTACAGTCTATTTCTGCAGTCTCTAATAATTTATTTTTAAAATTTTCTTTTGGATTATGATCTAGATTCCCTAAGATTCACTTATACCCAATTTTTTCGATTTTAGTTTTAAATTGGTCTTCCATCAAGCAGGCATAGTTTTCGATAAATATAACATTTTTGTATCTACTTGATGAAAGCACAAATAAATTTCAAAATTGATGGAATTTGATTTCAAAGAAGCTAATGTGATAGAGATTATGATCCTAAAAAGGGATTTTAAAAATAATGGAATCATTAATTTTTCACTGCTGACACACGTAACTTACATGAGGTGGAGCTATACATACGCACTTACGCATAATAAATAAATAAATAAATAAATATGCTCAATTCTCCTATACATACAAATATAGAATTTTATATGTGTTCAAATCCTATAGTGCAGATCGCCTCAAGAGTGATAGTTTTTAGAAGGGACCGTCACTCACTAGTGACTAAGTCAACATCCGAAAAGGAAACCTTTCTTCTTCTTCTTCTTCTTCTTCCGTTTTGCCTCCACTCCAGCTTGCTCTACCAGCTTTGCAATCACAGCTTAGTCATTCACGAACTCAAATGGATAGCTACAGGGTGTTGGGCCAAACTACTGTCTGTATACAAATTAAATAATAACTCCAACCAAACCAGTTGAGAAAATAAATCAAGCACCAAGATAGTAAATAAGAGAACACACCTTATTTATGTGAAAACCCTTCAATATGAAGGGAAAAAATCACGGGACAACTCTGAAATAAATCTATTATAATAAAATAGAGTTTACAATTATCAAGTTTATGTCCAAAACTTGAGTTCAAACAAATTGAAAATCCGAGAAAAATATGATCTCACCACAAACTCTAGGATTTGATAAAATCCAAAATGTAACGAGAACCCTAATAGGAATACTACAATTCTTAGTTGATGAAGCACTCAGAAAACCTTTTCAGAGAAAATCCCAATTTGCTCATGTGTGAAAACCATACCTAACGATTGAAAAGAAAATCAGAAAAAAATTCACCTTTTTTCTTCTTAGTTTTTCTATCACGACGAGTATGCATCCTCAAAATTTGTTGTGCTGGACCAAGATCCGTCATATCAAGAACTTGGACAAATCTACTTTCAAACTGTGAATCTGTTGAATATCTTACCCCATTATCAACATGTCATCTACATATAGCAGAAGGATAATGAAGTTACCACCATGGAATTCTCTGACATATACATAGTGATCTGCCTCTATCCGTGTATAACCATGACCCATCATAAAAGAGTCAAACTTCTTGTACCATTGTCTTGGAGCCTGCTTCAACCCATATAGACTCTTTTTCAACTTTCAAACCATCTGCTTTTATAATGGCTCACTACCCGAAACGCTAGATAGCTGAGTCTTTCGGCAAAATACTCGTGAAAATACGCTTCAGTACAACATCAATTATTACTACAATTTAAATATACAACAATGCTTTAAAAATAGAACATTTATTTAATGGATAAATCTAGATTACAATGGATAATGATAGAAATAAGGATAGAGAAATAATAAAGGCAAAAAATAACATTTTAAGAGTGAAAGCAACCAAAGATAATAAATACATAGTTGAAAGGAAACAGGTCCATCTACTAGCTTCAATTACTCATTGTAAAACTTTAGAACTTCAATCTGATCCATCGAATCTATCCTGAAATCTGAACATATACACCCAGGTCATCAGATCACGATCGAATAAAAAGATAATAACAGTATGAAAAGATAAAGAATAAAGCCAACTGAAATAAATATGAATAATACAAATAAATTCTGATATAAAATATGATTTAAATTATTAACTACATTCTTAATAATATTCATTCTAATTACAATTATGTTCTAGTCTACAAGTCAAATATTTCAATCTAAAGTGTCATATATTATTGGAGAATTTAAATGATATTATATTTGTATTTCAATTATTTTCCTACAGACCCGGAAAAATAGTCGCCAGAATTGTCCACTCGGACCTACATAACGGCAAATAGTAATTTTCATATATAATCAAGCCAATCACTATGCACCCATAATGTGCTCAAAAATCAATTGTACCACTTAACAGTACAGCTGAAACACAGTTTTCATATCAATAAGTGTCTCCCCCAATCCAGTATTATTTACAGTTATCAAAATCATGTCAAGTCTAGTACAGTACATTTCCAATCAATATGTTTCTGATTCAGTTCAAGTTCAAGTGTAGTTCAAGTTTATTATAGTTCAGTAATTGTTATAGAGATATTTTCAATCAATTGTAATATTTTATCAAAATTTCAACCATTAATTTCAGGAATTTCTGATTACATATCATAATAATACACAGTTAGGTAAGATTAAGGAAGTGGGAGTTTTTCCATACAAGCAAATTCTTTAATTAAATAACCACTTTCCTTTGGAGCTCTTTTCTAAACACTATTGTCACACAATATTACAATAATTATCACTATAAATTAGCATTCTAATTTACTATTTATAATTATTGATTAATCAATTTATGTCATATTTCATTTGAATTTTGTGAGATTACAAAATTTCATATAATTAAAAAATATTTAATGATATGAACATGTCCAAATTTCTTTATAATTAAATAGTACTTAATGATATGGACATGCATAAATAAGGAATTCAAATTAATGAAAAGTATAAATAGACAATTTTTGGAAATAACAAGTAACTTTAATAAATAGTTTTTGTCAAAGAAAACATTAATTTATACATGACTACATAAACAATTATATTTAATAAAATTAAAATATAATACATTCCTATCTAATATGAATGATGCATGAAAATGAAAGTTCGAGAGTAAACTCACCTAGCCTGAAGACGTGGTCATCAAATATATTCACATATAAGTTTTCTGATAAAACATTAATAACAAACTTTTATACAAATAAACATTGATTTTTATGATTTTAGGAAAAATTATCTTGAATTGTTAAGGCATGTATAAGTCCATTTTTAGTTATTAACGACTGGCAAGTTTGAAACAATAAAACGAATAGGGAAATTATCTTATTCGATCTATAAGATGAAGAGTTATAGATTTTAGTTAGGTTATTATTACAGATTATCTTCCTATAAATAATTGACATAATCTAATAAAGGAATGGAGATAGTTTCCACCTCTTGACGAATTCTAAGGGAGAAAAAGGGAAAGGAGTTGCCTTGTGGTGCTCCAGCGAGAGGTGCTCCAACAATGGTGATCGTCGATGGGACGGTTGTTGTTTGCGGCGGTAGTCTAGATAGTAGATCGGGTCTGCGAGGTGGTTCCTCCGATGGTCAGCGATGGTCTGACGGTTGACGGAGCTTCAGCGGCCGACGGACTATTGCTTGGAGCTTCGATAGTTGCTGACAGCAACTGGCTGGTAGAGAAAAAAAAAAGATGAGAGAATTTGGTTTGGAGGAAAAATGTAAGATGAATTTATAGGGTTTAAATAGATTTAGGGAGGGTTTAATTTAAGGAGAAATTAAGTGAATTTTGAAGAGGGTCAAAGGCTAATAATTATGACTGATTTAGAAAGTTTTTAAGGACAAATTTGAAAATAGTCAAATGTTCATAATTGTAATTGACTACAGAGTTTGTAATGATAAGTTTAAATTTGAATTCAAATGAGTCAAATGGCTCATTAATATATTTAACTAATGAGACATTGTAGGAATTGAATGATAGAGGAAGAGGAATAGGGAAGTAGAAATGGAAGGTTCAAATGGAAATTATTTACATTTTAAATTAAAAGTTGACTTACTAATTGGAGGTAATTTTTCGGGTTTAATTAATGACTTAAATCTTATTATTATTATAATAATTACTATTATTATCATTATCATCATCATTTTGAGTTTGAACCAAAAGAATGGGTTTGGGCTCTAATGAGATAATTCAAATATTATTAATTTTTTTAAATTAGTTTATAAAAATATTTTGTAGCTTTAAAATTTTATTTAAGTTAATTTATTTTAATATAAACATACGAGAAAAAAATATTAATAAATATATATCATATCGGTTTTGGATAGCTACATCATACCCCCTTAAAGAAAAATTTCGTCCACAAAATTTCAATAAGGGTCACATAAGTTTACTTCACGATTAATCTGCTTATTCCTTGGATAGCTCTCCACCATCTCGTTAATTGAGCTCAAGCTTGATCCATGAATTGAACGAACCATCTTCCAAAGAAAAATAAAGAGAATTTGGATGAGATATGAAAAAAAAAAAAAATAGGAACATATATCAAATGGTAAATATTTAGTTTATATTTGTGATAGAAATTTTTAGAAACAAAATATTTTAAGGAATGAAATAAGAGATAAGAATGGCTCAAAGGAATGAGACTCAAAAAAACTCAACGAGTATTGTGTATATATGTGGCAAACTTTTTTGTAACAAGATCCAAATCAATTCAAATAACTCGAACTAATTTAAAAACCTAGGCTCTAGTACCAATTGCAATGGCCTGCTATCCGAAATGCTGGATAGCCGAGTCGTTTGGCAATATATTCATAAAAATATGCTAAGCCTCAATACAATATCAATCATTGCACAATTTAAATATACAACAATCCTTTTAATAGAACTTTTATTCAATGAGTAAATTTGGATTACAATGGATAATAATAGAATATATGGATAGAGAAATAATAAGGGCCAAAAATAATATTTTAAGATCAAAAGCAACCAAAGATAATAAATACAAAGCTGAACTGGAAACATGTCCATCTACTAACTTTAATTACTCCTTGTAAAGCTTTAGAACTTTAATATAATCCATTGAATTTATCTCGAAATCTGGGCATGCACACCCATGTCATCAGACCGTAACAGAATAAAAAGATAATAGCAGTATGAAAGGATAAAGAATAAAGCCAACTAAAATAAATATGAACAGTGCATATTAATTTAGATATAAAATATGAATTAATTTATTAGCTATATTCTTGATAATGTTTATTCTAATTACAATTATACTCTACTCTACAAGTCAAATATTTCAATCTAAAGTGTTATATAATATTGGAGAATCTAACTAATGCTATATGTATGTTTCGATTGTTTACCTACAGTCCGAAAAAATGGTCACCAAGATTTTTCGGATCTGAGCGGACTTGCATAACAGCAAACAGTAATTTTCAGATGTGATCTAGCCAATCACCAAGCACCCATACTGTGTATAAAAATTAGTTGTACAACTTAATAGTATAGCTGAAACATAATTTTCACATCAATAAGTATCTCCCCCAATCTAATATTATTTACAGTTGTTAAGATCGTGTCAAGTCTAGTACAATATATTTTTAATCAATATGATCCTGATTCAGTTCAAGTTCAAGTATAGTTCTGCTTTATTATAGTTCAGTGATACTTATAGAGATATTTTCAATCAATTGTAATATGTTATCAAAATTTCAACCACTAATTTTAGAGATTTCTAAATGCATATCATAATGACACACAACTAGGAAAGAGTAAGCAAGCGAGAGATTTTCCATACAAGCACGTTCTTTAATTAAAAAATTACTTTTATTTGGAACTCTTTTCTAGATACCGTTGTCACACAAAATTACAATAATTATCACTATATATTAGCATTATAATTTACTGTTTATAATTATTAATTAATCAATTTATAACATATTTCATTTTATTTTATGATATTACCAAATTTCTATAATTAAATAATACTTAATGGTACGGACATGTATAAATAAGGAATTCAAATTAATGAAAAATATGAATAGACAATTTTTTGAAATAATAAGTAACTTTAATAAATAGTTCTTGTCAAAGGAAATAATAATTTATATCATGACTACATAAACAATTATATTTAATCAAATTAAATTATAATTCATTCCTATCTAATAGGAATGGTGCATGAAATTGTGAGTTCGAGAGGGAACTCACCTTAGCCTGAAGACGCGCTCGTCAAATAGATTTACACTCAAGTTTTATGATAAGACATCAATAACAAATTATTATAAAAATAAACGTTGATTTTTATGATTTAAGGAAGAATTATCTTGAATTGTTAAGGCATGTATGAAATTCGTTTTTAGTTATTAAAGACTGACAAGTTTGAAACAATGAAACAAATAGGAAAATAATCTTATTAAGTCTATAAAATGAAAGGTTATAGATTTTAGTTAGGTTCTTATTACGAATTATCTTCATAGATCCAATAGACATAATCTAATTAAGAAATGAAGATAGCTCATACCTCTTGATAGATTCCAAGAGAAAAAAAGAGAAGGAGTTGCCTCGTGGTGCTCTGGTGAGATGTGCTCCAACAACGGTGATTGCTAGTGGGACGGTTGATGTCGGTGACGGTAGTCTAGATAGTAGAGCGGGTCCACGAGGTGGCTCCTCTGATGGTCGGCGACGATCCAACGGTTGACGGACCTTTAGCGGTCGATTGACTATTACTAGCGGCTTTGATAGTTACCGGGGTTGGCCGGCTGGTAGAGAAAGAAAACATGAGAGAATTTGATTTGTCGGAAGAAGGTAAAATGAATTTGTGGGGTTTAAATGGATTTAGAGAGGGCTTAATTAAGAGAATTTTGAATACAGTTCAAGGCTCATAAATGACTGATTTAGAAAGTTTTTAAAGATAAATTTGAAATTAGTCATAATTGTAGTTGACTATAGAGTTTTTAATGATAAGTTTTAAATTTGAATTTAAATTAGTCAAATGAATCATTAATATATTTGACTAATGAGAGATTGTAGGAATTGAATGATTGTATAAGATGAATAGGAAAGTAGAAATAGAAGGTTCAAATGGAAATTATTCACATTTCAAATTAAAAGTTAACTTATTGATTGGAGATAATTTGTCAGGTTTAATTAATTGCTTAAATCTTATTATTATTATTATAATTATCATCATCATCAATTTGAGTTTGGGCCAAGAAAATGGGCTTGGGCTCTAATGAGATAATTCAAGTGTCATTAATTTTTTTAAAATTAGTTTATATATATATATAGAGAGAGAGAGGGAGTAAATGGGAAATTCACCGGCGGTGAAGAGAGTTCCTTCACTGCCGCTTAGATGACCCAATAAAACTATTACACGTGGCGCCACTTAAAGTATCAAATAAAATAACTTTCTTAAATACCTTTTGAGTGGCGCCATGTGTAATAATTTTATTGGACCACCTAAGCGGAGGTGAAGGAACTCCTTTCACCGTTGGTAAATTTTCCGTTTACATATATATATATATATATATATATATATATATATATATATATATATATATATATATATATATATATATATATATATATATACACACACACACACACACACACACACACACACACACACATGAGATTACTGTAGGTGAGCCTCCAGCTCAGGAAAAATTACGTGAACTAGCAACAAAAATATAGTGATCTAACAATTGTTCTTCAAATTTTTTTTAGAATTCGTATCTCCACGTTCTTAACTTCTTTCAGATCAAATTTCATAAATTTTAGAGTTCATTTACCTTCTTATCAAGTAGATACAATATGTTTTATTTATTGAAAACTATTAATTTTGTGTTAATTTGATGGATGACCAAATCAAAACTAAAACCCAAAAGAAGTTTTTTAAAAAAAATTATTGGAGATAGTTAAAATGAATTACAGCTCGGATAACTTGCATAGCCTTACCCACATCAAATGCTACACCAGACCACATTCCGATTTTCGAATTGTATTTTTCAAACAATACCCTTATAACTATCCCTTAGGACGACATAGGATCTTCAACCCTTAAGTCCCATTCCTCCCAGTCCCTCGTGGGCTTTTACTCTGCACACCACTCCCCAACGAATCAAATGGTACTTACCTCCTCTAAAGAGGGACCCACCCACAAAAAATCTTCTCCTTTTATGTCTATCTCGTTCCTAACCCACTTAGGAAGGACAAAATATGACATATAGTAATCTTCTCTATATTCTGATTAGGGATCTTATTAGATGCGATTAGATTTGAATGAAGGCCTGTATTTAATTAGATATTTTATTAGATTTGATCAAATTTTTTCTTACTTGGTTTTCTATAAATAAGACTCGTAAACATATTTATTAGAGGTAATTATGATAATTAAACTTTTGAGAATAGTAGTATGTTGACTTGCTATTCTCTTGAAAATATTTATTTATTGAAAGTGGGTGTGAATTGCCCGGGATGCCAAGATCTAAAACTTAATTTGTTTTTTTTTTCCTAGATCTCCAATTTTCAATAATAAACCCTAATTTACCACCAACGGACATAATTAGTTTTTGTGCTGCATCACTAATCTTTCAATTAAATTATTTGGTTGAAAATACAGATAATAAGACATATATAACAGAGACAATAATACATTGATCAGTCTTGAAAGGTATGAAAGCAAAGGTATTTCTAAAGAAAAATAATTCCTACTAAATCTACAAAATTTATTTCATTGCCGTTCGTTTTTAAATGCACATGTATTTACATAATGAATTTTAAGGATTGATTTGGACCTCATATAGGCATCTTCCATATTATCGACTCCAAAAACACATTCACATCTCTCCATTTGATTTGATCAGGCCTCAAATTTTATTTCTTAGACTAAGAATCACATTTTCCCATCTCTTGAAATCAGGCTATGTTTGGTTTGAGAGAAAATGAAAAAAAAGAAAAAGAAAGAGAAAGAGAAAAGGAAAGGAAAGAAAAGAAGATGGAAATTGGATTTTTCTTAATGTTTGGTTAGTAAGAAAACTTTTTCTTTTCTCTTAAATTTTCTCTCAAACCAAACAATTGAAAGCATTTTACTCCTTATTTTCTTTTCTTTTCCTTCATTTTCCCTAAGACCAAACATAGCATAAGACTCCTCACCATGCGTGAACGGTATTTTCGTCATTACCTCTATATATTCCTCTGCCAAGAGTTTCAAACTCATTCGAAAGAGGAGCAAATGAAAGTCCAATGCCCCATTTTGGAGCAGACGTTGCAAGTGACTTGGGAACATAAAGTAGCTAAATGACAACAGATCAATGAACTAACTGTCAGCTCACATAAGTCGTTACTATGGCCATATGCAAATACAACGCGAGCCTCAACCATTTCTAGTGGATAATGGAATTGCTTTATTTCAGATATTGTAAATGATTTCCAATAAAATTTGTGGTGACATAGGAATTATACCAAATAGTTATAGCAAGCTTACATAATTTTACTAGTAAGACTTTAGGATTACTGTTTTGTACCTAGCATCTACATCTTGATAAACTCTGTAATTTCTGCAAATAACCAAGTATTGGGAGTTCTTGGATGTATTTCGACAATGAGAACATGATTATTTGCCTGTCATCACGTTATTCTGTACAGAGCAGCCTCTGAATACTGTTTTGTTGCTTACAGTATAATAATCAACTACATCTTTAAGTATGTGAAAAGTTCAATATTGAAAAATAATCTTGGTAGAGATGCTAGAACTATAAATTTTATAAATAGACAAAGCAATATGATCCAAGATAGCTTCTTGTATGGTTATTCATCTTCACTCTATCTGTTGTGAATTGTTAATTTCTCTTTCTCAAAAAAAAAAAAAAAAAAAAAAAAAAGAATTGTTATTTTCTGCTTAAACTACAAACTTATCAGATAAATACAATTATATAAGAATTTTTTTTCACAGCATGCATTACATGCTTTCAATTTTGTGTAAATGAGTTTTCATTGTGAGCACGGAGAAAATAAGATATAAAAAGAAAAGAGAGAGCCTTTTTTTTTTTGGCCCCTCTCTATAGTATATGCTCTACCCATTTGGGAGTTTTGTATTCTTCTATTATTTTTTTGACTTAAACTAAAACATTTTGTTTCCATCATCCTATTCACTTTCTTTTCATGTAGTAACACAGAACTGATAATGATTTAGATTGAATTAGAGATTTTGGAATATGTTGAGCTTTTGAGCCATGCAAGATAATCAATACGAACTATGTTATTATGTTTCACTTTCATTAGAACCATGTCAATCTGATCTGTTTTGCTGCTGCATTCATCGAGTCGAGTGAAGTCGTTCATGAACTTGTTGCAATTTCCATTTATGCAGGCAGAAGAAACTGGTTACAGATCCTAGATCAGTTGCAAATGGCAAGTTTTGCTCACTGCAAGCCCTAAAAATCAATTTCTTTATCTTTTATTTACTTGGGTTTTACTTATCAATGGGTAGCACAATAAATTTTTTTTCCTGATGAGACTAGAAACATCATAAACCTTTTAGCCTGTTTGTATCTCCCTTCATTTATCTTGTTGGTACCTCAAGATTGTCAGATTAAATAATGCTTTGTGTAGTTCAAATGTGTCCATTTCTATCTTCACAATCTTTTCTTCTTCTTCTTCTTCTTTTATTTTTTTTTTTAATAAAAAAAAAATTAAAAAAAAAAAAATCTTGGAAATTGTCTGTATATACACTCTGCAGTGATTGCCTTTTCCATTAAGCAACCGAAATGCTCCTTGGCTCGTTTTCATAATTCAAAGATATTTTGTTGTATCGAACATCCCATCCCATTTCCACGTTGAAACTGTCTTATCCCTTTTAAAGAAGAACCATAACAGCAAAGTCTGTGAATGCCAGAGATCAGTTTTCAGTTCACTAATCTGTAAATTGAAAAATCATGGAGGATATCATGGCTTAGTCATCAACTATCAGGGTTAATCTTGGAAATTGTCTGTATATACGCCGCTCACATCATAGCAGAGGAATCTGCTGCATAGGGACATAAACACTTGCACCCAATAGAAATCATGAGACCGATGAATCACAAAGGCATTTGGGTACCCCAGGTCACAGTAGAGGGCGCCCTGCACACACCAACCATATAAAAAGTCACGTAGTTCGTAATATCATCAACTATAAGGCACAGGGATAACATAAGAAGAATGCCTCAACATCTCTCGACGAATGTGAACAAGTCAATAACTAGCATAAACCCTCACCAGGTCGAAAGAACAGCTAAAAACCAAGTAGAGAAACTGCTTCCAAGCTCAGTCTGATTAAAAGATACCCACCAAAATAGGCTCATCAAATGCTCATCGAGTTCAACTCCAAACTCGCATCAAAACCCATACTGCTAGCATCTTGCATGAAAACCATTATGGACAAGTAACTGTTGAGGGTTTGGGATTACAGGGGGGGGTGGATCATATTTCTCAGATGTAGTATTAACTATTAACAGAAGCAACTCAGCTGCCCAGCTACGCGACCTTATCCGTTAGCCTGCCCCCCCCCCCCCCCCCCCCACAAAAAAAAAAAAAAAAAAAATAACAATGTCCATCCAAACCTCATCATCAGGTTCTCGAAGAAACAGCAACAAAGGCCATGGCTCTCCCCCTGAACGCTATCAAAAATGGGCAGCCTGTAAAGTGTAATACAATGTGTTTATTATATAACCATATGGTTATCGAAGGAAGAGATTTACTTGTATATGAAGAGGTAGAGTTCGGAAAACAAGATAAAGCGACAGGTATTTAAAATGACACTATTGCAGATCGACTTTATGCAGCCTACAGTACAAAATAACCTAGACGCTTGTAAATCCCATCAAAAGTTAATCCTTGCAATTCAAGTTGTTAATTTGTAAAGAAACCTATATTTGCAGATAATCAAATAATTTGACATTTTAACAAAAAATCCTGCATAAATGCACCAATCTGTCCTTGTAAGAATGAAAAAATAAACTACTGTTTCTCAAACCTTGATGAAGGATAGATGGTGTGGTCCAAACGAGACTGGTTAGTATATAACATCTATTTACTTGGCCTTCAAATCCTTCCTGGCTTCCTTTCTTTCATCACGCTGCCCCTGCAAACAAATGGAGAAACATTATAAGTTACAGTGATTTAGAGACCATTAACAATTAATGTCGCCATATCACAAAAATATAAATAAAGCTTCACCACCTTATATAGTCTGTCAAAAGAATTAATCGTTTTCTTCTGCAATAAAATCCAGTCCAGCGCCATCTCGTACATGATCGTGTCAGGCTGAGAGCAACGTGATGTAGAAACAGCCGTTCTCTTAATTGCACAATAGCATACAAGCATACAAGAGACCAAAAAATTACATCAACAAATTGCGGAGAATGAAAGAAGAATTGGTAAGTACCGTTACATCTGGTCGCTTCATTTTGGGTCTTTTGCTCTTCAAATGACCAACAAATTTAGTTGCCTTTGGAGGAACCTTCAACATACCTTTACTGGCAATAAAGGGACTGCAAAAATAACAAATCATATCAACCTAATGCAGAATGTTACAGCTGTAATTTGGTTGGACTTTGATCAATGAACAGATCGGTTTAATCATTAGCAAGTGTCAGATTTGGTAGAAATTTGAAGACTCGGAAAGATATGTCAATGACTTCCAATGATGACTGCACTTCATACCAATCAGGAGTTGGTTGATTCAGTTTACAATGCAATTTAGACGAAAGCAAAGGTTTGAAAAACCAGCAACATCATCAATCCTCACCATCTAAGCCTTTTCACTTCATAATGGGGTTGGCCACAGAGCAAGGCTCCATGAAGTATTTGACAAAGTTTTAAAGCCTACTTGATCTGACATCTAATCCTCTCATAATTAGTGTCAGTTTCCAGGCCAAGGAAATTATGAACTAGATAGAGGCTTGTCATAATCCAAAAAAAATTTAAAAAAAGCCAGTAGGCAACCTCTTATTTCTCTTAGACTTGGAAAACATCTGGAAGAACAGGTGAGAGACATAAATTACTAGAGGAAAGTGCGTTTAACTCTAAGGAACATATAAAGCCAAGATTTAACGTGGACAAATATCATGACCTTACTTGGAACAAGATCCGTTTTATAGGCTCGTACTACTATATTCTTGAATTCTAAGGAGATACACAAGACAAAGTCTGGTGAATGACATGTGCCCAGGGGTCTAGAGCATGATTAAAGGCTGAAATCCTTGACTGGGATAATGCTGTAGAGGATCGTTCTCGGCTGAGTCTGACCACACCCAAGATGGACCCAGGGTTGTCTGACAGACCTCTGAACGTGAACAAATATCCCTAAAAGGTTTGAAGTTTGAACATCCATGCTCTTGCAAAAAGAAAAAAAAAAAAAAAGCCACCAGCCACAACAAATATTAGACAGCAAAATCTGAACACCGGTGAGAGACTTCCATGACAAACAATCAGATATGCCAAGATCACTGCATGAATAAAACAAAGAAAAGGAGATTATACTCTATAGACTACAGCCAACATTATAACAGTCTAATGGCTACAACATCACTACTGCAGTAAGAGATAATTTTTTTTTTTTTTACCATGAATACAAGGTTTATGCGTCAAGAGAATCTACTACACAAGTCATTAACTTAGTGCTCTTCAGCACCAAGGAGAATGGAAGAGGTGATGATCAGGTGGCTGAAATACCCTATTATTTTGGAGAGAGTTTCAGACAGGCAGGTAGACAAGTCTTTCAGCAATAGACCATAATGCAGAATGAGTGCATGTACTGATGATAAAAAACCAACTATAAATTTGTAAACAAACTTGAGATGGATGTTAATTTAGTATTGCGATATCACATAAAACCAGACTCGAATATCAAAATATAAGCAACAGTCATCCCTATAGATATTGGTACATGAGAGATCACCGCATTGATTATCAGAGAGAGATGGAGGGGTCAACACATACAAGCCAAGTCCCGAAAAATGACCTTTCAAATCAAAACTTTTGGACCTATTGTCTATGGGCGAATTTATGTCCATTGAGATAAAAATAGAAAAAAAAAAGATGATAGAAGATAAACACTTGAAAAAGATTAGTGATTGCTTTTACCATTAAAGTCCCAAACTTCTAAAGGATGCTAGTGCAGTCGTATTCAATTCAGTGAAATATCAAGTACCTTCCATCTGACAACATTAAATGTTCTGTTTTGATCTTTTGAACTGCTGCCTCTGCTGCATCTCGCGTTTTAAAAATAACATAGGCTTGACCTAAGAAGCAAACCAAGAAAAAAAAAAAAACTGTAACATGCTACTAATGTATATGCAAGGTAATTACACCGAGAAAGGCAATGTCCTCACACATCACTTCTCATATAACTTCTTATATCAAAGATTGTCAGCAACAAGGACGATAAAGTTCATAGAATGGCGTACCATAGTGAGGGTTTTGATATGGAGGTAACAGAGGAATGACCTTTGCGGCCACAGATTGGTTAAAAGCGATTAAGATAACATCCTATATAAAAGATAAACAGCTGTATCAGTAAATAGAAGTTATATTACATCTAAATTGTCACAGCAATCTTAATGCATTGTGCCAAGCAATGTAATATAAAAAAAAAAATTAGAAAAATACTACAAAAAGGGAGTAAAGAATAGAAGATCACTATCAATCAAAATAGAGTACTCGTAAGATTTACACCCTTAAACTATGATGTCAAAGGCAACATTCTAAAACGTGGTTTCATTATGCGTGCAGTCCTAGAGATTTATAATGAATAAACAGATTATGAGGTGATCAAAAAGATTACGTGGAAATGAATATTTTAGTGTGTGGGTGTGTCTGTATATGTATGTATTTATGTTCATATATGGGCAAAGCATTCCTAGCATTCCTCCTTAGCTAGTTACATAAGGTGGCAGCAATATCAAAATGGCCAATTCGAATCATTTATTGTGGACTCCATGTCTTCAAATTGGATAATTCCAAAAATGAACAGTTTATCAACAACATGACAAATAAGTCATCTAGGTCAACAGCCAATGAAGTTTATGTCATTTTTCAAAAAGAAGAGTCTATATCACATATTTTTTAGAGTTAATTACAGAAACAACCCCTCTATTATGGGGGTTGTATCCCTAAGAGAGTTTTATTCACACTTAGACCCCTGTAACGTAACGGATTTAGACCACAGTTTGATATAGCCATTCTAATTAAAAATAAAGTATACCAAAATTCTTTAAATCTGAAAAATACCCTTACCTTCCTCCTTTTATTTTCATACTAAACCTGTTTTGTTTTACCATATCCGAACTAAAAAGATGGGCTGACACTCTAAGGTTCTCTCTCTCTCTCTCTCTCTCTCTCTCTCTCTCTCTCTCCTCCCCTCCCCCTGCCCCCCTCCCTCCCTCTTCCTTCGTTTTTCCATCTCACTCTCTCTGTCTGTCTTATTTCTCATCCGTTCTCTTATGGAATGGCCAATTGAAGAACTGTACTCTGGATGATGTTTTATTTTCCATCTCTGGATGATGTTTTAATGGCCAGAATCAGACATGCCTTGGATTACAACATATCAGTTAATTTCGCACAAATCCATGCTGATGATGTAGTTTGGATGATATTTTCATTTCACATCTAACTCTGGAAGTACTTTGAATGATGTTTTCCAAAATTAAAACACGTTGAAATTAAGAAGTAGTTGGCACTATAACTGTTGAGCCCAACAGCAAGAATCCCCAGGATGTTGACATCACGATGAAGTACTTATTGAATGGACAGTGTGTTGCTGTTGGAGCCCTATTCTCGCAGCGGGTTCAGTCCACTTAAACGGGTCCAAAACCGGCCCAACAATAAAAATAAAATCCATTTGAATTTAACCCTAATCCCTCTTCTATAAATATAGGGGTGGCTGCTATTTGTTGATGGCCAAAGGGAAGAAAACGGTGGTGGCTGCTGTTTGTATTCGGTAGAGAGAGGAAATAATTGGGGTGGCTACTGCTATTGGTTTGTTCTTGGCCAGAGAAGAAAAAATCAAGTGCGGCTGGTATTGAATTCTTTTGAGGCCGAAGGAAAGAGAGAAGTGGAGCGGCTGGGGCTTCCTTTGATTGGTTTTTTCGGCGGCTAAAGCAAAGGAGAAGGGCGACGGCTGTAGCATAGGTACAAAATTATTGTATACCTTTTGAGGTGAAGATTTGATCTTGTATTTTATATAGTTTCATTGATTTCTCTTTTGTTGTTGAAAGGAAAGAGAGCTGTAATCTCTTTTGATACAGTGAAAGGTTTCGATCGTGTCCCCGTAGATATAGATACATTACCGAATCACGTTAAATCTGTATATTCACTGTCTCTGCTATTTTTTCTTTCTGTTGCCTATTATATTTCGCAGGTTATTGCATTGGTAGTATTATTTTTGCTAATAATCAGTATCAGAGCCCGATTCACATCAAATTTTGCTCAGATCGGTGTTGATTTTGAGTGGGAATTATGGCGGAAGATAGAATAAGAAAAATTAAAAATTTTGATGGAACAGACTTCCAATGGTAGAAGTTGCAAATGAAAAATTATTGATATCAGAAAAATTTACATCAACCACTATTTGAAGAAAAGCCAAAAAAGATAACTAATGAGGAGTGGAAATTGTTGGACAGGAAGTCTTTGGCACAGATTGATTGTGCTTGACAAACCAGGTTATGTTCAACATCTCCAAGAAAAAAACTACTTCAGATTTGATATCAGCATTGGCTAAATTTTATGAGAAGTCGTGTACTTCAAATAGACTGTTTCTGATAAAAAAGTTGTTTAACTTGATAATACCTTCTGATAGTTCAGTTGTTAATCATTTGAATGAATTTAACATATTATTGACAAAACTTGAATCCTTAGAGTTTGTCTTTACTGATGACATTAAAGCCTTGATATTTATGTGCTCGTTACCGGATAGTTAGAGTAATGCTATTATGACCATTATCAATACTGCCAACACTGCTCTTAAATTTGATAATGTTGTGAGTACAATCATAAATGATGAATTGATAAAAAAGAGTATGGGTGAAAATACAGTTTCTACAAGTACTGTTCTGCATGTTAATAATGACAGAAAGAAAGAAAGGGGTAGAAATTTAAGCAGCGAGTCGAAACAAAAAGGGAGATCAAAATTTAAGTGGAAGTTCAAGAAAAAATTAGTGTGTTGAAAATGTAAGACAGAGGGTTATATGAAGAAAGATTATCCAAACAAAGACGAGGGAGCGAATGTGGTGAATCCAACTAAGGAATATGATTACTTGTACTTGTCTGCTCATATAGAATCAAAGTTAGACTTATGGTTTGTAGATTCAAAGGCTTCGTTCCATTGCACTATTTGTAGAGAATGATTTGATAATTATGTTTAAGGTGAATTTGGCATCTGACTGTTGGTAATGGGCAGGAACGCAAAATTGTTGGTAAGGGGACAATTGAATTGAAGTTGAACAATGGTGAAAAGTTTCTTTTACAAGCAATCAGGCACATACCAGATTTGAAGAAGAATTTAATATTTGTTAGCAAACTAGATGGCAAGAGTTATCAAATCTCATTTAAGAGGAAACAGTAGAAGATTAGCAAATGAGCAATAGTAGTGGTCAAGAGTGAGAGAGTGGGCAATGTAGAAAATAACGCGTTACTTAACGCGTTTCGTAACGGAGCGCGGACCCGGCGCTCCGCAACAACAGGAAAAAACGCAGTTCTGCGTAACGGTGCGTTTTTTTAAAATAACGTTCGTTATATAACGTAACGTTATAACGCAAAATAAGCTACGTTATTTCCTAGAGCAGTTTGGGTATAAAAACTCCTAAACTGATCGCGAATGTAGCCCTAAAATCGTTCCTCTTTCCTTTCGCGAGTTCTCGATTCTTCTCTTCCCTCACCCGAAAATCATCGCTCCTCCGTTCGCCGTCCCTCTTCATCGCCGATCATCTCCAACCTCACCCAATTCCGACCCTCGCCGATCACTGGCCAACTCCATCCTCGCCGATTCTCTCCTTCCTCGCCGATCACCGATTCCGATCATCTTTATCCTCGCCGGTCGCTCGATTCCCTCCTCTCCATCGCCGAATCTGATACTCTCCATCTCCTTTGTCGACCCCGTTGCCAAAACTCTCCATCGCCGACCAACTCCGTTGCTAACTCCGGCGAGGAACTCCGGCGAACTTCAACAGGTAAAAATTTTAATTTTTTTTTTTGTTTGTTGTAATGCCTACTTGCTGTTGTTAGGAATTCAAAGTTTAAATTTTTTTATTAATGCATTAATAAAAAATTAAATTTCTGTTTAACTTAAATTTTAAACAGAAATTTTTGTTAGTAATTCCGGCGAACTCCTTTTGTCGTTGTTAGATTTTGGGATTTAATTAAGTTTCTGTTATTTTGGATTGATGTTCATTTAAGTTGCTGTTTCAAAGGGCAATTTGTGTTTATGTTAATTTTCGGTTAGATTTTGGGATTTAATCTAAGTTGCTATTTCAATTAAAGTTTGAAAAGTTAAATAGATATCAAATATCATTTGATTAAAAAGTGGCTAGATTTCTCTGTGTTAAAGCATAAATATCAATTGATAAGTTGCTGTGTTACAGGCTTACAGCATAAATATTTTATTCTGTGTTACAGATTTATGCTAAATATCATTTAATTTAAGTTGCTGTTACAGCATAAATATCATTTGATACAGTAATGAAATAAAAGTGGCTAGAACTTCATTTGTATATATTGGAGGAGAATGTTTTGTATAACTTAAATACTTAATTTGTAATTTTGTATGTTATGATGTTGTTGATATGTTAACTATTAAGACTTAAGAGCTTTAAGATTTTTATGTATATTGTGATGTGAACTATGAATTTTAAACATAGTTTAAAAAATTGTTATTATACTTGCTACAATTTTTAAAATTTTTCTATGTCTTTAAATTGATTTTACAGTATTTTATATGATTTTTTGGATTTATTCACTTATTTATAATCATTATTAAATATAGTTCTATATTTATTTTAATTAAATAAATTGAAAATTGCGTAACCTACGTTATGCGTTACGTTATTTGCTACTTAACCTAACAAAAAAAAAAACGTTACGTTAACGTTATCGTTATTTTAAACATTGAGAGTGGGAACACTATATCTACTCTCAAATTCGTTGGATCACGTTGTTTCTTTGAACACCATAAAAAATGAGAAGGCTATCTTATGACATCAGAGGTTCAGTAACTTGAATGAAAGCGACATGAGGGTGTTGTAATCCAGAGGTATGTTGATATATATGAAAGATGCTAAATTTGATTTCTGTGAGAACTGTGTTTGGAAAGCAGAAAAGTGTTAGTTTTATGAAAGTTGGCAAGGAGAAGAAAACTAAGAGACTGGAGTTGGTGCATACAGATGTTTGGGGTCCTTCTTCGGTGAAGCCTTTTGGAGGTAATTCTTATTTAGTTACTTTCATAAATGATGCAAGTAGGAAAACATAGGCGTTTACACTTAAGCAGAAATCTGATGTCTTCAAAATCTTTAAAGTGTGGAAATCTCTTGTTGAGAATTAAACATGTTTGAAAGTGAAATGTCTATTGTCAGACAATGGTGGGAAATTCTGCAATAAGGAGTTCGATGACTATTGTTTTACCCACGGGATCAAGAGCAATGTTGAAAAAAACGCGTTACGTAACGCGTTATAACGCGTTACGTAACGTAGCGAGCCCCCACCGCTCCGTAACAGGCTGAAATAACGCACTGCAGCGTAGCGTGCGTTTTTTTTCTAAATAACGTACGTTATAACGCGTTCTAACAGAACGCGTTATAACGTGCGTTATTTCCAAATCCTTATCGAACAGCACCCACGACCCGAAACCCGCTTTTTCCGACCCGAAACCCATTAAATCGCTCCTAAATATCCCGAACCCACGATCTGCCCTAATTATTCACCCCAAAATCTCTCTCCCCTCTGCCCTAATTCTCCCGATTCCCTCGCTCTCCGATTCTCTCGCTCTCCGATAGCACTCGCCCCTCTCTCCTAATTCTCCCGATTCCCTCGCTCTTCGATCTCTCTCGCTCTTCGATCTCTCTCGCTCTCCGATAGCTCTCGCCCCTCTCCCCTAATTCCCCTGATTCCCTCGCTCTCCGATCTCCCTCGCTCTCCGATGCCCTAATTCTCCCGATCTCTCTTTGAGATAGTTCTTTCCCGATAGCTCTCACCCTCTCCCGATAGCTCTCGCCCTCTCCCGATAGCTCTCTCCCCTCTGCCGACGTCCCGATCCCTCTCTCCCCTCTGCGCCGATCTCCTCGCCCTCTCCCGCTCTTCCCTCGTCCGCCGCTATCGATGCAGCCTCCGACGCCGCCGGTCAACTGTTCTCCCGATAGCAGGTAATTAACCTCATTCTCATTAACTCTCTCTCGCTCTCCGATCAGGTAATTAACTTCATTCCCATTTCTCCAGCTCAACCAGCAGGTAATTAACCTCATTCCGGTGAACTGTTCATCCGCCGGTCAACCAGCAGGTAATTAATCTCATTCCCATTTTAAATTTGACTGATTTGTTTTAATAAGACTAATTTTTACAGATAATCTGATAATTTGGGTTAGGGTATACTCACTATTTGTGATTGTTTATGATTGTTACTGACTGATATTTGGGTGATTTGTATAATTTTTATATTTGGGTGATATTTGGGTGATTTGTGACTGTATAATTTTTATATTTGTGACTATCAGTCAGTATATTTGCTATGACATTTTATAATTTTGTTGTGTATGACTTAAGAAATTATTGTAATATTTGCTATGACATTTTATAATTTTTCTATGCCTTTATATTGATTTTGCAGTATTTTATATGATTTTTTAGATTTATTTACTTATTAATGGAAATTATTAAATACAGTTTTATATTTATTTTAATTAAATAAATAGAAAATTGCGTAACCTACGTTAAGCGTTACGTTATTTGCTACATAACCTAACAAAAAAAAACGTTACGTTAACGTTATCGTTATTTTAAATATTGATCAAGAGAATAAAAATTGTATCGAGAATACCGCAGCAGAATTGCGTGGCTGAAAGGATGAATAGAACCATTTTGGAACGAGCTCGGAGTATGAGACTACATGCAGGCTTATCTTTGTAACTTTGGAGAGCCGCTGTAGATATGACAATCTATCTGATCAACAGAAGTCCAGCTAGAATTTTAGATAGAGAAATTCCAGAGGAGGTGTGGTCTGATAAGAATGTGAATTATTCATTCTTAAAAGTATTTGGTTGTATAGCATATACACATGTGGATCATAAGATGAGAAAGAAGCTTGATTCTAAATCTCAAGAGTGTGCATTTATTGGATACAGTGGCGATGAATATGGTTATCACTTGTAGGATTATGAGCATAATAAAGTGATTTGTAATAGAGATGTAGTATTCAATGAGGGTTGTATGTATAAAAACCGAATGGAGAAGAAGAGTGAGAAAATAGTTGAGAAAGAGCACTTAGAGCTGGATGAGCCATAGGATGAGATAGATCCTATGGATGAAAGAAAAGAACAAATATGAAAAAAAAGAAATGGCTACAACTGAGAATATACAAGTTTTAGATGAGACCGAACAGGAGAGAGAGCCACTAGCAAAAGTAGATAGTTTCAGTTCTTCATCAGAGGAAGAGAGTGTTCCCAATTTAAGAAGGAGCACTAGGATAAAGAAGCTAACTTAAAAACTTTATTTTCCTTTATATCATGTTTGTATATTCATGCAGGTGAACCAGAGAGTTACTAAGAGGCTATGCAGGATAAGTTTCGTCTTAAGTGAGAGCAAGCCATGCGTGGTTAGATATCTTCTTTGGAGGAGAATCACACATGGTGGTGAAGCGACCGGCAAAGATGAAAGTATAACATAACTAGTGGTTATACAGGGTAAAACATGAAGCAGGAGGGATACAAAGATACAAAACTAGACTTGCGGTGAAGGGTTTTGGTCAAAAAAATGGTATCGACTTTAATAAGATATTTACATCAGTTGTTTAGATGATTTCTATCAGACTAATATTGAATATTGTGACTGTAAAAGAATTGTATTTAGAGCAGCTTGATGTGAAATCTGCTTTCCTTCAAGGTGATTTGGAGGAGGAAATATACATGGAATAGCCGGAGGGATATGAAGTTAAAAGAAATGAGAATTGAGTATGTCGACTGAAAAGGAGCTTGTATGGATTGAAACAGGCGTCGAGGCAATGATACTTGAAATTCGACAATTTATGTTGGGTTCGGGTTTTGCCAGATGCAATTCAGATTATTGTGTATATCTACAAAACTTTGAGAATGGTAACTTTATTATACTTACTTTGTATGTAGATAATATGCTTGTGGCAGGTTCATGCATGAAGAAAATCAATGATCAGAAGAGAAAGTTGGTAGGAAGATTCTTTATGAAGGACATGGATGAGGCGAAACAACTTCTTGGGATACAAATTATCCGAGATAAGAAAAGTAAGAAATTGTGATTATCATCAAAAAAATATTGGAGAAATTCAATATGGAGAATACAAAATCGGTAACTAAAGCTCTTGGTAGTCAGTTTAAACTGTCGGAGTAAGGTGCTAAGACAGATGAGGAGATGAGACACATGGAAAATGTGCCTTATTCATCGGCTGTTGGGAGTTTTATGTATGTAATGTTGAATACAAGATCAGATATTGCACATGCAGTGGGAGTAGTGAGTAAATTCATGAAGAGCCCTGGGAAGGAATATTGGCAAGCAGTGAAGCGGATTTTCAGGTATTTGAAAGGTATTTCAAAGTATAGTTTGTATTATGGAGATGAAAACATTGATGTGTAAGGTTTTGTGGATTCGGACTATGCGAGTGATAGAAACAATGGCAGGAGCACCACATGTTATGTCTTTACTGTAGGAGGGACAGCCGTAAGCTGGATTTCAAAATTACAATCAATTGTTGCTTTATTTTCGACAGAAGTTAAATATGTGACAGCTGCAGAAGCAAGTAAAAAATTTATTTGGGTGTAGCGATTGATGAGTGAATTAGATTTTAAAAGAGTGGATTGCAAATTGTTCAATGACAGTCAGAGTGTAATTCATCTTTCTAAGAATTCGGCTTATCATTTACGGACTAAACATATTCACTTGAGGCATCAGTTTATTAAATCCTTGTTGGAGAATGGTCAGTTGAAGTTAGAGAAGATTGAGAGCAGCAAGAATTCTGCAGATATGTTGACAAAACCGGTTGATGGAAAAAAGTTGAGCTATTGCTCAATTTCAGTGCATTGTATTGAATCCTGAAATTGGGACTTTGAACGATCGAGGTAAAAACTTGGGACGCTAGGATTATTATGTATAGAGATTATAATTTTCTGCAATAGGTCTCCAGGTGAGAGATTGTTGCTGTTGGAGCCCTATTGTCGCAGCGGGTTCAGTCTGCCCAAATGGATCCAAAACTGTCCCAACAATAAAAATAAAATTCGTTTGGATTTAACCCTAATCCCTCTTCTATAAATATAGGGGCGGCTGCTATTTGTTGATGGATGAAGGGAAGAAAAAGGTGGTGGCTGCTGTTTGTATTCAGCAGAGAGAGGAAATAATTGGGGCAATTGTTGCTATTGGCTTGTTCTTGGCCAGAGAAGAAAATATCAGGTGCGGACCTGCTATTGAATTCTTTTGAGGCCGAAGGAAAGAGAGAAGTGGAGCGGCTGGGGCTTCCTTTGATTGGTTTTTTCGGCGGCTAAAGCAAAGAAGAAGGGCGACAACTGTAGCACAAGTACAAGATTACTGTATTTCTTTTGAGGTGAGGTTTTGATCTTGTATTTTGTATCGTTTCATTGATTTTTCTCTTGTGGTTGAAAGGAAAGAGAGCTGTAATATCTTTTGATGTAGTGGAAGTTTTCGATCGTGTCTCCGTGGATATAGGCATATTACCGAACCATGTTAAATCTATATGTTCACGGTCTCTGCTATTTTTCCTTTCGGTTGACTATTATATTCCACCGGTTGTTGCATTGGTAGTAGTATTTTTGCTAACACAGTGTTGTCAGATCTCTTGACAGCAACAAAATGCAATGATCGCATTTTTTTTTGGCTCTTTTGTCTCTCTCGATTTGCAAGAGAAGAAATGGTAACCACACCCACTTTTTCTGAATTTTTCCTGTTTCTTGAGAGAGATTATTTGCTCATGAAAAATCTGCAACATTAGTTTTGCATCATAATTATGCAATAGAGTCTCACGGATTGTTTAGCTTCATTAAGCAACAAATATGTTTGCCTAAAATTTTCTCTAATTTCCTTGCTTTTTCCCCATTAAGTGTGCATGTAGAATCTTGTAACTCATTTCGATATTGACATATGTAGTTGAAACTTCAGTTTAAGCAAATTGAATGCACTAGCAAGCTAGTAGCTGCATTTGGAGTTGTTTATCATGGATAGAAGATCAAGCCGTTTCAATTTTCTGAGCTCTTCGAGGGAAAAAAAAAAAAATTCCCCGGTTAGTCTTGATATGGTAAGGGTTAGTCTTGCTATGGTAAGGGTTGTTCATTGTGGAAGTTGAAAGTTGCTTTTAATCAGCAAGTTAGCTCAAGCATAAAGATGTGGCAAGCATCTTCATGATGTTTATGCTTTTTTTCTTTTGCCGTTAATTCGCCCTTAATCTTCTTCTCTCCCACCACGCTTCAAACTCTAAGTTAAACCTGAGAACCCTAAGTTGCCTTCTGAAAGCTGTGAGATGAAAGGAATAGTTTTGGATTTTTTTTTTCCAACACCCCCACTTCATTTAAATCAGGGGCAATTCGAACATTTCTACCCACATTGAGTGCACATACTGTCTAAAATGACGGTCTTCTCACTCCGTTTAATTTTCCAAGGGTCTAATTGTGAGTAAAATTATCTAGAGGGGGGTATAAGTGCAACAACCCATATAGTACAAGGGTTGTTATTATAATTAACCTATTTTTTATATACCACCTATTTCGGACATAGAGAATACGGTTCAGCTATCCATTTTGATGTCCCAATATGAGATTTTTTATCCCATCCTCAACAAGATTTTAAATATCGGCTCCAATAACTATATCATTCAGAAAATTCCATAACAAATATTGATTATTGAGGACAAATTGGAGATATTTAGTAAATATTAGTTATCAATGGCGGACTATAAACAAACACACACACACACACACATATCCTCATGTCACAAAATCAAATATGAATAAAATAGTAAATACATACATAAAGTAAAACTACATAGAACATCGTATGTAGCATATATGTTAAAGACATACTTGCCGCAATGACTTGAATTAAGCCTATGAATCCACAACTACTAATCAACTGTAGAATCTTCACCAATACCACATCACCACATTACTTGAATCAAGTTTGATCCGAAATTTTTTCACCCAATAACAATAATCTTGTAATGGTGGATTTCGGGCATTTTCTTGAGCCCGCAATTACGCCTACTATATCGAATCTGATCTGCAAAACTGTTATATTACCGATATATTACCCAAAAATGATAAATGCTATGAAAATGCAATATTGTAGGATAGAGTCCAAAAATGCCATATTAGCCACTATATCCGATATAGTGGAGCTATTTAAAACACTGATTCTTCGGCAATTACCTAAAGCAGGCACCCTTGGCACACTATACCTTATAAAGATATATGATTTTTGTGCACCACTAGTGAAAATATGTAGATCACGTCTATTTTGGGATCAGTGGAGTACGTATTGTCCACTTCCTTATTTAATTCCCTAGAAGACTATAGGCATAATTTACTCACATATATAAAGATACAGAGAGTACTAAAGTTGTGCCGTCAGCAAAAGAAATTTCCTGTCGTAACAGCAAAAAAACCTCTCCCAATTTTTTTTCTTTAGACTTTTGATCTAGACCTTCTTAGCTTCTTTAGGACTAAATTCAAGGAGTTTTCAAGTTCATTTGCCCTTTCATTAGGTGGATATAACATGTTGTATTCAATAAAAATTGCTAATTTGGATGTCCACTTAATGAAAGGCCAAAACAAAACTAAAACTCAAGAAAATGAATTGAGTGAATCCTAGGAAAGATAGATCATTATTCTAAAAATATTTTTCAATAAAAAGGTGAGTGCTTTAGTGTTGCTAGCAAAGGAAATTTCCTTCTTTGACATCACAAAAATATTATTCTCATATATGTATATGTAGGCGTCTGTGCATGCGCCAAGCAAGACTCGGGTGCATTTGGAAGGTTTAGGAAGCAAATCCTTCCCACTCAAACATGATGGTAGGACAACCTAATTGAATATCCACTCTGTTGATGTTGAATTACCCCTATAGAAGACCCCATAAAGCAAATCACATGGTTTTTAACTTTTTTTGCTTATCACCAAGTTAGCATAAAATGAACGGCTGAATAGTGGTTGTTTCATAATAGTTGAAATCAAATGAAAAATATTTTGCAAGGATATGCTTGGATGTCAAAGACAAAGTGTATTGGGATGTTTTTAAGTATGTTCTGAAGTGTTTTGATGTACGTGTTTTGGGGTGTTCTGACCATGAGCTTTGGGGTAAGCAAGCATGTACTTAGGATATTAGTTTCTTATAAATTTCATAAATATGTAAAAGAATATATCTCAATTTGAGAAAAGGAAAGATGTAAGAGAGGGTTGGAAAAAGAAAAAGAGATAAGATGTTTTTGGATGAATTTTAAACACTCCAAAATACCCTTATTCAGGATATTAACAAAAACACTTCAAAACCCTATGTGTTTTGGGGTGTTCTAAGAACAACTCAAAAGTATACTTATCCAAAAACCAAGCAAGTATTCTTATAAATAAAACATAACACATCACTCCAAAATACCCTAATACACTTCAAAACTTATCTACCAAACATAGCCTTAGAGTTTTCATATATTTTGATTATGACCAACTAGTTGGATTGAGAAATTGTATGCTAAACGAAATGCTAGTTTCTACATCTAAAAGAATTTGTACCCAAAACTTTCACGTTAGAATTCATTGATAAGGCATATATTCTTATAGTCCCTCCATTATAAGTTGATTATGCAAAGTTGCTAAATGCCAAAAATTAAGTATTTGAAGTTTTTTTTCTTTTTGCCAATTTATCAAGTGGGCACTAAATGGTGGTCAAACATAGCATTTTGCTTAGACCTACACATTAGGATATAGAGAAATTATTGATCTAAGTATTCAATCTTCATCAACACATTTAAAGACCCGTGCACTCAAATTTTTGTTTGATTTCAACCATCATACACCGTTCAACTAACCAACTTGCCATTTAGGAATGCAATAGCTTAGATCAACTTTAACGGAGTTGATTTCTATGCGCATGATGGAACATTCATTGTTTTAAATATACGCCATAATAAACGATATATTGCCCTATATATTGTTTTCGAGGGCCTACCAATATGATACAAACGCCCAATATTGGCTTATATCCCCGATATATTGTTCGATATCCAGCTATCCGATATAAAAATTACCAATCCGACATGATCCTGATATCCAATATTTAGAACCTTGGGAACATTAAACTTGGATGGGAAGGATTTGGCTGAAATCCTTTTGAAAAAAGCAAAATCTTAGCCAAGTCATTTTCTCACTCTCTCTACACACTCCCACTCACAGAGACTTAAATTCTATAAGCTCCTAAAAATCATATATATATATATATATATATATATATATATATATATATATATATATATATATATATATATATATATATATATATATATATATATATCCTCAAGTGCAATACTATATTCAATGGTGTGGAATCTACACTATTAAATCTTATAATACATCAACACATGTAGGCCATCAATAATATTAAAATAACATTCATATGTATATGGTGTACAATTACCTAATATACATGTTTAAAATTGAAACAAGAGGACCTCATATGTCTTACAAGTTACAGTTGCTTGCACAAATAAATGCTCACAATTTTCATTCTAATTGTCCTAACATTGCTTTAGAATATTCCCAATCTCACATTTGTGCCATTTTGTGTTGAATTAGAATCTAGTTACAGGCTTAGGGAAAGAAGTTATAAAAATTTTAATTAGAAAACACATAAAAGCTGCTCCTGCATTAGGCCCAATAATGCAGCCTAACCATATAATGAGGGTGTATAGGCCTAATTCAAAGTGGTCTTGGGTTGTATATGATATTTCTTTTTTTTTTAAGAACACTGGTCACAGGATTACTGTTTCACTTCAGTTTTTAAGGGAAAATGCTTTATGCTTCACAGTCCTCTCTACAGTTTGCACCCTGGTTATGTTAAAGTGAGTTATTACTATCAGATGAAAATGTTACATAATCTCGCCAGGTCATGATAGTTTAAAAGTTCCCTTGGAAAAGATATCCGAGATTTTGAAAGACAAATAATTCTTTCTAAAAAATGGAGTTGCCAAAAGAGTAACATTCCCTGTGGTTGTGCACCCAGGGGAGGAGGCAATAGATAATTAGTTAATATCTTCTGTAGAAAAGCCCTCATGTTCCCTTTGACTTATTGAGATTTGGAGGAAAACCTCTAGTCAATCAAGGACAGGAACCCTCCTTCGATCCCCACATTTACTATCACATCGGCACTTCAAATCAAGTTAAACAGAGTTTCCAGTTCTAAATACTCTATGGGCATGTTTCGGTACACAGCGTGCAATATATTCCCCTCTCCTAGGAATCTGATTTTCGAATCAGATTCCTGAGATTGATATTTTACCATGATTAAGATAATTCGGATCTTCTCCATAACACTATTGGTATACTAAAAAAGAAAAATCTTAGAAATGCAATTTTATTACATTTTGCTGTCATGGAATCACTCCTCTAGCCAGAGAATGACCCATGAAGCCCAAAAGCTCATTTCCATACAAAGCAGTGGTAAACTCACAAATCAAACAAATAACCAAGCAGTAGCAATCATATGAAAATAGAATAAACAGGACTTCAACACTTCTCAAGCAATATCTTTCGACTTCCTAAACTTCCCAGGCCACATCCGGTTGACAATATTTCCCAAAGCACAGGCCCATGAAAAGCCTCTTTACAGTCTGCAAGAGGATTGGAGTTCAAATCCAACTTACCCCAGGGCCAAGCTATGGCTTCATAACCATGACATAATAAAAAGGAGTTTGATGATTGCAATTATTGGTTTGGTTAACCTGACAGGTCAAACGTGCACTAAAGGGCTGACTTGATTAGTGACAAGTTCAGTTAGTAAATGTTATATGCATGGCATCTGAACTATATAACCTGCTAGTAGACATTAAGATGATTGATAGAATTATTAGCATATCTCATGATATATGACAAATCCTCTAATATTTGATAAATTCTCTAATTTATTAGAGGATCTCATAATATCTTCCTAACTTAGTATATTTGACTAATCTCTCTAATTAGGTAGATTATGTGATTGAGAATTTTATGTAATTAATATCAATTTGTATATTTTTTTTGTTTTTTACCTTCTATATTTGTCACCTTCACCTATAAAAGAATGGCCATTATACAGTTTATTGATGTCTCAAAATACAAAACTATTCTTCATTTTCTCTCTCAGTGTATAGTTTCATTATGATATCAGATCCTCTATGAGGTATGACTTCCTTTTGTTCTGAGGTCTCTAACATGTGCCTTGATCTATCGACCCGCTCACGTTGTTTTGTTCTGCGACCCATCGATCCGCGCAACATCCATTCTACTCGTGTTTTCTATTGCTCTTATTCGGTTAGCATCATCATTTTTTCATGACTTCTTCTAATGAGATTACTCACCCTATAGAGATTGTTTTAGATGCACCAATTACAGTACATGGGCTCAACAAATGTCAGTTTTTCTTATTGGTCGTCACTTATGGAAGTTTGTTAATGAGTCCAAATCAGCACCCACAAAAACTGACTCTGAAAGTACAGAAAAGTTTGATGAGTGACTTGAGAAATGGGAAGGTACTCACTGTAAGATCTTATCTTGGTTTATTAATAGCTCAGTTCCTTCTACTCAGAGTTTGTTGCCAAAGTTTCGAAATGTCAAACTTGCATGAGATTTTTGGTAAATCGATACAATTGTTCTAGTGATGATGCTCTTCAGTTTCAATTGGAATCTAAGTTATATCAAATGCGTCAAAAACCAGGCTAGTCTATTGCTGAGTTTCACTCCCAGATTAGTAGCATCTGGGATTAGCTCTCTCAGACTGACTCAGCTTTTCCAGATGAAAAGTCTAGCCAACTTTTTGCAGATTACCGAGATCATCGTCAGTTCATCTATTCATGATGATTTTAAAAGTACTAGAGCTTCGTTGCTCCATCGATCTCCTCTTCTTACACTTGAAACTGCTCTCACAGAGCTTATTTCAGAGGAGACGTGACAGAAAACTCATCATGTTTATTCTACTGATTTGGTCATGACTACTGCAACTCCAAACTCTTCCATCTTAGCCCCTCATGTTGGAGCTGCTACTTCTGCTAAACAACGTCGCTTCAATGGTCGTTGTTATTATTGCAAAGAAGAGGGTCACCACATCTATGATTGTTTTAAGAGAAAGGCTAAAGAGGCAAGAGATACTCTAGAAGCTCAAATATCCAAGACTGTTGCTGCTGCTTTTACCAGTTCATCCTCTTTAGACAATCTATCTACTTTCTCTCTCTCTGCAGTTGACCTTGAAGCTATTGTCGATCAGGTTCTGTCCCATACTTCTTCTGCCTTCTCAGTCTCCCCAAGTAAATTATCTCCTTAGCTTTTTTACAGTGCTTGTTACAATCACATGACTCCTGATTCTTCTCTCGTATCTAATAAAAAGTCTCTAAAACCACCTCCTGTTATTTATATTGTTGATGGTTCGCATATATCTGTTAGGCATATTGATTATGTCTCTATTTCTACTCTCTCTGTGCCTGATACATATGTTGTCCCTGATTTAGCTTTAAATATTCTCTCTGTTGGACAACTTATTGAACTTGGCCTTATTTTATTTTTTTCTAATAAAGGGTGTGATGTGCAGGATCAACAGACGGGCCAGTTAATTGGGACCGGACGTAAAGTTGGCCGCCTTTTTGAGCTTTCCTCCTTACATCTTCCAAGTTCTGCTTCTGTTCAACCCATTGCAGCATCGTCTCCTCGAGCATTTGGCATTCTCGCCTTGCTCATACTCCTTACCGCGTGTTCAATCTTTAGCATTAAGTGGTTATTTAGGGAAAGTCAGCTTTGAATCATTTGATTGTCTTACATGCCAGTTAGGAAAACAGACAACTTTCCTTTTAATGAAAGTATTTCTTTATCTTCTGCATCTTTTGATCTAATTCATTCAGATATTTGGGGCCCTGCCCCTATTTCTACTAATGGAGAATCTCGTTATTTTGTTATATTTATTGATGATTATTCACAATACACCTGGCTTTATCTCTTACATGATCGTTCTGAATTACTTAGTATTTTTCGTGAATTTAAGCAGATGATAAAAACTTTGTTTGATTGGACCATTAAAGTCTTTCGTTCTGATAATGCCATGGAGTACACATCTACTTCCTTTCTTGTCAAACTCACACAAAAGGGTACTTTACTTTATCGTTCATGTCCTTACACTTCACAACAGAATGGTCGTACTGAATGTAAGCATCGTCACATCCTTGATACTATCTGCTCTTCACTTATTTCTGCCTCGCTTCCTGAATGTTTTTGGGGTGAAACTGCTCTTATAACCGTTTACACAATTAATAGAGTCTCATCTTCTACTTTCTCAAATCACTCTCCATATGAGCTCAATTACGAAAAGATACCCGACTACTCTCTTCTGAAAGTTTTTAGTTGTGCTTGTTTTGTCTTACTCTCATCTCATGAGTGCACTAAACTTGAGCCACGTTCTCGTCTCTATTGTTTTCTTGGTTATGGCATTGAATATAAGGGTTATCGGTGTTATGATTCTGTTACCAAACGTTTTCGTATCTCCCGTCATGATCAGTTTTGGAAACACAAAACTTTCACCAGTATCTCCCATATCTCTTTTGGACCTTCTTCCGCTAGCCATATTTTCACTAACTCCGTATTTGATCTTTTCCTAGACTCTCTTTCTGATGTAGGTACTCAAAACTCATCAGGCAGTCACTCAATATCAGTTTTTGATACTTATGGATCGTCTGTTGATTCTATTATAGCATCTGACTCTTCTCAGTCTACTTCATCTATTGGCCCATCCACTACATCTGATACCCTTGAGTCATCTACCAATTTGGATGTTCATGGTTCCTCTAGCGTAAGAGCTCTCCCTACTCGTCTCACTGATTATCATTGTTTTTATACTCTTGCCACTCTTTACGAGCCTTGCACTTATTGCGAGGCTAGTTCTAACCCTCTTTGGTAGCAAGCTATGTTAGAAGACTTGGATACTCTTCACAAGACTCATACATAGGATTTGGTTGATCAACCTCCTGGCAAGACTATTATTGGCAACAAATACAAAATTAAAACTGATTCTGATGGGTCTCCAGTGCGGTATAAAATTCGTCTTGTGGCCAAGAGCTATACTCAGGAATATGGTATTGACTATGAGGAGACATTTGCTCCAGTTGCTCGCATTACATATGTCCATTCTCTCCTGCCTGTGGCCTCTGCTCTCCAGTGGTCTTTGTTTCAGATGGATGTGAAGAATGCATTTCTGTATGCTGATCTAACTGAGTAGGTCTATATGCAGCCCCCTCAAGGGTATCTTCATCCTCCTGGTAAGGTTTATCGCCTTAAACGTGTCTTGTATGGGCTCAAGGTGCGCCTGATTTGCCAAGTTGAGTTCCACTATTGGCTAACTTAGTTTTGCCTCCAGCCAACATGATTCTGCTTTGTTTACTCGTCATACTGATACTGGTATCACTATTTTGCTCTTTTATATTGATGATATGATTATTACTGGTAATGACGCTTCTGATATTCTTGAGCTTAAGCAGTTTTTATGTCAACATTTTGAGATGAAGGATCTTAGCTCTCTCCGTTATTTTCTGGGCTTAGAAGTAAATTCTACATCTGATGGCTACTATTTAACTCAGGCCAAGTATTCCTCTGACCTTTTTTCTCGTTCTGGCTTAACTTATTGTAAAACTGTTGATAACCCTTTTGAGTCTAATGTTAAATTTCGTGCTACTGACGGCGAACTCCTTTCCGATGCTACCCTCTATCGACAACTTGTTAGGAGTCTCATCTACCTTACTGTTACTCGGCCAAATATTACCTATGTCGTGCATCTTGTTAGCCAGTTTATGGTTGCCCCACGCGCTATTCATTATGCTGCAGTTCTTCTCATCCTGTGCTATGTGAAGGGTACTGACGCGGACGGAGGCGAAATTAGGGTTAGGGTTTTGAAAATTAGGGTTTTTTAGAGGAATTGGAAAAGAAAAGATAAATTGGGAAAAAAATTTACAGGATTTGGGAATCCACCCGGGCCCACGGCCACTCTCCACGAATCCACGAGGAAAAATTTTGATTTTAGCGAACTCCACGCCAGAGATTTCTCAAGAAATTTTCAAAAATATTATTCATCTTTTTCAATACTTCATACAAACCCATATATATAAGAAAACTCTAACAAACAGAATCATAATATAATCCAAATTCCTAATCAAATCAAATATCTAGTAAAATTCAAATTCTAATAAGATCCAAAATCAAATCAAATCAAATATTGATCTCCATCAATTCTCTCCGGCTTCAAAATATGAATCTCTGGTGAATGACGAAAATGATAATTATCGAGAAAATCCGGGTCGAGCTACTGAACTTTTTCGGTGCGCAACCAAGTACAATCTGAGTCTGAACGTCCACGCCAGTGCACCAAATAACGCTGGTATCTACCATCAGTAGTCGAAACAATCTCATCATCCAGAATGTCTTCAATCTGATTTATATAATGCTTGCGTGGAGCAGGAGAAGGCGGTGTTCGGATGGGAAAATATCGATGGCCTGGCAAAGCAGATGATGGTAGATCTGGAATAACTGCTAGGTAGTCAAATGGAGCATGGTATGGAGTCAGGTTCTCGACGTTGAAAACTGAATTGATCCCGAGATTGTAGGGGATTGCAAGCTCATAAGCATTAGAACCAATTCTCTTTAGAATTCGGTAAGGACCCATACGTCGAGCATGAAGTTTTTTCAAGGTTCCTGACGGGAACCTCTCTAGACGCACTCTAACATCACCTCATTATCAACTGCAAATTTCTCCAATCTTTTGTGTGAATCTCCTGCAGACTTGTAGTTATTATTACTAATTGCTATTTGCCGACGAATATGATCATGCAAATCATGCAAATGCTGTGCAAAAGACTCGGCTGAGGTACTCGGCCTATCACCTATGGAGAGTGGAAGAAGGTCTATAGATTTTCTAGGTTTATAACCTGTAACTACCTCAAATGGACTCATCCCAGTAGACATATTGACTGAACTATTATATGCAAACTCCGCTATAGGCAAAACAAGATCCCACGTGGTTAAATGGTCGCCCACTAAACATCGAAGCAAGTCACCTAAGTTACGATTGACAACTTCTGTCTGACCATCTGTCTGTGGATGATAAGCAGTGGAGAATTTAAGTGCGATACCCATTTTCTTCCAGAGAGTTCGCCAAAAATGACTTGTAAACCGAACATCTCTGTCAGAAACAATTGACTTAGAAAGGCCATGCAAACGAACTATCTCTTTACAGAACAAGTGTACAACATGTGAGGCATCCGAAGTCTTGTGGCAAGAAATAAAATGTGCCATTTTGGAAAATCTATCCACCACGACTAATATTGCATCATATTTTCTAAGTGTGCGAGGGAGTCCTAAAATGAAATCCATGCTAAGATGCTCCCAAAGTGCAAAGCGTACTGGTAATGGTATGTAGAGTCTTGTATTCTGCTTCCTATCCTTAGCTACCTGACAAACTCGACAATGCGACACAACTCGCGCAACATCACGTTTAATGTTTGGCCAATAAAATCGGTCTTCTATAAGAATGATAGTTTTATCTCAACTGAAATGACCGGCGATCTCTCCTGCATGCATTTTTCAAATCAGATAATCGCGCAAAGAAGTATTGGGAATGCATAGACGGGTACCTCGAAATAAAAAACCATCAACAATGGTGAAGGCATCTACTATAGAAGGAGGATCCGGTGTCAGAGATGAATAGATATCACCAAAGTCCTGACAAGTAGGGTAGTCTTGAATGATTTGCTCAAATCCAATAACTTTTGCACTCATCGTCCGTAAAGTGCAAAATTTCCTACTAATGCATCAGCGGCTTTATTTTCAGTTCCTGCACAGTATTTGAGTACGAAATTGTACTCCTGAATAAAATCAAGTCACTTGATGTATCGATAATCTACTCTCTTTTGGGAATTGATATAGCGTAGAGTTTGATGGTCTGAATATAAAACGAACTCTTTTGGTAGCAAATAGTGACGCCAATGACGCAAACATTGCACTACTGCATAAAACTCTCTATCATAAACATCGTAGCACTGTTTTGTCTCATTCAATTTTTTGCTAAAAAACGATAGGATGATTTTCTTGGCTCAAAACACCACCTATACCTACGCCTGATGCGTCACATGCTACCTCAAAAACTTTCGAGAAATCTAGAAGATGAAGGACCGGAGCAGTAGTCAACTTCTCCTTAATCTTCTCGAAAGCATGAGTAGTAGATTTAATCCATTGAAACTCCCCTTTCTTAAGACAATCAGTGATCGGAGCTATGGTGGTACTAAATCCCCTAACAAACCTCCTATAAAATGTGGCCAGACCATGGAAGCTCCTGACCTCATGGATCGTACAAGAAATAGGCCATTCTCTTATGGCCTTAACTTTGTCAGGATCTGCTGCTACTCCATCTTTAAAGACGATAAACCCAAAAAAGTAAATAGAGAAAACTAAGAACGCACATTTCTTCAAATTAACAAACAGTTTCTCCTTACGGAGAGTCTCTAAAACCTGTGTCAAACGAGAAAGATGTTCTTCTTGGGTTTGACTAAAGATGAGAATATCATCAAAATAGACAACAACGAACTTGCCTAAGAAATGACGTAAAATCTGGGTCATCTCTCATAAATGTACGGGTGCATTAGATAAACCAAAAGGCATGACCAACCATTCATACAATCCGTCCTTAATTTTAAAGACAGTTTTCTATTCATCACCTTCACGGATACGAATCTGATAATATACGCTTCGAAGATCTATCTTCTAAAGGATTTGAGAGCCAGTCATCATATCTAATAAGTCATCAAATCTAGAAATAGGAAACCTATACTTGACGGTAATTTTATTGATGGCACAACTGTCAATACACATCCTCCAACTACCATCCTTTTTAGGTGTGAGTAGAGCGGGAACAGCACAAGAACTCAAACTCTCTTTAATAAAACCTTTCCGCAATAACTCATCGACCTGTCTTCTCAACTCAGCGTGCTCAACAGGATTCATCTGATAATAAGGTAAATTGGACAAGCTAGATTCTGGCACGAAGTCAATGGCATGCTGAATATCCCTAACGGGAGGAAGTTCATCAGGTAACTCATCGGGCATGATATCTCGAAAATCAGTGAGAATCTGATGAATCTCCGGGTGGTAAATGACAGGTAGATTAGAAAACTCTCCTAAAGTAATTACCGCATATACTAGTCCCTCCTCTACTCCTTGAGGAACTGTGATCGACTTACCAAGTGAAGAGACTTTTTATGTACCTGTCCTGTGACTTTTTCGCTCTTTGGACTCTCATCACTAGACTTAGGCGGCGCGAGTTTCAAAATAATTTTCTTTCCATTAAATTTGAATGTATATGTATTTAATTTGTCGAAACTCGTCATATCTAAGTCATACAATCATGGCCTACCAAGCAAGATATATGCGGCGGTCATATCTAACACATCGCACCAAAATTAGTCCTGATAGCTTGACATATGGATAGGCACTAGACAATATTTGGTAATAGATTGAGCAGTTTTATCTACCCATATTACGTTGTATGGTTGTGGATGGGGTTCAGCTTTAGGCTTATTTTCTCAACAGCTGTTCTTGAAATTATATTCACACAGCTATCCCTGTCAATCATCACTCGATAACTCTTTCCTCCGTGTATGATGTATGTGGTGAAAACGCTACATCTACGCCAATTTTCATCTTTCGTTTTAGTGTAAAGATACCTAACAACGCCTAAGCGCACATTTGAAATGACTATTTCTTCGTCTGACTCACTAGCGTTTCCTACTGGTTCATATATTTCTTCCTCAAGATCGTCATCATCATCATTATGTTCTTCTACGAATAAAGCCCTAGTGGGACACTGTGAAGCTTTGTGGCCATATTCGTGACACCTAAAACACTCTACGCCTTTCGTGCCCTGTTTAGATGACTCACCAATTACAGCTTTACATAGTTTTTGTTGAATTGGGTATTAGCTCTCTTGTTATCTTCAGAAAGGCATCTGGACTGCTCCCCAGTTTTAGAAGTAAATTTGCGGTCAGTAGAAAATTTGAGAGAGTATTCTATATCTTCTGCTAATTGACAAGCTTGAGTAAGGGAACTTATATTCCGAGAATGGATATGCATGGCTCGTTGTATGTCAGCGCGTAGTCCAGAATGAAATCTAGATATTGCCTGGTGTCGGTCCTCTCGCAAATCACACCGAAGTATCAATTCATCAAATTGAGTTATATACTCTTGGACCATTATGCTTCCCTGACGAAGACTGTGTAATCTATCTAAAAGGTGACTCCTAAATGTGACTGGAAGATACTTCTCTTTAAGTCTAGGTTTCATGTCATTCTAAATCTCTATCGCATCCAGATATCTATCACATTCTCTTTCTACCGATGTCCAATATATGCTAGCGGGCCCTGTCAGTCGCATCGAACAAATCGTATTTTACGCTCTTCAGGCATGTCATACCAATCGAAATAGTAATCCATGTCTGCGAGCCAGTCATTAAAAACTTTAGGGTCGTCAGTGCCGTCGAATGTAGGAGCTTCTATTTTTATCTTCCGTGTGATGTCATTTTCAATACGTCTAGTTCTAAGGACACTCTCATCTCTATTCCTTTCATTTTGATATCTTGGTCCTCTATCGTAATTTCTTTCATTATATTCATTCTTATAAATTTGATTATTTTGTTTTTCAATTTGTTGTTCTAGTGCATCCAATCGTTTATTAACAATTTTCGATTATTCCATTTGTTAAGTGATAGTTTTTAATTGTTTCATCATGATTTCTAACTTTTCGTCTACATTAGTAGAACCTAGGGTGGTCATTTTACCGTTACAAAGAAGCATACAATCAAACAAGCATATGTAATACAATTTTCTAAACTCAGTCAAATTCTATATGCGTGCACTATATGATCAAATAAAATTGTCTAAGGTTTAGTTTCTAAAATGCAAGGAAATGGATCATAAAATGTGAGCATGCAGCAAGCAATGAGTTGGTAAATAATTATTAGCAATTCTAACTAACAATCTTATGCAGAATTTCATAAAATAATTGCAAAAGTTTGCTGAAGAAAAATATGTTAGTTTAGAGATTACCCAAATACTAAAGAAATTCGTGCACTTGTAGTGGTCCCTTGGAGTTTTCCGAAATTGATTCGCCTGCTGAGGAGCCCTAAAATCCTGCCACAATTGTTGGAAACAAATCCAGGAAAATAATGTCTCGAATGTAACTCGAATTGGACTCTGAACGGGCTCCAAATCACCAATATTCTCCTTAACGGGTCTGCACTGTAAACGGGTCTGCACTACTGTATTGAACTGAACCAAAAGTGGAATGGATCTGGAGCTGCGAGTCGGATCTGAAGCCCAATTAAAACCCAACTTGAATTGATGTGGTTTGGATCTGTTTTGTCTACGGGTTTACTATCCAAACCCGATTCAATCCAAACCCAAATTCTTTTCTTTGTTCTCCTGTGTTGTCAAAAAGGATGGAGCGAAGTCGACGCGGCAGGATGCAGAGGCAGTTGGCCGGCAAGGTGGCTAGGCCGAGAGGAGGAGCTGATGTTGGTGATAGAAGGAGAGCCAAGTGGGGAACAGTGGAAAAGCGGCGGTGAGGTTGGCTGCACAAGTTGGCGGGGCCCGTCGGAGGCAGGCTTGGACTCGGATAGGGGAGCTGCGACGGGGCGGATCTGGAGATCGCTGTCGAGAGGTCGTCGAGGAGGTGGTCGCGGTTTAAAATGTAACGGACGATGGCTTCGGTTGAGGGTGGCAGTTCGTTGACGACAGAGACGAAGATGGCAGGGTCACGGGCTGATAGTGGTGGTGAGGCTGGAGCGTCGATGGCGGAGGATGGTGGGAGACGATGCCGAAGTGGAGGGCGGCGTTGTAGGAGGAAGGGGGTGAATGAGATCTGAGGTGGGGAGGGAGATCTGAGGGTGTTGTTGAGGTGCGGAATGGTGAAGGTGGGTTGTTGGAGATGTGGCGTGGATTTGGGAGTTTGAGGAAAAGGAGTTGAGGAAGACGGAGGAGAAGAGAGGTTTTTTTTTTTTCTTTTCAGATCTGGATTTTATTTTTTTTTCAGATCTGTATTTTTTAAATAAAAACTAAAATAAAAAAAAGATGGAGATGTGGAAGAAGAAGAGGGTGAAGAATAAAATCTAGACTCTGATACCAAATTTGACGTAGGACGGAGGCGAAATTAGGGTTAGAATTTTGAAAATTAGGATTTTTTTAGAGGAATTGGGGAAGAAAAGATAGAATGGGGAAAAAACTTACATGATTTGGGAATCCATCCGGGCCCACGCCCACTCTCCACGAATCCACGAGGAAAGATTTTGATTTTAGCGAACTCCATGCCAGAGATTTCTCAAGAAATTTTCAAAAATATTATTCATCTTTTTTCAATACTTCATACAAACTCATATATATAGGGAAACCCTAACAAATAGAATCCTTATCAATGTTTAAAATAGCGATAACGGTAACGTAACGTTTTGCCTTTGTTAGGTTATGTCGCAAATAGCGTAACGCATATCGTAGGTTATGCAATTTTCTATTTATTTAATAAAAATAAATATAAGACCATATAAAATAATTTTAATAAATTGAAAAATAAATTTAAAATATCTAAAAAAATATAAAATTATTTTGTAATACATAATCTATTCAAATGTTATATTAAGTTTTACAATAATTTTCATATATCTTTATAAATTATATTAAGTCTGCAACCGTAATTCCAATCATCATTTAAATAAAAAAGCAAGATTCCAATTTTTTATTTCGATTCCAATTATTATCATTGTTGTAATTTATATTTTGTAATGTTCAATTTATCTTATTTATATTGTTGATTTCAGTTCAATTAAAAATTCAATAAAATCAACAAGTAAAATATTTTAGCAACCGGACGAGAAATACAACAAGTGGATAAAAAAACAAACTTAAATTATCAAGTTAGAAATTCCAAAAGTAATCAAACAAGCCAACAATTAACTAAGAAAATTATAGCAATTCGCTAATAATCAAAATAATAATCAACAACAATATATAAATTACTAAAAAAAATAATTGTAAATAACGTAGCATAACGTAATTTAACGTAACGTTATGTAATATAACGTAAAATAACGTAAAAAACGTACTGTTACGGTGCACTGAGTTATTTCCAGTTGTTACGTAGCGTTGGGATTCCGTTAGGTTACGTAACGCAAATAACGGGTTTCATAACGCGTTATTTTCAAGAATGATCCTAATATAACCAAACTCCTAATCAAATCAAATATCTAGTAAAATCCAAATCCTAATAAGATCCAAAATCAAATCAAATATTGATCTCCATCAGGTATCTTATTCCATGGGCTCTATTTTTCATCTCACTCATCATTGCAATTGCGGGTTTACTCTGATGCTGATTGGACAGGTAACCCTACCGATCGACAATTCACCACTGGATTTCTTTTTTACTGGGTGAGTGAGTCTCTTATTTCCTGGCGGACTGTTGTAACTCGCTCTAGTACCGAAGCTGAATATAGCGCTCTTGCTGACACTACTTCTGAGCTTCTTTGGATTCGTTGGTTTCTTCAGAATATGGGCGTATCTCAGGACTCTCGTAGTCCTATTTATTGTGACAATCATAGTGCTATTCAGATTGCTCACAATGATGCCTTTCATGAACGCACCAAGTACAGTGAGATCGATTGTCATTTTGTGCGTCATCACCTACACACGCAAGCACTCTTCGTCTTCTCTCGGTTTCATCGACTGATTAGCTTGCTAATATCTTTACCAAGGCCCATCCACCTGTTCGTCATCATGATCTCGTTTCCAAACTAAAAATGGTATCTTCCAAACCATCTTGAGTTTGAGAAGGGATATTAGCATATCACATGATATATGACAAATCCTCTAATATTTAATAAATTCTCTAACTTATTAGAGATCTCATGATATCTTCTTAACTTAGTATATTTGACTAATCTCTCTAATTAGGTGGATTATATGATTGAGAATTTTATGTAATTAACATCAATTTGTATACTCTTTTATTTTTTACTTTTTATGTTTGTCATCTTCACCTATAAAAAGATGGTCATTGTACAGTTTATTGATACCTCAGAATACAAAGTTATTCTTCATTTTTTTCTCAGTTTATAGTTTCATTAAGAATGATAGGTAATCATCCTAGAGAAGGTGTTTATCATGTAGACGGACATCTTAATTATATCTAGGGGGACAATCCCTCTTGTCAAATGGCTAGTTTATGTTCTCATTTACGGATGAGTGCATACTTCTACAAGCATTGGATATCCAGCATTGGATACCTCCACATCAAAACAGTAATGTCAGCATATCAAGGTCAAGTAACTTGAGTCTCCTCACTTTTATCTTTAACCTCTTCATTTGAAGTCTTGCTGACGTACCATGTGAGAAGTCCCTTTGCTGCACCCTTGGTACCATCAACCATCAAGAAGATAAAACAGTTACAGCTTTGATCCATTATCAAGTACCACTAACATATCAAGGTGTCATAGTTGACAAAGCAGTAACAGCATCATTTAAGAGACATTCAGAGCATTGAAGGCTCATTAACCTAATTGGATGACTCTCCCACCATCCTTTAGTCCCAAATATAACCTAGGAAACATCCTGCTAACTACGGGGATAATCATTCATTCACAAACTAAGATGGATATAATAACCAGATATCAACCGCTAAACATGACAATTTAATATATACCAATACTAAACAGGTGTGTTGCCTAAGTCAAATATAAAACCGAGGACAATCTCCGAAACTATTTTCCTGAAAGCAATGGTAAGCTCTGATTACCTCCTCAACTAGTTCAGAACTCTCTTCCATGTCACATAACAATGAACTAGATTTTGGACGTGCAAATGTTTGAGTCACTGATAGGAAATATGAAATATTTAAAACTTCATTGAAAATTTAATTGCGGAAGGGTTTTATTAAAAATGTTTCCCGAGACTGGGAGCTGAAGGGGTTGCACGAAACATTTATATAAGTTAAGCCCATGGTTTTTCTTAATTATTGATATTTATCATGGTTTTTTTCGTCTTTATGTGATGAAACCACTCATAAATTCTAAGGCCTTGCATTTCTATAGTAAAAATATCTAGTCATAAGAAAGCTGCTAAATTTTTTTTTTGAAACCCTAGTACTAGTAACTCAGGGATAAACATTTGCACATATATTTATGCATTGCGGACCACTGCAAGGACTAGCAATTTTCCTGCCACGTCTGTCACTTTCAAGCTCCTTTTCAAGGTTTACATAATAAATTGCCTTTAAAGTTGAAAATTCTAACCAGGTCTGAATGTTATTAGGATACATTATAGCCATTTAAACAGGACCTCTGTTATAGAATAAAAAACAAGAGCAACTGCAAGCATAGAACCAACTATGAAAGTAAATCATTTATCATCACTACTCAAAAACATACCATTTCATAACAAAAACAGAAAGCATGGGATGGATTAAAAACATAAGTAAATCAACTTATGACCAAGCTCAAGATAACGATACCTCTATATCTCTTGATGTAAAAGATCGGTTAAAATTCTGTAGTAGTACCAATTTTCCCAGTTCATTAGCATTTCGCACCCTAGTGTCCCATGGCTGAAAATTTGTCTAAAACGCATATAGAAGTGCAAAAACTATCAGATATTTCAAGCGATTATCTAAAACCTTTATGTTCTAAAAGTAAATAAGCACGCAATAAAATAAAGAATAATTGGCTAAAACCTTTACTTCTCAAAGTAAACATCAGTACAATGAAAAAAAAAATGGAAGGCTACTTACAATTGTTTCGAGCCATTTGCTTCCATCCTGCCAATATGATAAAAGGATTTGCAACGTGCGTTTTTATGTACCCACATGGAAAAGAATTAACTTTCTTAGGAAGATGACCAGGCAATGAAAAACATTTCAATATGCTGAATTTGAAATGACATGGTTTCCTCAAATATATGGAATCATGCACGATCAGTTGTAATCAATTATAGACTTAATACAATGTCATCAGTTTCAGCAAAGTTCCCGATGCTTTCAAATCTATAATTTTCCTTCTCAATTGAGTAATGCAATGATTTCTGTTTATTTCAACTTAACTGTGGTAAATATGTTTGTAACTGCAGGACAAACTATCACTAGTTGCATGTTCAAAAGAAGAAACATCTAGCTTTGTCAGTATGAAAGGTTACAAGAAATAATTTTAATTAGAGCATTTCAGAACAAATGATAAGATATAAAGTACTAATTTCCACCACATGGAATAATCAAGGATTTTAGACATTACAACCATGGTAGTAAATATAAGCCTTCAACTTAATTACTTAGGGTCCACTAGATGGTTCCTGGTTTATTAAATTTTCTTTATTTGTTTATGAACACAATGATCCTATTAGATGTTCAACATCTCTCACAAATCATGAATCCAAAAATATTAGTGTAGCACAATAATTCCCTTTTTGGCTTCTTTAATATACTCTAATATTTCTCATGTGAAAGCCACAGTATTCAACAAAGTGGATTCCTGCTTAATAGGTATCTTTTAAACAAGAGTTATATTTCTTTGACAGTTTTTTTCAGAAATTGAAGGGAATGCCTCCAAAAATGAGTTCATTGCAGATTAAAACAGAATGTTGTTAGTTAGAGATTGGTCTCTTTTTTTACACCCTATCAAAGAATATAACCAATCTAAGCTCTCAGAAGACTTTATATAAGGTCTTCAATGGACATCACTACTTTCAGGTGTATATTTCTAAAACAGAAAGTTTGAATTAAGGACATTAACGACATTTTATTTCTAATTTGACATGACAATAATCACAGTGATCAACAAAAATAGAGATTACAGGATGTGTACTGCCAGCACAGGAAATTTTCCTGCGCTGATGGCAAATCACCTCTTCCTAAATTTAAGGAAAAAAAATCATGATCCTCCCTTTCATCTTCATCTACACCCTCTTAGCTTGTTTAGGACAAAAATTATAGGTTCTAGAGTTCATTTAATCTTCCATCAGCCAGGTATAAAATGAAAGGTCCTGCAAATACAACGTTTATACCCACAAGAAAAAAGAGAAAATGAACACAAAACCCCCCTGATTTTTATAGTATGGAACTGTAGGGAAGCAAGGTAAACCTATTGCACTCGACCACTGAAAGAGGCTAATGATTGAGCATAGGTTGGAGATTTTTGTGCTTATGGAAAGCCATTTGCATGGGCCAGGGAGGTCAGAAGGAATTCTGTCATTGGGCCATTCGTAAGGGCTATTGGCCATTAGGCAGAAATCAATTAGGGGGTGAAATTTTTAAGAGTTCAGAGATATGAGATATGTACCGGTGGAGATAATTACTTCTAAAGAGAGAGCGACCTCATGTATATTCGGGGTGCATGCTAGTTACTTGAGCGGAGGGTGGTATGGGATACGTTGAGAAGTAGTATGTGTATAGCCTTACTATCCCTGTCTTATACATGGGGAATATTGATGAAGTCTTGTGAGGGGCTAATGACTACCTTGTTTGCATCAGCAGACTGCTTGTTCTTCTGCAAATCATCTTGATCCCTAGAACCATAACTCCATCTCACCTTCTTTGAAGGCTTGTTACTGCAAATATCTGACTGGGATTTATGCTTAGCAGAAGTGACTTTCTCATCAACACGACTGGCTACAGAATCACTCGCCCTTTCAGCATCTTGACGAGACTCAATTTTTGATTTTGGATCATTGCTTCCACATAATAGATAATGCTTGGCTTCATTTTGATGCTTCTTTTCAACAAATTTATCGGTTGATGATACCGTAGCTTGTACAGGCTCATCAATCTTCGTCTTGTTATCCTCCGACTTTAAAGTCTTTGAACTGAACAGTGTATAGGAACCAATACCTGCCCCTTCTTTTCCCTTCATATCAGACCCGCCCACTTCAGATTTGGAAAAAAGGCTTTTCACTGGGTCTTCCTTTCTGTTTAAAAGAGATTGAACTAATAACATTCAAACAGGTAACCAATCAGGAAAACTGGAACTTATAGTTTCATATCATAAAACATGAACATAATAATAATATGCATACCTTCTATTCCAGCAATTTTGTCTGGTAATTTATCAGATATTGTATAAGTACCAACATCAAAAGTGCGATAAAAGATATGATCAGCCGATTCAGCCCTTTCTATGGCATCCTTGGATGGCTGTGGATTCCTCGCATCCTCCGACGTGCAGATTACAGAACACTTGGCAGATATAGCTTCCTAGAAATCAAGAAAGACATGAAACACAAACATAGATAGAGAAGGGAATCAGAGGAACAAGTAGCCGAATTATAAATGTCAATAACAGGTATTTGGGATGTAAACAAAATACAAGTAATCTGATGCATTTTTTATCATGTATCCATATCCACTCTTTTTAAAAAATTAGTAGTAAGAATAAGGTTGGTGCTAACACCTTCTACATAACTGAATAAATGTAAGGATACCCAAATACTATTCAAATAGATGGGAAAAATAGATAAAAACTGAGTTTCTTTGTTCGTTTAGATATAGAAGAGATCTCAGTTCGTTTTCAATTCATTTATACTTTAGATAATACTGTTCAGTTAAAAAGACAATTTTAAGGAAGGTTGAGGACAGAAATTGTTATGATTCATATGTTACTCTGTAGTTATTTAGTTTCTTAGCCAATTTATTTAGTGCCCGTGATTTATGTTTCTTTATCACTTGTCCCCCATTATGGTGTCAAAGATAAAGTCCAACAACACATATCACAAGCCACATCTTTTTCTTCTTCTTTCAAGTATGCGGGCAAGGGCAGTTTCAGATAGCAATTTCTTTGAATCATGATGCAGGCCGCACATTCCTATTTCATAAGACGTATATTTGTTTATCTTTAAGCAGTGCATGTCCATATTCAAATAAACACGCTTAAGCACACATGCAACACTCAGGTTCCAGGAAGCAACCAAAATATCCATCATTTTCACATGGTAATTGCTTTAAATCATAAAATGGGCCTCCAGGTTCCTATTTTTTACAAGAATTATACCTACCCATCACATATTGATAACAGTCATCTCTAGAGATTGTGCCGAAGAACCTTTGGTGCTTGAATGCTGCGGCATGGAATAACTAAAGAACAAGATTTAAGAGAAGAAGATGAAGTTCAAAGGTAGAAGAAGTTACAGAGGAAGAGAGAGAGAGAGAGAGAGAGAGAGAGAGAGAGAGAGAGAGAGAACAGAAGAATAAATAAGAATTTGTGAAGACAGTATCAATTCATTCACGATATACATCAACAGTTCATCCCCAATTCATTCTAGTTGTTGGATCAAAATATGTGACTGTTGGATTTACAGATAACGAATGGGTATTTTACACATATTACATCCAATACCCAACCCCAACCCATTATTAGCTTTCACAACCGACTGAATCCAACTACTTCCAACTGATCTAACTAACTTTCCATGTTAGTTTTGTTGGGTTTGTGTCTCGCATCCGTTGAGTATCCAGATATGATCAAGAATCACAAGAAGTTCCCGTTGGACTTGAGTTGGAAGACCAAAGTTTTAATTGGATTGGAATACCAATTAGATGGTGATAGTGCTATTCTAATGGGATTAGGATAGGAACACTATATATATCTCTTGTATGTGATATGAGAGAATAGAGAGCAATTGGCTGAGAGCCTGAGAGAGATGTTTTTGTTATTATAAGAGATGCGAGAGGTAGAGAGATATTTGAATCTCTTCTTGTAACCTATTTTTTCGATCATAGTGGATATTTCTCTCGTTATTCCCGTGGACGTAGGTCGAACTTGGTCGGCCGAACCACGTTAATTCTTGTGTTCTTCTTATGTTGTATTGTTTTCTTCGTCTCTACAATCTCGATGGGGGATTTGATTCCCAACAATTGGTATCAGAGCTAGAGTTATGGATCCGGAATCGAGATTGCGAGATAGTGGATCTAATGTCAAGTCGACAAGGAGGTTGACGAAGGCATCAAGGCAAAATACAATAAGAAGAAGAAGAAGAGGAAAAAAAAAAAGCCAGATACAACCGGTCATGTGCACAACTGGAGACTCTAGAAATGTGCACCAAAAGGAGTGGCTGATAACTGAGATGGATTCTGAGGCACAGATTGACGGTTATGGTTAATCAGAGCGTGGATCGAAAAATCGGTGTCCGATTAAGGTGATTTAGGAGTCGAATCCTATGTTTTTCAGCATTCCGGACACAGTGGTGGATGCGGATTGGGCAAAATCCACTGTTTGGAGCAGATTTTGTACAGACCAGCAATGATCAACGATGATCGAGAGATCGATATTAATCTAGATGATCCATAATCGATAGTTGGTTGATTGTACGATGATGAGGTATGTCATGGTACTTCATGTTGATGGATACAGTTACTTCATGATATGATAAAACACATGGTAATATATAATCATCTGTCTTTAAGAGTTAGTCATAGTTTTTGGATCAACTTGGAGTACAGTATATCGATCACTTTTGTCTGATGTACAAAATGATAAGTGATCGTGAGTACTTAGGAGGTCCAGGTGTTTTGACCGAGGTGGAGTACGGTGTAGCGATTATGAGCGCTTGGTGAAGAGCGTGGTGTAATAATCGTGAGTGTTTAAGAGAGTATGATTTAGTGATCATGAGTGCTCGGAGGAGAGCATAGTTTAGTGATCATGAATGCTCAAGTATAAAGGCGGTGATGATTATACAAATTGTTTCCAGTCGGCGGAGCATGGTGATCGTGCGGTGAATGTCTGCGAAGTGGATGACGAGAGCAACGGAGTTTCTCCAAGATGCATGGCTCATCGGATACGAGCCAAGGTAGAGATTGTTGGGTTTGTGTCTCGCATTCGTTGAGTATCCAGATGTGATCAAGAATCACAAGAAGTTTCAGTTGGACTTGAGTTGGAAGACCAGAGTTTTAATTGGATTGGAATACTAATTAGATGGTGATAATGCTATTCTAATGGGATTAGGATAGGAACACTATATATATCTCTTATATGTGATATGAGAGAATAGAGGGCAATTGGCTGAGAGAGATGCTTTTGTTATTATGAGATATGCGAGAGGTAGAGAGATATTTGGATCTCTTCTTGTAACCTATTTTTTCTCATAGTGGATATTTCTCTCGTTATTTCCGTGGACGTAGGTCGAACTTGATCGGCCGAACCACGTTAATTCTTGTGTTCTTTTTGTATTGTATTGTTTTCTTCGTCTCTACAATCTCGATAGGGGATTTGATTCCCAACAAGTTTATCTATCTTCTCTGATTCTTCTTTCCCGCGTGAGCTCCGATGCCGACCCTCGACCAGGTCCATGACAAGTCCTCTCCCTTGAAACCCAACTTCGTCCTCGAAGTTGAAAGATGGAAAGTTTTTGATGAAAGAGTGGTAGTGTTCCCATGTTGCTTCGAATATGTCTTCTCCTTACTATTGAATTAGAATTTGGCTCACTGCTCGATTATTTCTTTTAATCATTCTGTGTGCAATCATCTTCTCTGGTACCCGAATCTATCTTCCCAATAAGTTGGCGCTGCATCTCCTAAACACTGATATTGTCCATGGTATGGTTTGAGCTGTGAAACGTGGAATACATTGTGTATTTTAGCTTTGCTGGTCAATAGCAGATGATAAGAAACTTCTCCTATCCTTTCAATCATCTGGTAAGGTCCATAAAACTTAGCTGCAAGCTTTTGAGGCATTGAATTATTCAAAGAAGATTGCTTATAGAGCTATAATTTGAGAACAAAATCTCCCACTCCAAACTGCCTATGAGTTCTCTTCTTAGCAGTTATCTCGGGCATTATTGAGATTGTTAGCAAAAAAAAATAATACCAATGCAACAACCGGCAGAATATAATAGTTAACCAAAAGAGAAAAAAAGAAATAGAGACAGCGAACACACAGATTTACGTGGCTCGACAATGTGCCTATATCTACGGAGATACGATCGAAAACTTCCACTATATCAAAAAGAATTACAGTTCTCTTCCTCTCTATCAAAAGAGAGAAATCACATAAAAAATAAGATCAAACCCTCACCTCTGCTGCTAGAGCTGACACACCCATACTCTATGCTTCAGCCGCAACCACCCAAAACAACAACGGCCACAACACAACAGCAGCCGCAACAACACCAAAAACCACAGCAGCCAACACCGTCACCTATAGAAATTAGGTCAAATCACCTTTTAAATCCCATCCGAAGCCAATTATGGGCCGATTCGGACCCATCTATGCAGACTGGACCTGCCGTGGCACGTGCGCAGGCGTGTGGGCACGCGTGTCTTCTCCGGCTGCGTCACCTGCCGCCGGCGTTTCCTCTATCTCCGGTGTCTTCTCCGGCGGTAATTAGGGCTCCAATAGCGACAGAGATGATCTTTCAACATCTTGTTGATTATATCCTTTCCACAAAGTGTATCCTCTACTGACTGTACTCTAGCAGTCTTTGGAATATACTGCAGTGTTAAATGGTAGGGATCTTCCATAGAGAGCTTCATAAGGAGTAAAGCCCGTAGAAGTCTTCCAAGTAGTATTATACCAATATAGTTCCCATGACAATCATTTAGCCCAATCTTGAGACTTAATGTTACAAAAGCAGCAAAGATAAGTTTATAAACATTGGTTCACCCTCTCTGTCTGCCCATCAGTTTGGGGATGGTAAAATGTACTGTGTTTAAAATGTACTGTGTTTTAATGTAGTACCTTGCAACTGATAGAGTTCTTACCAAAACTCACTGAGAAAGACTCTTATCTCTGTCACTCACTATAAACTTTGGAACTCTATAAAGCTTCAAAACTTTTGCAAATAGAGTCTAGGCTACTTGTTAAGATGTGAAAGGGTGTTTTAAGGCAAGGAAATGTGCAAACTTTTAAGTCTGTCTACCACTATCAAGATGGAATTTTTCCCTTGTACCGTTGGCAACCCTTCTATAAAATCCATTGAAATATCTTCCCAAGCTTTTTCTTGTATAGGTAATGGTTGCAAAAGACTAGGAGGCAGCACATTCTCATGTTTATTGCGCTGACGAATATCACATTCTCTAACTGCTTGTTTAACATAAGCCTTCATACTTGTCCAGCAGAATGATTGTTTGGTCCTCTATAGAGTGTGCTGATATCCGGAGTGTCCACCTGTAGGAGTAGCATGATGCTCCAGAAAAAATTTCTTGCATAAATCAGAACCTGGCTCCAACATAATTCTCCCCTTATAATACCAAACACCATCTACTTCTCTATAGTGAATATTTGACAATAATTTCTGAGCCAACTTCTCTTTCAATTGCCAGTAATATGGAGAATCTCTCATGGTTGATTTAACTGAATCTAACCACAAAGGTATCACAACTATCAACCCTTTCCGATTCATATCAGTATCCTGAAAACACATGCTTCTAGCAAGAGCATCTACAGCTTTGTTCTCAACCCCTTTGCTGTACTCCACTAAAAGTCATATCCTACCAACTTCTAATTCCAAGGATGTTGAGACTTTTGTCTCACTCTCTGGTCCAAAAGGTACTTGAGACTTTTATTATCAGCCTTTATGATAAATTTCTTCCAAGTAAGTATTGTTTCCACTTCTTAACTGCAAAAGTGATGCCAACATCTCTTTCTCAAATGTAAATAATTGGCGAGCTCCTCCCTTCAAGGCTTGGCTGATATAGGCTATAGGGTGATGGTCCTGCATCAACACAACTCCAATTCCAACACCAAATGCATCACTCTCCAATACAAAAGTCTTGCTCAAAATTAGGCATTCTGAGAACTAGTGGATTCATCATTACCTGCTTCAATTTTTCAAATGCCTGTACACATGATTCTTGCCAAACAAAGCCTCCTTTCTTGAGTATATCATTAAGGGGTGCAGTTAAACTTCCATATCATTTAATGAATTTTCTATAATACCCTGTAAGACCAAGGAATCTCCTTAAGGCTTTGGGTGTAGTAGGCTGTGACCATTTTGCAATAGCTTTAAGCTTGAAGGGATCTACAGCAATGCCATTCTCTGTTATAATGTGATCCAAATACCCCACTTTAGAGCAGCCAAATCTATACTTTGATTTCTTAGCATGCAAGCAATTCTTCTTCAATATCTACAGCACAATCTTAACATGGTTTAAATGATTGGACCAAGTTTTGTTTTTTCTATATCAGTATATCATCAAAAAACCTAATACAAACTTTCTTAGATAAGTTTTAAAAGCATGGTTCATTAAGCCTTGGAATATGCGGGGGGCATTGGTCAGTCCAAAGGACATCTTCAGAAATTCATAATGACCCTCATAGGTCCTGAAAGCAGTCTTGCTTTATATCTTCCTCTACCAACCTAATTTGGTGGTATCCGGACCTTAAGTCAAGTTTTGAATAGAACCTTGCACCAAATAATTATCTAACAGATCATCTATTACGGGAATATGGAATTTGTCCTTAATAGTGTTTCTGTTTAATGCTCTATAGTGCACGCACATTCTCCAACTCCCATTCACCTTCTTAACCAGTACCACAAGAGATGCAAAAGAACTGTTGCTTTCTCTTATAATTCCTAACTCCATCATCTCCTTTATTTATTTTTCTTTTTCATTTTTTTCTGGTGAAATGGGTGTCGATCTAACACATACTGATTGATTAGGATCTATTAATGGAATTTTATGATCATAAGCTTTGGTGGGAGGTTATTCTTTAGGAATATTAAAGACTCAACTGAATTCATTCAGAATAAGTTGCATATTTTCTGAGAGATGCTCTTCTTCTGCAAAGAGTAAATTTCATCCCCTTGTACTCCATATATCACCCCTTCTAGTTGCCATAACATCTTCATGGTCTCTTCATCAACTACATCCACTCCTCCTGATTGTACCCCCTTGTATAAGATCTCTTTATCTCCAACCCACAATTTGAGAGTTTGATTATAAAAGTCCCATAAATTAGGACCAAGTCTTTTCAACCACACAGGACTAAGAATAACATGAGAGTACCCCAGAGGCAAAATCAAAAGATCAGCAATGTTGTATGTCCTGAATCAGTTAGTACCAAGACACCCTACATTACCGGTCAATTTCTCTCCATCTGCTATAGTGACATCAAAAGGCTTGTGGAGCACAGGTTTTAGGCCTAATCTTTCAGTTGTAATAAGGTCAATGAAATTATGGGTAGTACATGTATCAACTAAAAAAGTGACTTTCTTTAGTCTTTCCAACCAACCTGATTTGAGCTTACCCCCAACTACTCCAGCCCTTGAATTCAGTGTAATTCCTCCAGAATTGTAGTTCTCCTCCATTGTATCATACTGATATTCTTCAGTATTGACACTCCCTCTTTTTCATTCAATATTTCTAATCTGAATGCTTTTTTATTTTTACATCTATTTTTACATCTGTGCCCGGAAGTGTATTTCTCTTCACAATGGAAACACAAGCCTTATCCCTCCTTCCCTTACCTCTTGAGGTGTCAACTTCTTGAGTGGTGTTGTAGCAGATGAAGTAGTATTTGGATTACCTTTAGAATTACCCCCAACTCTAAGAGTGTTGGTAGATACAGTGTTTCCATTAAATGAATTTTTATTAGAATTGCTTTTACCCCTTCTAAATGCAGTAGACTTCTCCTCCTCCAACCTAACTAATCATTGCTTTTATAATTGATCTTGACTCTCCAGAAAGCAATTCCGATGTAATAGTCTCCCTTAGACTGTTGATAAAATAGCTAGTCAAATATTCACTCCATAACCCCCTAATTTGATGAGAAAGACTCATGAATTGAGTTTAATACTGATCATATGCATACCCTTCTTGTTTTAATTTAGTAAGCTCCCAAAGTAATCAATGGTAGGAGACCTACCATATATTGCATCTAATCCACGAATAAATTTCCACTAACACAAGGGTTTTCCTATTGAACCCACCACCCACCTATACCCGGCTAGGGGTTCCTCTTCTAAGTATAATGCATCCATCCTCACCCTTTGCTCTACTTTAATATTGAAATAATTAAGCAATTATTCCACCCTATATATCCAACTTTGAACATTTGTACCTCTAAAAATTGGAAATTCAAGACGAGGTCGAATATGGTGGTTACCTTCTTGACTTATGTTGTATGAAGAACCAACCTCCGGTGTTTGTGGTTGCTGAAATTGACCAAATACAGGACCTCGATTAGGAATCTTTGGTTGATGCGGCTAACTGAAAGTTGTGTTTGCTTCAAAATATTTGGGTGATTGAAACTGCCCAAGAAGAGAACTCCTCTAAGTTCTTTATTGGTTGATGCTGACCAAATATAGGATTCATCTCTGAAACATTGGGCATCTGAAATTGATATTGAGGAAACCCTAATATAGTACTAACTTCAGGAGTCTTTAGTGACTGAAATTGGCCGAATAAGAATTGAGAGTTGTTAGCAGATTGAGGAGATAGTTTGCATAAGAATCCTTAAGTAGATGAAATCTCTGGAGAAGGATGCACCTCCAATATTCCTCGAACATTGGTTGACATGGAGGAGCTGACAATTGAAGAAGTATTTTTTTGGGTGGTCTGCAAGTTGTGAAACATTGAACGCACTTATTCTTTATCATTGATTTGGTTGGTTTGTAACCTCCTCATCTCTCCCGTCAATGACTACAACCCTGTGGTGAGGGCTTCCATTATAGAAGCTTTTGGCTGAACAACTGTCTATTTACTTGCAATTCTTCCACCAAAGATTTGATGGACATTGTGGATTCATTGGAGACTTCTGGAATGGATCCAAGAACGTGTTGATACTACTAACACCAGCCCTCTCTGGAGATCGTGGTGAAGAACCTTTGGAGCTTGAATGTTGCAGCATGGAGTAAGTAAAGAACAAGATTTAAGAGAAGAAAATGAAGTTCAAAGGTAGAAGAAGTTACAAAGGAAGAGAGAGAGAGAGAGAGAGAGGCAGAAGAATGGATTAAGAATTTGGGGAGAAAGTATCAATTAATTCATAATCTTCTTCTTACAACTTCTCAACTTAGACATACATCAATAGTTCTTTCCCAATTCACTCAAGTTGTTGGATCAAGACATGTGATCATTGGATTTACATTGGATTTACATAAACAAACGGATACATTATACACATATTACATCCAATACCCAAACCCAACCCCTTATTAACTTTCACAGCTAACTGAACCCAACTTCTTCAAACTGATCTAACTAACTTTTCCATGTCAATTTATCCATTTTATCCAATTATTCCTTCCCGCGCAAGCACCAACACTGATCCTTGACCAGGTCCATGACACATGTACGCACAACATGATCCTATTATACTGATACTTCACAAAGATGTATCTGATAAGTGCACCATACCCAAATACTTGGTTAATACCTCCTAAAAAATTTTAAGTTTTAACCGAGATGTTATGTAAAAAAATCTTTAATGTAATTTATTCAGTTATCACATTCAAATTATTATGCATATTTAATTTTCCAATACTGTAAAAGCAAAATAATGTTAAACTTAACCAATTAAAGGAGAGGTCCTCTCAAAGTTTACCAGCATATTAGTGTCTGCAAAGCCGGCACCTTCCCCGTTTGCTAAAAACAGCGCATTTTGCAACACTTCGTGATTACCCAAATAGTTGAAGATTTCACTCAGGTGGAAGAACCACAAGAGTTTAACCCTCTTCTTGTGGTTGCTTTGCTCCCAAATCTTCACTATCTTTCCAATATATGGGTCAGCTTCCCCAGTGTTGTAAGTATACACGCAATCATACAATGAGTACCGCACCCTGTCGAATGTGAATGAATCATAAAACTGCACATCCTTCTTTGTACCTCCAACTCTATTCTTCTTGCCCCATTCAAATTGAAGCTCGGAGTCGTCGGCTTCCTCCATTTGGCACTTCTCTTGCTAATCCCCAAATTAAAGAACCGACTTCCAATCAAAGAGATGTGTCTCCACGAGCCTAAAATCGCCACATCAAATTATTTTTTTAAAGAAAATTAAGAAATGGGAAGTAACGCTTTCAAGATAATCCAAGAAAATATAAAGAGATGAGTATATTTTGATCCCCGATGAATAGGAAGTAATTAACGACGATACTGAAAACTAAGACATAAAATGTCAACTTTGAAGAGAAAGCATTACCAAGAACCGCGTCGGACGGAGGACGAAGGCTGACGGAGGTCCGTGGCGGAGATGCGACACCGTCGTGGGGCGGCGATCGGCCTCGTCGGAGAGAGAATGGCGACCAGAGAAGTTGAGGGAGTACCAGTGTCAGAAGAGAGAGAGAGAGAGAGGGAGGGAGGGAGGGAGTAATAGTGGGGAGGATTCGGATTTTGGGGTTTTACTTCGGGCCCGACCCGATTTCTAAATTAATATTCGAATTCGACAGCCCGCTAAAGGGATTTTTATTTGAAGTTGGGCTTAATCTAGAAAAGGGTAGATTATACACACTCCCAGTTGAAACCACTTTATACTACTATTTCTTAATGTATATTGTTAAGAGTGTGCTTGAAGTCAAGAAAAATTAAGTAGTGAGCTCTGTAATGGGGTGTCCTAATTATATTTGTTTACTAATTTTTGAAAGAAAACAGTCTATTAGAAAATAAAGAGAATATTATTTAATTAATTAAATAAACTAATATTTATAAAGTATAAATTTTGAATGGTAATATTGGCATTAAATAAAAAAATTAATTTTTGATTTATTTCCATATTTTCTGGAGTTCTTCCAGTCAAAATGCGAGGAAGAAAATGTTTGAAGTAAAATGTCATATAGATATCATCTTACCATGTAAAAATTAACTTCTAACTTCATTTTTGGCTAAACAATAATGGAATTAGCACTACTTCCATTCTACTTCCACACAAAAACACAACCTAAAATGTTACCATTGGTGTAAAAGAGAGATTTGCGAGCAACTAATCCTAATACGAGAGTACTGGTTGGATCACCATATGGCAAACCAATTGTATGCCAATAGCAGTGTCAAGACAGTTGAAATTGGTATGGAAGAGTTGTTGTGCCATAGGAAATCATTCTCAATACAAGTTCTTGTATGAGGTTTCTATACAGAACTTCGATGTGCGAGAGATGCAAGCACCACAAGGAGTGAAGCAATCTTGTGATCTCATTGTGCCTAATTTTTTTCAATTTGCCGTTCTTTCATCTTCTCCATCTCTATAAACCACCTCTTCTCTCCATTATTTATTTCTCTACATGAGCTGTTATTAAGAATCATCTCAACTAGGGATGGTAATGGACGTGTTCACGGACCAAATTTTAGTCTATTCTATACAAAATTTTTAATTACAAAAATATAACTTTCATTTTTAATTTAAAACTTTATATATGACAGGCTAAAATTTAACCCATTGACTCGTCTATTACTATCCCTACTCTCAACCTACCGCACTCTCACATCACTATTAGCAAAGTTCTAAATTGGACCCACATCAATTATGCTTTTTGAACTTATTGCTAATAAATGTTTCTATCTCACTCATTATACTTCTTAAGCTCTATCATTGACACTCTTTAAAATGTGTAAAGAGAAGAGAAAAAGAGTATACATCTCCTTGAAATGTTGATTTTACGTATTGCTTGTGCATATCAAATGGAGTCATACTAGGGATGGTTGCCATGACATTTTTCAAAAGATACTCATCAAGATTAGCACGTGCAAGGCACATGCCATGACAACTAGTTTTTTTTTTTTTTTTTTTTTATATATGCTGTGGAAAATGTAATGGGCTTTTCTCATAATTAAATATGAAGAAATACCATACGAACATCAAATTGACTGTGCAACCTTAATCTCATGATCAAAGAAAAATTCTATTTAAGCATCACTTTGCTCGCTACGTCCACTTTCTAAAGTTATAAAAAATTACAAATTTGTCATTACTTTTTTTAGCTATGTTTTTTGTCTTGATTGGGAATTAATTCCTAAATGATATTAAACACGTTCCGAACTAATTCCCAAATGATATGAAAACCGTTTGGAGATTAATCCTCAACTAAGAAATGTGGACATCTTGAATAAAGTGGCGTGCCTGAGTAGAATTTCCCATTGATCAAATTAAACTTCGTCATATCCAAATAATGTTCAAATTGTGTCATACATAAGTTGGCTTGTTCTATTTATAACTTGTTTAGTCTTTACAATTAGTGAGATAAGAAACTTAACAAATCAAAAATCATCTTCAATCTAGATACTATGAATTGTTAGGATTTTTGTTGTTAGAATTTAATTTATTTTATTAGTTTGAGTGGTTAAGAGGTTAACTAAACTGCTATTTGATTTTATCCTTATGGATATTATTTTAACTATTTATGTACTCATGCTGAATCTAATGAAATACTCTCGAATTTCCAATCTAAAGTTTTATTATGGTATTCGAGCGATCAGCCTAGTAGGGATCATCAACAAAACCACTCGTTGGTATTGAGCCGCCTCCATGCATGTCCAACAAACTATCATCCTCCATTGTTATTCCATCATAAAAGAAATCTCAAAACCCTGATTTCAAATGGCCTCACTATAATCGATTACCTCCACCTGGTTCTGTCTAGGTTAAATTTGATTATGTCTCAAGCATGCTTTTTTTCAAAATCACTTTTGAACCAATTATCTCATGATATTTTCGGGTGAAGTCCTTAAGCTCCAGTGCTATCTTCGATCTAGTTTCCATCCAAATCTTTTCAAGTAAGATTTTTTGATTGTAGATTATGTTATGCTTCTGTCAATATCTCAATCAACTAGTTTCATTATCTAGTGCTTGTGATCCGCATCCCATTACATCACAATTATTTTTTTCACAATTATCCTTTTTTCGATGGTATTATGTCTTCCATTGATAATTCGCTAATTTTCTAACCATCAAAATTTCTTCATATTACTTTTCTTTTTATGATCATGTTGTCCTTCTTATGGTACAACGACCCTCCATCAATATACTTATGAATTGATTCTTTGTCGTTATGGTTTTCTCCTGGCATGATTATCTTTTTTATGATCCATATTATTCTTTTTCAACTTCGTATCATAATATATCACTTTCAGAAAGTTATTTGCAAGTTTATTAGTTCTATCTACTCTCTAACTTGAGAGGGAGTGTTTAGATAATAAAACCTATCAAATAAGATATCATTTCCTGTCAAGATAATATGAGTTGTTAGGATTTTATTTTAGCTTATTAATTTGAGGTTTTGAGTTGTTGATACTTGTAACGATCATGATCCTTAAACTCATTGGTTTATTTCATATTATACATATCAGATCAGGAGTCCAGATACTGAGTAAATTGAGCTATATCTTTTAATCTAGTTTTCAATTTCAAATTCCACATAGGGAGACCTCTTATCTCATTAATTTAAATTTTTCTATATTTTTCTTGAATTATTTTGGATCAGCTGATTTTCAGGCAAATACCTAATTAAAATAATTAAATTAAATTAAAAATTCTAATTTTACCCCCTTACACCAACTCCAAATTTATCTCAAGAAGTCTTGCAGTTTTCGTTTACCAAATTTGAGTTGAAATTGATCAAATAGTAATTTTGAAAATAAGATGAAATTTAAGGGTTTTTAATATGGCTGCATACATATTTTCCACCACCTATTGGACCCCAGAAATAAATTCAGAAAAATATGAAAACAATCAAGCTTCTTCCTCTCATTTCCTTCTTCATTTTCTCTTAAGACCTCGAACCCTAATTCGCTCTTCATTTTCCTAAAATAAATCACCAAATATTCAGACCGAGAGTGGGCTGAAAATCTATTAAATTGCTCTTTGAGCTTTGTTCTTCCTCTCACAACATGCATGTTATATATGCACAAAATGTATTGCTGCTCATACCTATACAACAATTTATTTTAGAACTAGCATAACTTTTACATCTTAAACTCCAATTAATCTCACTCCAATACTATTAGGAAGAGCATTTACTAATCTTACACTTTATCTAACTATAATGGATTATAATTTAACCATTTACCTAGCAAAAAATGGCATGGACGATCACTACTTGGTACTATCCCAATTAGCAACACAGTAGTAGCAATCCGTATTAAAATTATCATAACTTTTACTCTTAAACTCTAATTGATCTCATTCAGTTTTATTAAAAAGGTTATTGAATTATCTACAATTGATAAAATTTTAGACTCTAAATTTAATGTTATTTTGGTCAAATCTAATCTGAAAATCTCAGTTATACCAGGTCCCTACTAGTAGAGATATGTCTATAGTAAAAATAATCATAATTTTTGTTCTAGAAGTCCAATTAAGCTCATTTAAGATTTATTAGAAAGACAATTAAGTTTCTTATAACTGTACAAAATCTTATCTTCTAACTCCATTTTGTGCTAATTAAACAAGACCAGAAAATCTGACTGTTCGCCGAACTGCAGCAACATATGCATATATTATGTTTGTGCATATTCTACTTGACTTATGATATTATACTCATATACACATATCAAATCACTCTTAGTATTATATGTATATATTATTTTCAAACCTGTCATATTTCATGTCTTGGCATGCATTCCATATTTGTGCATTTACCACTTGATATAAGATATATATGCATGCATATTAATTTGCGCATGTTATTACTTTTATATATTATTCTTATTTGAAAATGATACTTCATGCACGTCAATATGTTCTATCACTCTTATAATTGCAAGTATTGTCATGCGTGTCCTTTCATATTCACATGCTATTGATATATGCATCTTATCATATATGATACCTTGATACATTGATATTTCGCATATATTATATTGTAGGTATGAGGAAAATGGATAGTGGAATAAAACACGTATTGTAGGAGTTTGCATGCTTATTTATATTGTGTCGAGCGGTGTGGAATATGATTCATGTATGATTCATCTTAGGACCATAATACCGGGCATACATGTTACACTTCTAGAATACGTGAATACTCCCATCATTCAATTCCAAACTTAATAAGAGAAAATATACACCATATACTTAATGATTTAAATTATGTTTTGCATAATGTGCATCATATACTTCATGATTCAGGTTATTTTTTGCATACTTTGTATTTCATGATTTGTATACCATATTCTATTTGCGTGTTTATATTATGTCATATATAGCAATTGCTTCATGATTCATTTTCTTTTGCATGCAATGCACCATATGACTTTTGTTATATTCGGCATACCTTATTTCTTGATACATGTACGTCATAATTCATGTTATATTATCACACTTTAATTATGTTATATTTGGCGTACCATGTAATTCATGATCCAGATTATATTTTGCATACTTATAGTTCGTGATTTATTCGCCAACATATTTTATATTATTCCTATTAGCATGCCTCACTGATATGATTTCCATAGTACTACACATGATTGAGTTTATATTCTTATTTGGGTCCTGACTCATGGGGTTATCACACCCAGGTCTGCTAGCGTTAATTACAGTGTTCTGGAAGGGAGAACCACCTTTTGATGATCCACATTTCCAGACGTAGGCCAAGTGCCAGTAGCTAACTTATCATAAGATTCTTATCTTTTTGTGTACCATTTTGGCCTTTATGTACGCACGTATCTTACTTTCTAGTTCAGTCCGTGGTATCTGGACACTCCTATATATGCTCAGTATTTATGTTGCTCTATTCAGATACTGTACTCGACTCTATATAAGCAACATTTTTGTATACATAGTTATTATTATCCCAATATAACCATTTTTGGATGTGCTATACCCTTACATGTGATATTGTAGTAGATAGATTCAAACATATGGTTTATATTCTGTATTCATACTTCCATAGCTATTGCTACATTTGTTTGAAAAATAGAAAACAAGGTCTTGTGCACCGGCAGTGAGAGTACTCACCGGTGATACCATAATCTCTTATTGGGACACACACTCAGACCCACCTGTATGGTTTGGGGATGTCACAATACTTGTTGAATTGTTGAGGTTTGCTTAGAGTTATTGTAGTAAAACTGTTATTTGATTTTATCCTTATGCATTTTATTGTAACTATTTATATACTCGTACTGAATCTAATAAAATACTCTCGAATTTCTCTTCTAAAATTTCGTGAACAATAACAAACTAAATTTTCATGTGATACAAATTAAGTCACGTTAAAGTCCTTGTTAAATGATTCCCATTGTCAAACTTAACTAAATTTTAATCTTTTTTAGAATTATGTGTAATTAAAATTTCAATTGATATCTACAGAATTGAATCTAAAATTCTACTCTTGAAAGCAAGAGATATTGTCTACAAGGCCAACCAGTTACCAGCTTGATTTTGAAACCCCCCCAATTTTGTAGATAATCCCCTACTCTGTTGAGCAAATAAATTTTACTTCCTACACCATCTATTAAATAATAGGTTAAATTAGATAAAACTCCCATAAAGTATTTTTTTTTCAAAAATGCCATGAACTATTTTATGTTGTGTAAACTCATATAGAGTTTAAAAAACCCCCAAATGGCATTAGCAGAAAATTTATGAATCGATTTAAAATGCATCATGTACACACTATTCGATCTTTATAAATACTCACTCCTGATTTAGTATATTTACTCAAAACATTATATCTGAAGTTGTCGAAGAGTGGGTATTTATTGTTTTTTAAATCGATCAATTAATCTTTCCATTGAACCGTATGAGATTTTCCACGAAATTTGAAACTTCATTGGATTTATATAACATAAAAAACGCTTACGGGTTCTGGAAAAACTTTAATATTTTGTGGGGGTTTCTTATATTTTAGCTTTTTTTTTCATTCTATTCATTATTTCAAGAAATAAATATTTTATTTTTCTTTCTTCTTTCCTAGAGAAACAAACACTAGAAATAGCATAATTGAAGTTCTTCCAATCCGTTATTTTTTGAAGTTACTACAAATTTTCATCTTTATTTCCATTAATTCCAAACACCTAGACAGACCTCGCCCTACGATGAAGTAGATTTTATGGGAACAAACACATGAATTGGAACACAAATGCTTAGAGTGCAAGAGGCACTCTTTTCACAAAATTCCAATACCAAAATTATTTCTTGATTTCTTTCCACGCTTCCGATAGCTTTGCTGAGCCAAACTGACCCTCATGGCATGGGTGCTCAATACATTTTTCTAAAGAAAGGGTTCATCTAATAGGAAATTATAAACAAAAAGGGGAAAAGAAAAAAGAGAACACAATTCGAAGGGACAAATGATGGACAATTATTAAATAAAAAAAAGGCAATTGTTGGGATGAAAGAAATAAGAATAAATAAATGAAATCGCTAATTCAAAACTATCTGGGTGTTGTAGTTGGTCATCATGTTAGTCTCCAGTTCGAACTCAAGCATCCCCAGTTTGAACCTTAGCTCAAACAATCTGTGTAGGTTTTTCCAATTTTTCCTATACTTTTTTTTTTTTTTTAAATATTATTTAACAATAGGACTTCTTCGTAAATCTTTTTTCCTTAATTTTTCATCTAATCCACCTAAAAATAAACCGAAAAAGCACATGTAGCATTTTTAATATTACTAGGGAAATTCTATTTACACACAGAAATTTATTCTTCATGCACGGTTTTAAACTTATAAATAATTACAAGTTTACCATTTATTTTTTTACGAAGTTACCCTTTTAAATCATAAATTAAGACTTTTTAAAATTTAGAACTACAACTCATCGTCTTCCTCATCTATTTTTTCTTTAGAACCTTTAAAAATATTTTTTAGTGGAATTTAATTTTTTTTTAAAAAAATACATCTCCCACAAACCCATTGATTTAATTTCTTAACCTCTTAAAATTTTTAAATTCATGTTCCAAAAAATATCTGGAGAAATTTTAAATTCTTTGAATTTACTGCAACAAGTAAAATTAGAGTTTGAAGTTTTATTTAGAATTTTTTTTATTTAAATAGAAAATTTCAACATGCAATTGGTGTTAGAGGAAAAATCTAAGGTACAATTTAAATTTATTCTTAGTTTTTTATGTGTATTTGTTTGCAATTTATTATTACTTATGATTCTTTTGTAAGGGAGATGTCGGTTGCTGGTCGGATTTTAATACCTGACCAAGCTATTCTTTGGTTGGGTAATACCCAACCAACATATTTTTAGTTTATGAATTAATATCTGACTTGAAAAATTTGGGATCGGACGACATAAAGAGATAGATAGAAGGAGAATGGTTAAACTTGGAAAAAAATTTAGGTGTATAGAGTAAATTGGTGATATTCTAAAATTGAAGTTTGGTGTAAAGAGTACTCAGGACGTCAAAAGTAAATTACAGTGTGTAAATAGAATTTCCCATATCACTAGTCTAATTTAACATAATCAGAAGATTATATTACTAGTCTAATTTAACGTAATCAGAAAATTATATATGTTTCCTGTTTAACTGAACAACTCAATATTACTGTATTTTAATATTCAAGTATTTACTTTATTGAATATTTATGCTGCAAAACCCAATTTAATCCTCCATTTTGGGAATATGAAGAGAATATCCAATTATCTTCTTTTGTTTTTGTTTTTACGGGCAGAAAGTATAAGAGTGCATTACCCTTGTATCTTCAAAGTTCCATAATAGATAGACATGATATACTTTAAACAAATTATGATAGATACTGAATGAGAATGAAAAGAAAAGTTCTACTTTGCAAGTTTTTACAATTTCTTACATAAATAAACTGAGAAAAAGTTCATCAATATTTAATCTTCTCTTACGATATTCAAAGAGCAACCTCGAATATTCTTCATCATTATCGGTATGACAAAGCACATACTCCTAAAAAATTTGATAATGTAGCCTTTTACCGTTTTGCTTCACTTTAATGAGAAAGCAAATGTTCAGTTGCGTCAGTCGGCGGCAAAAACTGTCACGCCCCGCTCTTGATATATGACAAACGAGTACGTACAACAGATACCGGCAATATATTTAGTTTGAATATGTTAAAATATAATTATAGTATCACACCCACTGAAGATAAATATATATAGATAAATAAACTGATATTCATTACATCATAAAGTTTATTACATAACGAAAAACAAGAAAACGATACTAGATAATTTAAGATAACTTTCATTAAGGAATGATAAGTTCAAAAATATAAAAAGACAATATATAATGTAAACTAAGCCTATAGATAACTAATGATGTTTGGCCACTTCAGCAAAATACTTAAAGTTTTTCATAGTAGGAACATAATATATCCATATGGGGTCCATCTTAGATTCTGGATATGCATATCCATATCGTCAGATAGCGACCAACATAATATATGCAGAAAAAATATGCAATATGACAGTTATATCCAAACATGATAATAACATAAGTCTTAAAAAATATTAAATTCATATGTAACAATGATATCAAGCGATACATGTTAAACCTAACTTCCTTTAATGTAGTCATAATTATAACAAATGTATTTTTACTTAAGATGTCATCTAATTAGAAAAGTTAACTGATGGGCTATAACTAATTCGATTGTCTCCTCTATAAACCTAGAAAATGGTCGCATTGATTATTCAACACTAAATCTTACCTCCTGCTAAGCAAATAGGAATAATCGGGTGTAATCCAATAAATCACTATACCCCCATGGTGTGCCAAATATTCAATTGTATAACTTAATAAGTTTAAAGCCGAACTGAGTATATTTTCATCATTTGGTTTCTCTCTCAATCCAGTGTTATTTAAATATAGCCATGCCATGTCCAATTCTGGTTTTCATAGTCTGTATATCATGTCATGTGCAATACTTCAATTCAGTTTTGTTAGTTTGTTAATAACATAATTCAAAAAGGTTTAATTTATACCTTATTAAAATAAATTATAATTCGCTAAATCAAATATTTACTGACTTAAGACATTATAGAGATTTCGGCTAAATAAGTATATAGATGCTGGGAGGTTTTCTGTGCAACACACGTTCCATAATTAGATAACTAACATACAATACAACTTGCCTAGATACGAACACAAAATAATATCACAAATATTATTTTTCCATAATTATATTTTTTATATAATTTATCAAATATTGTATATTTCAATTATTCTAAAATATAACTACACTATATGTTTAACATATTTAATAACAAAATGATAGATTTCGGTAACAAAAACAATCATAAGTAATTGATGAATTTCTAAACATTTTATACAAAGTAAACACTTACATTGAACAATAATTATATATAATAGCATGATTAGTGAGTCCAAAAATAAACTTACCTTGATTCATGATGCTCTTATCTACCAATTAGAAACCACATGAAGCAATCTACGAATAGAATTATAATATATTTGTTAAAAATTATTTAACATGAATTTAATTAGTTTTTAGGGAGTTTTTAATATTGTAAAGTACTCATAATTGATTTTAAGGTTAAAATGTATTAGCAGGTCTGGAATCAATAGATAGGTTTTAATCCATCTCATTGGGTCTAGAAGATGGTGGATGTTATTTTTAAGTTATTATGGTTGTTGAATAGTGGGTGAACTAATCTTAGAGTCTAATAAGATAAATCAAATAGAATTTAAAAAAGATAGTTTTACCAATATTAATTAACATAGATGCAAGAGAAGGAAGAAGATTGAGGTTCACCAACAAATCACTAGTGGGGTGGCAGTTTCGGCGAGGGGTGGTACAACGATAGAGATCCGACGATATGCTCCCACGATATGAGAGAGAAAGAGAAAAATTTTAGAGAATGAGTGTAAAATTGAATTAAGAAGAGAGCTTGGGTTTATATAGTATTAGATTTAAGAGTTATAAATATGAGGAGTTTGAGAAGTTAGAGAATTTGAAGAGTTTGAGAAGGTATAAAATTTAGAGGGTTTGAAAAGTTATAAAATTTGGAAAGTTTAAGGAGTTCTAGAACATGAAGTATTGAGGGAATTAAATTAGAGGTTTCATATAATTAATTCATGGAGAAGATAAAAAATTAAGGTTAGAGAAATGAATAAGTTGGGAGGTTATAGAAAATAAATAGTCAAATTTATTATATTTATTTGTTTATTTATTTAGTTATGGCTAATAATAATTTAGGGTTATTAAAAAAAGGTAGTGATCTCATTATCCATTTCCAAATTTTTTTAGGATCATGATATCTAATTTATTAGGTTCTAATGATCATATTTCATGAGATTTAAAGTTTATTTACCTTTTCATCAAGTGAATACAAAATATTATACTCAAGGAATACCATTAATTTTCTGTCTACTTGATGGAAGTACAAATCAAAACTAAAACCTAATAAATTGAGTATGAATGGACTCTACGTGGTCGAGATCATAATTCAAAAGAAAATTTTAAAAAATTATAGTAGATAGTGAAAATAGACTGCAACTCAGATAACGTATATGACTAGGCAGCTCATATCCATTATATATATGTATATACATGCATACATATATATCTGTGTGTGTGTGTGTATGGGATTACTATAAGTGAGTCGCTAGCTCAGGAAAAGTTACGTAATGTAACGATCCAATGATTTTTCTTCAATTTTTTTTAACAATTACTATCTCTACCTCCTTAATTTCTTTTGAATTAAATTTCATAAATTTTGGAGTTCGTTTACATTTTCATCAAATGCATATAATATGTTTTATTCATTGAAAATCGTTAATTTTAAGTTAACTTGATGGAGGACCAAATCAAAACTAAAACTCAAGAAATTGGGTATGAGTGAACCCTAGGGGATCGAGATCATAATCCAAAAGAAATTTAAAAAAAAAATATTATTGGAGATAGTGGAAATGAACTGCAGCTCAGGTAACTTGCATGAGCTGTCAGCTCATTTTCATTTCTCTCTCTCTCTCTCTATATATATGTGTGTGTGTGTGTGTGTGTGTATATATGTGTGTGTATATATATATATATATATATATATATATATATATATATATATATATATATATATATATATATATATATATATATATATATATATATATATATATATATATATATATATATATATATATATAGCTTAATGTAGGTGAGCCGCCAGCTCAGGAAAAGTTACGTGAGGTAAAGGTAAAACTATAATGATCAAATGATTTTTCTTTATTTTTTTTAACAATTACTATCTCTACCTCTTTAACTTATTACGGATTAAATTTCATAAATTTTAGATTTCATTTACCCTTTCATCAAGTGCATACAAAATATTTTATTCATTGAAAACCGTTAATTTTGTGTTCGCTTGATGGAGAACCAAATAAAAACTAAAACTCAAGAAATTGGGTATGAGGAACCCTAGGGGGTCGAGATCATAATTCAAAAGAAATTTTTAAAAAAAAATTATTGAAGATAGTGGAAATGAACTGTAGCTCTGGTAACTTGCATAAGCTGTCAGCTCATTTTTATTTTCCTCATATACACACACACACATGCATGCATACATACATACACATATAAAAATAATGAAAATGAGCTAATAATTTCTATAATTTATCAAAGTTACAGTTTTACTATCTCTAATAATTCTTTTAAATTTCTTTTATATTATGATCTCAACTCATTAGGGTTTATTCATACCAAACTTTTTTGGTTTAAGTTTTAATCTAGTCTTCCATAAAGTGAGCACAAAATTAACAGTTTTTTATGAATACAATATCTTGTATCCATTTAATAGAAGGATAAATGAACTCTAAATCACATGAAACTTGACCTTAAAAAATCTAAGGAAGTAAAGATCATGATTCTGAAAAAGTAATTGATCAATTAATAGAATTACTAACTTTTAACAGATATTTCACACAGCTTACCTGAGCTAGCAGCTCAAATATAGTAATACATTCTCAATTTCATGTGTTTTAGTTTTGATTTGGTTTCTCATCAAATATACACAAAAATTAATGATTTTTACTGAATACATCATTTTGTATTTATTTAATGAAGGTACAAATAAACTTCAGAACCCATATAATTCGATTCTCAAAAAAACAAGAGAGATCATGATCCTAAAAAAGTTGAAAAAAAGATTATAGGATTATTACCTTTTTACTGACTCAAGTAGTTTAACTAGGCTGGCGGCTCATATACATCCCATATATAAATTATATATATGATAATTTTAAGACGGTAGAATGCAATACGATAATATTTATGGAAGTATGATAATTTTTAGATGTTAGAATGCAATACGACAATGTTTATAGATCAGTAAGAAGATTGCTTCCTTTATTTCGCTAGGAATTTCTAAAAGAGCACACCACTTGTCCAAACCTTACTTAGTGCACACCCTCTCTTTTGAAAAGGGAGGGTTTATCCTAGTCCGCACATCACTTTTTCCCTCTTTGCCCTTTCTTCTTTCTTCTTTTTTCCTCCCAGTGAGCATAGCAAAACTCTAGCTCTCAAATCCTACAATCTCATTGCTCTGTCTCCTCCGATCCGAACCCAAGTCGCACCGGCCATACATGAGTCTGCACCCATTGTACGGAAAATAATACCGTTCAGAATCTAATCTTGGATAGGAAATAATATTGGCCGGAATCTAACCCAGACAAGAATGTTCTTTTGGAGGGATCGACGTTAGAGACAAAGGTAATATGATTTGAAATTTTCAATGGCAAACCAATAATATAAGGGTCTTAGCTATGTGTGCTCACTAAGATGGAAAATTCTAAATGTGCGCTCAACTTGACTTAGTGAGCACAATCTGCTTAGTAAGCATCATCTAACTTTTAAAAAAAGTGCATTTTTCTTAGTAAGCACCAATAATCTTTCTATTTTAAACTTATTCTTTTCTTACAATTGTCTTCCTCTCCGAACCCCTCTTCCTAGTGAGTGCCAACCCTACTCCGCATGTTCTCCCCTCGCTGTTCGCTCGGTCGCCCCAAACTCCTTCTGCATTTCTCCTACAGCCTCCCCTCCTGGAGCGACTGCCCTTGCCACTTGCCCCTTTCCCTCTCGCACTCCTCCTGCAGCCTCCCTCGCGCACCTGGTGCCCCGAGCCGCTCGCCCCCTCCCCCTTCAACCAACTTGAAAGTAAGCAAGCAAGAGTAAGAAAGGATAGAGCAAGCAAGTAAAGTATTTTTTTCACAATTTATTAGAGTTCTAATTCTTTGTTTTTCTTCATCTAAAAATTTGGATCCAAAATCCTAAATAGAAAATTTATCCTATGTTGTACTTCTTAAATTAAGAATTTTGAGAGGTTTGTGTTTGTTTATAGGAATCATTTACTTAGTAAAATTAATTAAAGTATCACAGTAGCCAAGTGCTTAATTATCTCAAACCAAAATTTTTGTGATTATGCATTTCTTGCTCTTTAGAGGTTTGAATCCTTCAAACTACTCATTATTTGAACTCAAATTATAGTGTGATTTATTTATTAATTAGTTGGGCATGTTGTTTACCTTGATAGGATGTGCAAAAGTTTGATTTGATTTTATCTTATTTATGTAGTTATTTTCATGAAAACATGATGGAGTTTTTATTAGTTATGCCACAATTATTTCCGATATTTATTGTTTATTTCATGATAAATTAGCTACTGTACATGTATTGACACATTAATTGTATTTTTTTTGTTTCATTCCTCCATTAATAATAGAGAACACTATATGACACCTTATACGTCAACACGTTGGTGTTTGTTTTTGATGGGCTTCTGTTGATTTGAGGGAGTTGTTGTTTGCATCTAGTTTACATTTAGAATGCAATTGAAGTGTTTATGTTTTGAGAGAGTTGGATTAATGTATTATATACTGAACATATTTCTTAAATGGATCAACTCCAGTCATCAGAAGTTCGGCCTACAACATTAAATCGAAAGAAGAAAATTGTCACGAAGCCACCGGCCAATCCAATAATCGAAGAAATCCAAGATGAACTGATTGTATCGCATGAGACACCAAACAACGAGATGGGAGACTCGAAAGAAGACATCCCACGACAGATTAATGGCGGACTGCTAGATCTGCCAATTCTCAAGAGCTTTGAGACACATGTTGCTTATTTTGTCTCTAAAAAAGATGTAAATAAGGACATCTTCAGGTTATCCTAAGTTTCGTATTGCTCTAGTTTGTTCTGACTTAATTATTATTACTAGAGCGAGATCTATTGCGATGCATCAATCATACAAAGAAAATAGCTGCATAGTTGTTAAGGTTGAGCCAACTGAACAAACAGTTCGTAGAACTTATACAGGACTCATCCTTGTACCCGTTGGTTATGCGTTCGTACCCATACACAAGTAGCGTATATATCTTAACATTCATAGTGTGGTGGCCTTTAGAGGCGAATACTTTTCACATGCTTTTCAGAAAGATGACAATATCACTTAACGATGTAACGTGCCTCCTTGGGTTGCAGGTAACAGGGAAATCAATATGTTTGCCTGATGATTTAGATCCACCATTCCCTGTCGACTTGTTAGTCAGTTCTCTCAGCGTAAGTCACAGCGAAATGAGAGATGAGCTAAACACAAAAGGTGGAGTTTTAGTATGCCTTGACTGGCATAAGGATTGTTTCAGCAACATGACCAATAATGATTCAGAGGTCTAGAATATGTGCACTGTAAGGGTTTATTTATTATATCTTCTAGGTTGTACACTTTTTGATGATAGGAGTGGAATAAGGATGTCTGTTGATTACTTAGTGCTCTTGCATGATATACATTTTGTTAACACGTACGCGTGGGGTGCCGGAGCCTTGCTTTCCTGTATAGACAACTGGTCTGGCATCAAGAGCACATGTTGCTCAAATTGCTAGGTATTCAACGTTATTATAGGCATGGATATTTTCACATTTTCCTACGTTTATGTCGGTGTCAAGCACATCATACAAATCGGACCAATCTAAGCCTGTCGATGGTTGAGTAGACAAGATAACAATGTGTCTCGTGGATATTTGCATCTTTATTCATTGTTTGTTTCAAAAATTTTTTGATACATGTTTATTGGGTATTTAATTTACAAATTACATGGGATCCCTATTGTCCTCTTAGACATAACCACCCACTTCAGAATGTCACATATTATATAGAAACTTTAAAGATTAGGAAGACCATGGAACCTTATCATCCAGTTTGTGTGCTACGTCAATTCGGCCGTCAGCAATACATACCCCCTCCACCATTTCGAGCCACGCGTGAGAGATGAGAGAAAACCCAACAACAACTATTTAGTTAAGTACGCACAATCTGAGACAATGTGGACCAACTGACAAGACTATGAGTTATCCCAAGAGTATCTAGGGAACGAGGCTGTTAATCCGGGGGACTGCCTGGTTGATTATATGGCATGGTACTCTCGCATTTCACGGCGATTCATTGGTCCTTCTAGCAATCAAGAAGGTGCTCAAACTCGCCAACAATCTATGCCGATGTGGATGAGGTTTGTTTGATATTATTTTTTTATACTTATGGTTAAGTATCATTAAAATTGGTGTGATGCAATTATTAGCAACTTCTATTATAACAAAGATGGAAGGAAATTGACAGAATCATCGAGCCCTTTATCGCTGAAGTCCCCCAAAAGAGCAAGAAACGTTTGACAATTTTATATAAAGCGTTACTTTGGATAGCATCGGTGATTCGAGGCTGCAACCAGGTGGATGAGCCTCCCGAAAGCGGATTTCTTGAATCGCCAACAACAACGAGACGACCATGTAACCCTGTTAGGAAGATGTGTCGACGTTAAATTAGTCGTCTCTATGTATTCGATAACTTTGTTGCCCTGTATTTTGAAATAAATTCGGGTGAATGTGTAAATGTACTATTTGTTGCCTTGTATTATGCATAATTATTATCTTGTTATCTTCTTCTAATGAATTATTGGTGTATGTTATGTGTATTTTGGTATATGTGAAGATATAAGTCTTATTTGCATGTATATAAAAGTCTTTCATTAATCCGTCTCTCTATTTTTGGTTATTTATGGGCTGTGTGTATTTGTTTTTGATTGGCTTTGTGTATTTTAGTCATTATGCCTAATCTATGTGTAAAAGTCTGTGTGATTATGGGTATATGTGAAGATAAAATACTGGATGAACTCACTATCCGAGATGTATATTCCGGCCAAATAGCTCACTGTTCGTGGTGTACACTCCAGAACTGTCCGTGGTGTACACCCCAGACAGTTACTAGCATGTCCGGAGTGTGAACCCCGGACAATGGGTTTACCCATGTATCGGGTTAGCTGCTGTCTGGGGTTCCAACCTCGGACATACAACTCTAACGCCCGGGGTGTACACCCCGGAGCGCTGATTGCAAGGTCGGGGTGTATACCTCGGACAAAGGGTTGGCCACAATGGATAACTCATGGTTTGGGGTTTGGACCCCAGACAGATCCCATATTATTTGTAGTTGAAGCCCGGGAGGGTAGGTTATCCCATTTAGATGGAATTCACTGTCCGGACTTGTAACCCCGAACAGTGACTTATTCGTTTGGGGTTCAAATATTGGACAGAGGGTTCCCTTTAAATGGGAAACCCATTGTCCGGTGTGTACACCCCGGACGGAATCTAAACTATCTAGGGTGTACATCCTAAATGTCTATGCATTTGTCCAACGTTATGGCTCCGGACGGTGACTCCATTTTTTACATATTATTTTGAAATGAGTGAACTTTAAAGCCATTTTAAATTGGTTTTTATAGAGTAATTATAAATGATATTTACCTGACAATGCCATAAGAATTGTCGAACTTTGGATGCATTTTGAAATAACTTTTATAATTTACAATTCATTACAAAAATAATACAAAAAATATCCAAAAAACATAGATATTTATATATCAAAAATGTTTCTTTATTGTATACGCAAGGATTTACAAATCAATTATCTCTTGTGTGGCAATCGATGGTGAAACGATTCTCTTAAACTATTTAATGCGCTCTAAGTATAGTGTGTCCCATCCGTTAGCATCAAGATAGTGATATCATTGCCAGTTGAGAACCACATTTGGAATTGGATGAAGAGATGTGAAGAGAACCTGTAAAAATAACATGCATGCAATGATGGTGCAATAAATGAAAAGCGAGGTGAACATTGATATTAACTCTTACCAGCACGAAATGTCAGCTAGCAATTAAATCAAGTACAATCTCCTTTCTTTGAGTAAAACATGAAGATGGAGAGGATTTGAGTGGCAGGAAAGTAAGACATTGTGCTTTTGAAATGAAAAATATAATGATATTGTATTGCGATGGGATCAAATTGCAAATGTCTAGTATTATCATCCAATAATCGACTCTTGGAAAATTATTAAAATATTTGAGCATTTTGTGCAGCTCAACAATGCTTCCCTTATTTCTATAAATCGATAATATAATGATTTATTGGACTGAAGCTCATACAGCAAATCTCTCCGAACCTGAGCCCATTGGTCCTCACCTAGGCCAAGGGCTTGCAATCACTCTAAATCCACAATTACCGTTTGCAAGAACTTCACCACGTGAGCAATATTGGGGAGTAAGAAGTCAGGAAGCGAGGTACAATACCTTAAAGTGGATAATTCCGGCACTGGATTAGGCCCTGCATGAAGAGGATTAACTTTCAACAATTGCAACAGAGGAGGACTTTGATGAACGCTGTTATTGTCATGCAACCACAATGGCAGCTATTAATGTATTGTAGATTGAAGCACAAAATTTGTAAATCTAAAAACATTTATAAACAAATACCTTTCGTTTGGATGGCCGTCAGGAGGTAATTTATGGGGACCGCTCTTTCTCTTGACAAGCACACTTTTCAATATAAGGAAGCAACTTTCAGCTCCAGATGCAACCAATTTGAAAGCATATGGATCACAACGAGTTAAAATATTAAGTTTCTGCTTCATTCTTTGCCGGACAGATAACTTCTCAGCTGGATCAGCAAGAGAGAAACTTACATGCTTCGATATTTCTCTTAATTTATTTGGCATTTGAATTCTGGCCTCACTATCAGCATTGAGGATGAATTGATAAAAACCTCAACATCTTTTTGATAATTAATTCCCTCAACTATTGGAATAGTGATTGACAGAATGTCAAGTTTTCGCAAATGATAGTCAATGCACTCTAATGGAATTGACCGGTCTTCTTTTTTGTATATTGCAATCTTGTGGCCACATGGTAAGTTATGCGTCCGATGAACTATGACCACAAGCCACTGCATCAACATTGATGAAAATTGCTCTTCTTAGTGACTTAGAATTAATGTCATCTCATAAATTGAAATTAATTTACATAGTTTTTTGAATCCGGGCAACGTAAAATTTCAATGAACGATACAAACTCTTCTCAAATGATGCTTTAATCTCTGTGTGTTGTAGTTCTAATAGGGAGTAGATATTGCACCAATATTTTTCAAAGTTGCCTTGACTCGTGCAAAGTTGTCTCTTCAATCTGGCATATGTACTCTCCGCCCTATTACTAGTGAAATTGTCGTAGTGAAGATACTTATTTGTCCAACAAGCAACGGATCTTTCCTTGTATGGATCCAACTATGTTGTCATGTAATTGATTGCATCCGAACAACAACAACAACAACAACAACTAAACCTTTTATCCTAAGTATTTGGGGTAGGCTATATGAACCAAAAAGAATCACGCCGGATCGATCACTTTGATATTCCTTCTCCATTCATTTCTATCAAGTAATATCTCCTTATTTAAACCACTAGACTCCATATCTTTGCGTATCATCTCCATCCATGTTTTCTTCGGTCTTCCCTTCGTTCTTTTAATTTGTCCTACATTGATAAACTCTCATTTTTGAACTGGTTCAGTTGTAGGTCTACATTGCACATGACCAAACTATCGTAAGCGATTTTCTCGCATCTTCTCATCGATGAGAGCTACATCTATCTTAGCACAAATATCTTCATTTCTCACTCTATCTCTGCTAGTGTTGCTGCACATCCAACGGAGCATGTGCATCTCTGCTACACTTATCTTTTGTGAATGACGTTTCTTTATGGCCCAACATTCCGTGCCATATAATAAACTTGGCCTAATAGCAGTCCTATAAAATTTTCCTTTCAATCTTAACGGAATGTTACGGTCGCATAAAACTCTCGTTGCCCTCCTCCATTTCAACCAGCCAGCTTATATCCTATGGTTAACATCATTATCGATCTCTCCATCATTCTGAATAATAGAACCCAAAAATATCTAAACTGACTGCTCATTTGTATCTCTTGCCTATCAAGTTTTACAGCATTATAGTCTATGGTCCGTCGTTTACTAAATTTACACTCCATATACTCTGTTTTAGACCTACTCAATCTAAAACCTCTAGATTTTAATGTATGCCTCCATAACTCTAACTTGGCATTTACTCCTTCTCTTGTCTCATCAACTAAGATAATATCATCAGCAAATAGCATACACCAAGGTATCTCATCCTGAATGATTTTAGTAAGCTCATCCATCACTATAGCAAATAAGAATGGCTCAATGCAGATCCTTGATGTAATCCAATTGTGATTAAAAAATCACTAGTTAAACCACCACATGTTCTGACATTGGCCACTACTCCATCATATATGTCCTTAATTATATCGATATACTTGATAGGAACTCTTTTCTTCATCAATATCCACCAAAGTATCTCTCGTGGAACTTTATCATAGGCTTTCTCTAAGTCAATAAATACCATATGCAAATCTCTATTTCTCTCTCGGAATCGCTCTATAAATTGCCGAAGTAAATGAATAGCTTCTGTCGTCGATCGCCCCGGCATAAATCCAAACTAGTTCTCCGATATTTTAACAGTTTATCGCAATTTATATTCAATTACCCTTTCCCAAAGCTTCATAGTGTGACACATGAGTTTTATTCCCCGATAGTTAGAACAATTCTGAATGTCGCCCTTATTCTTATACAGATGTATTATGGTACTCTATCTCCATTCATTTGGCATTTTCTTAATTTGCCAAATCTTGTTAAAAAGATCTATTAGCCACCTCACACCAATCCCTCCTAGGTATCTCCATATCTCTATAAGAATCTCATCTGGAATAACAGCTTTTCTTGATTTCATTCTCTTCAAAACCTCTTTTACTTCAGACTCTTTGATTATGCGCATAAAACTACGATTCATATCCTCACATTGAATAGTAAGATCTCCCAAATCTTGAGTAAAACTACCATTATATAATCTATCAAAATAATTTTTCCATCTTTCTTTAATCTCTTCGTCTCGAACTAGAACCGTCTGATCCTCATTTTTAATACACTTTACAGTACATAAGTCTTTAGATTTGCTCTCTCTTATTCGAGCAATTCTATATATATCCTTTTCTGTCTCTTTATTATCTAGCTTCTCGTACACTTGTTTATATAATTTAGTTTTTGCATCCCGAACAGCTTTCTTAGCCTCCTTCTTTACTAGTTTATACTTCTCAAAACTTATTCCATTATTATTATTATTATTCTTCAAATCTCTTTAAAGGTCTCCTTGATTTTAATAGCATTTTTTACCTCTTCATTCCACCATGATGTATCCTTACATGGTGGAACACCGCCCCTTAACTCACCGAATATATCTTTAACTATCCTTTTAATGCAGCTAGCCATTTTGTTCCATGTTACATTAGGATCATCATGGTCCCTCCAATCTGCTTTTTGTACTACTCTATCTATAAAAACTTTTTGATTACCTTCTAATCGTCGCCACTTAATCTTAGGATCTAATTTACACTTAATTTTTCTAAGTTTCTGTCTAATCTGAATATCTAAAACTAAGAGTTTATGTTAGATAACTACACTCTCACCTGACACTACCTTACAATCGATACAACTAGCTCTATCTACTCTCCTAATAAAAAGAAATCTATTTGGCTTGCATTCGATCCACTTTTAAAAGTAACTAAGTGAGAAACTATCTTTATAAACCAAGTATTCGCTAAAATTAAATCATAAGACAAAGCAAAATCTAGAATTGAATTACCTGCTTCATTTCTTTCTCCAAAACCAAATCCTCCACGTACACTATCAAACCCATTACGACTAGTTCCTACATGCCCATTGAGATCATCACCAATAAATAGTTTTTCTCTAGTGGGTATTCCTTATACTATCTCATCTAGATACTCCCAAAATTGATATTTACTGGATTCATCAAGTTCTACTTGTAGTGCATAGGTGCTAATGACATTAAAAATCTCTCCATCTAAAATAAGTTTAACTAATAAAATTCTATCACTCTTCCTCCTAACCTCCACTACATCCCCAAGTAATTACTTATCTATGATCACACCTATCCCATTACGGTTTCTATCTCTACCCGTATACCAAAGTTTATAACCCCAAGACTCTATGATTTTAGCTTTCTCACCTATCCACTTAGTCTCCTGCACGCACAAAATATTAACCCTCATTCTAATCATAGCATCAACTAACTCTGCTAATCTACCTATAAGCGAACCTATATTCCATGATGCCAACCAAAATTTATATTTATGAGCTAACTTCTTTACCCCACCTGCTCATTAAGATGTGGGAACCCTCTTATATTTGACACCACATCCTGGCGCCGACGTGGCGCGTCGCTTCTGGGCGACGACCTAGCTTAAATAAAACTTAAATGTTCGGATTGATTGCATCCGAACATGTGCGAAATCCATATTTTAGATTGCTCAAATGTGCGTTGTATTCCTCAATTATATCTGACAATATAACAATCTTTTAGTTAAAATAAAACTTCGCCCATTGCAATTACTGTTCAAATATCTTTTCACAATTTGCTAACACATTCTTGTTGATATGTCATCTGTATAGAAGATATCGATTCGATGGAAATATGAATTCCACAGCTTGACAAGTGCTAAATCTTTATCCGTCATAATTATACCTGGTAGAGTATTGTTGACAAATAACCCATGTAACTTGTCCAACACCCATGCATAATTTGTTTCTTTTTCTCATTCAAGAAAGGTGAAAGCAACAACAAATGTCATATTAGTCAATATGACATCAAAATCTCCAATAATGGGTAATTATACATGTTCATCTGGTACATGCAACCTATAATTATAATGCCCGGAAATGCATGTAAGAGTTCGACATTAATGGGATGAGCCCAGAAGAGATCGGTCACAAAATTATTTTGTTCATTTTTACGATGCCACTCAATATAGTTGGATTCCGAAACTTTAAATAATAGATGTTGCATCCGAGATCTCTTCTCTTTGCTCAATTACTCTATGCTTGTGATGAGCATTATGTATTGTTTTCATCGATGATACAATTTTCGGATTCTTTTACTTCAATAAATCAATATATTCTTGGGACGCACATAACACTTTGACATCTCAATAACGACAGATGTGTCCTCTTCTGACAATATCCTTGCGTAAGAGTGACCTCAATATATTCTGCTGGTGGGTGATTATGTATACTGTATGTAACTTTCAATCTCTATTTCAATCCCCAAGGTCAACTGGTTACTTTCAATTTGAAAGGGCATTCACACTTCTTACTCCTCTAAATTTATTGGCATCTGGTATTTTCTTGAATATTGTCATGGCACCATACTCACAACCAAATTAAACCCTACCCTGCCCACTACGATCACCACTATTGGATTTCGCCATGATAATGACAAACTCTAGCTTTCTTCCTGCATCTCCTACTCCCTAACAGAGTTCATCTCTACTTTAAAAAATATGCAATTAAACATTATAAATTAGTTTCTATAATTGTACATCAATTTCGCCTACATAAAAAATTACCTATTACATACCTGACATATACTGTAATCCAGACTATAGTCAACAACAATTAGATCAAACTTAACGTGACTGGATTGTGTAGATGTGTCAGTATTAAATAACTAAACAATTATCGAAGTATCAGTGATTATGGTCAATTTTAGTATAAATTAATTTACAACGAATGTGATAAATAACAAATAAATTTTAAAAAAGTTCCAAAAATATCCTGGTCGGTATCTCATTCCCGACCAGATAATGTCCCGTTCGGATTTGCTAACTTGGACAATTAAGGCATAGGTCAGGGACCATTCTCTGACCCACCATTTCGTTCCCAAAACCCATACATAACAAAATGCCGTCTAGGCTCATTTTTTAAAAACTAAAACTTTCTAAATGCTAAATTTAAATTAATTAATCACAAATTCCTTCAATTTGAGTCAGAAAAAGATTTATTCATACCTCCAAATAAGTATAATCAACCAATGAAATCAATTTTCTATTGGTTTTCTCCATCTTTTTTAATTTCTCTCCTTTACGAACAATGAATTCCTTTTTTAGCTTCGCAAACAAAAAAATAAACCTTCAAAGTCACAACAGACACTGCTGCAACTAGTGAGGGATCAAGTTTATCGGGGAATTTCGGGTTTACAAGTACAGATTTTTGTTTTTGGTTTTTTTTATATTTAGATGTGCGGGAGAAAAGCGTTTTCAAATAGGTTTGGAAAGAGATGAACAAAAAGTTATGGTGCTCACTGAGAAAAAGTAGAAGGCCATTTTAAAAAAATAAAACTCTAAGTCAAGTGGTGTGTGCACTTAGAATTTCCCTACAAAGACCAACGGTGTGCTCCTTTGGAAATTCTCTACGTCGCCCTTAACGAAAAGAGTCCACGGTGTTCTCGCTCGAAGCACCTAGAGGGGGGGAGAGAGGTTCCCTGTCCCAATTATAAATTCTCTATTATTTTTTCTTTTGACTATGTTCTCGAATCTCATCGTAAGCTTAAATTAATGGCGGATCCCGGTGATTCCTCGCCTCTGATCGCCCCCGTACCTGCCGCCGAGCCCAATTCCAGCGAGATCGACCTCGAGGCGGGCCCTACCGACCAATTCCAGTGCCGGATCTGCCTCGAAACTGACGGTGATCTCTTATTTATAGACTATTCCCCCAAATTCTAGGGCTTTAGCTATCAATTACTCGATTTCATGAGAACAAGATTGAAACTTTGGACGAATTATTATTATTATTATTATTTTTCTTTTTGCAAGGCTATTCAGTGAAATTGGAGGGTTTAAAAAAATTACCACACAAATGTCTTGGCTTTAGAATTTTTCATTGCAATTATTATGATTTTAATTTAAATAAGAACAATTCAAAAACTAGTTAGAAATTCCGAAAGTTTATGTCTTTGGATTCCTCAATGAAATTGGACAGGTCTAACCTGTTGACTTTTCCTTTCCTGGTCTCGTTTTTCGTATTGACTTCGATCGGCTTTTGATTATCCACATTCAGTATTATGATGTGCAGATTCTGTAATAATAAGAAATTAAGTAAATTAACCAGGGGACACTGAAGTGATATATTTATTCTTTTTGTAATATTTGAAATTTCAGGAAGGGATTTCATAGCTCCATGTAAATGCAAAGGAACCTCCAAGTATGTTCACCGTGAATGCCTTGATCACTGGCGGGCTGTAAGGGTAAATGACTGAATAATTTTCTGTTAACTTTTGTACTTTCAGGGTTTATCTATTGAATTTAGATCTTGACAGTTTTATAGAATAAGAGCTTGATAACAGAAAAGGAGTTGTTAATAGTTACACAGCTGCACTCATTTTTAAATGTCATTGAAAGCTTCAGCTATCCTTGGCTGCTTGTAATTGGAATTAAAACTTTATTCATTTACAGTTTTTTGACACTGTATCAAAGGTTCTAATTCCAAAATTTGATATGGATGTAATTGAAGAGGGTTTTGATCGTCTTGATGTTGTTTCAACGCTGCTGAAATTCTAGCATTGAACAATTTACATAATTATAGAAGGTTACTGAAATCAAGTTGTCCTGCTTCTAGTACACGTGTATTTTGTTGGGTGTATGTCTATATATGACCCTTGATTTAATAAATAACAAACTCTAATTGTAGTGTGATATATAGGGTGGAGTATGTGCAAGTTAAGTAGATGTGTAAGCAAATCAAGCGAAATGATGATCCATGCAATGGATATAATTGGTATGGCTGATTTGATAGAGGTACAATTTGAATCTCATGATGGAGCCAACTGCAAAGTTATAGAGCTCGGAATGATTTTTGTAACTATATCAAATTCGGTGAAACGGAGTTAGAATGGAGAAGATATCGCCGTATCAATGAAGAGAAATTTTGCTGGAAGCTGAAAAAAATCGTAGGCCCACCAGGGATCCCACTGGTGAGCCCACCAATGACCTCACTAGTGAGCCTAATAAACTAAGTCGATCTGAGAGCAACCATCGGTAAAGTCACTAGTGGTAAAGTCACCAGTGGAGCCAACTGCAAAGTTATAGAGCTCGAAATGATTTTTGTAACTATATCAAATTCGGTTAGAATGGAGAAGATATCGCCGTATCAATGAAGAGAAATTTTGCTGGAAGCTGAAAAAAATCGTAGGCCCACCAGTGATCCCACTGGTGAGCCCACCAATGACCTCACTAGTGAGCCTAATAAACTAAGTCGATCTAAGAGCAACCATCGGTAAAGTTACCAGTGACTAACATTACCAAGCCAAATTTGAGGCTACCCATCGGTGAAGCCATTGATGACCTAATTGGTGACCCCACCGACAGTTTAGGCCGACAACAACGTGATTTGGATATTTATTTGGAAAGATAAGATTCTAAATAACTTGACTTTGCTCCTAAACAATCGAAATCATAAAAGGACCCTTTGCAGTCAAATGCTATAATTTATTCTCTATTAAATTAAGAGTTTGAATTAATTGGGGTGATGAATCACATCTATATAAGGGTTTTGAGAAGAATAAAATAGAAAAATTTTGGTAATTTTTCAGCGAAGAGTTTGAAGAAGAAAAGAGAAGACTTGGAGATCTCAACAAGCCTCTTCATCATCCATACACACTCTCAAAGGCATTCTACATCTCAAATCTACATCTTTGAAGTGTTGTAGCCAGATAAAATAGATATTCATCCACATTTCTCTTATTTGAACTTAGTAATTTCTTTGTTCTTTTCCCTCACAAGTAACAACTGTGTCTCATGAGATTAAGTAACTCATTACCTACTATTAGGGAGCCATTTCCCGTCATCATACTGAACCTTTATTTAAAAATTAACAAATGCAAGTGCGCTAATAAGAATGGTATATTTGCATGATTGGAACCACAATACTTACCAATTATATGAGAAACATGTTCAGCATAAAGTTCCAAGATGGTGAATCAGTGACAAGTATTTGCTTGTGGCTCTTTTCACAATTCACATGATGAACTTAGAGGGTAATTATCCAATTTAAGCTCGTGGAAACTTCAGAATTTTTAAGAATCAAGCTTACATCTTAACTAAGGTAAATTCCAAATTCGATTCCTACATATTGTTAATCAGGAATTTAATTTTAAATAGGCTACAAATTTATTTTTAAAATGCTCATTTGTAGTGCAAAATAAATTAATGTTATGTAATGACCATTCATTTTCTAGCCATAATTAATTCATTGATAAATTAAACAAAATAATAAATATAACTATTCATTTTCTATATCTTCCCAATCCTTTCATCTTTTATAACTTCCTAATTCTTTCAATTTTTTCAACTTCCTACTATTCACATTCAACCGTTAACCCCTCAATTTAACTTTCCTTTTTAATTTCTGAAATTAAACTTTCTAAATTAAAAAAAAACTCTTTATATTCTAAACCCCCAAGTTGAAAACCTATATAAACCCACATTTCTTAAATCCCATTGCAAATATAGTCTTTCCTCTAAAATTCTCTCTCTCACATCTCGCTGTAGCCGCCACTGGAGTCGCCGCTGCCATCGGAGCCGCCCCTATTCTAAATAGGAACACACTCTCCCTCCTCTTTCCATATTTTGGCATCTCACTTTTTGTCAATAAGTAAGACATTATCTTTCTTTTTCATATTGGGATAAATTATTTTATTGGATTTTAGGATTTGTTCACTCACTACCCAATAACTGTAATGACTTAAAAACAACCACCACTAGCTTATAGATCCAATAAGATGGATTCAAATCCATTTCTTACTTTCAGACCTGTTAAGATTAATTAACTTTAAAATTTATTTTTAGTGCATTATAAATATTAGAAAAATCTCTAAAAATAATCTAAATTCATATTAATGTATATTTAATATTCCAAGAATATTCTTATGTGTATATTGCTTCGTTGTGAGTGATAATTGATCGATATCGGGAAACAAAATCCAAGTTAGTTTTTTTTTGGACTCACTAAACATGCTAGTTTTTCTTATAGAAATATTATTTCAATTATATCGTTTAGTTGTAGAAAATAAATTTGTTATTACAAGTATTATTTCTTTACGTTGTTAGAAATTAATTTGTAGAAAATAAATTTATATTACAAGTGCAATCATTAACATTCCTATTATTTCTTTATGCTGTTAGAAATTAAATTAATACTTATTAAATTACATAATATAGTTAGATGTTTAATATTTAATAAATTATGGAAAAGCTAGTTAAAAAATATTGTTTGTAATGTCATTTTGTGTTGGTGTCTAAAAAAGTGGTCTTATATATTGATTATCTAATTAAGAAACGTGCGTCGCACGGAAAACCTCCTAGTATCCATACACTTGCCTGGCCAATATTCGTATAATGTCTCATATCAGTAAATTCTTAATATAGCTAATTGTGATTTATTGAATGAAGTATAAACTAAACGAACTCTATAAATTATGCTATTAACAAATTAATAAAATTCAATTGAAATATTGTTCCTGATATGTCCATATACAAGTTATGAAAAGCAAAATTTAGACCTATATGGATTATATTTAAATAACACTGGGTTGGGGAAGAAACTGAATGATGAAAATATACTATGTTTTAACTGTAAACTTGTTAAATTGTACAATTGAATATTTCGCACACCATGAGTGCGTGGTGATTGCTGGATCACACCTAACTATTCATGTTTGTTTGACGGCAAGTTGATTTAGTACCGAACAATCCTGTGACAATCTCCTGGGTCTGTGTAGGAGGCAATCGAAATAATAGTATCTCATCAGTTAGTTTATCCAATTACATGACATTCTTAACAAAGATGCTCCTGTTATAAAATTGACTTCACTATATAACATTAGGTTTAACCTATAACAATTAATTTTATTATTACAAATTAAGATAATGTTTTAACACTTATTCATTTATTTTTACATATACTGTTTTGGTCGCAATCTGACGATCTGGATGTGCATGCTCAGAATTACCGATAGATATACCGAAGAATAATATAGGATCTGGTATAATTTGAAGAGAATGTTAAACTAAATAGTTAGCTTATTTTCTCTTATTTAATTCATTGTATTCCATTATTATTTCATCTGAATCAAACTTCATTCCCAGTCATAAAAAGTCAAATTTTTGTTAAGCTTTTCTATTGTAATTATTGTGTATTAGTGTGGCAAATGCTACGGGAGGTTTTAGCATATTTAAACCGAATATGTTGCCTGTTACACATGCTCATATACCGTATATCGGATGCGGGGTGTGACATGTTAATACGAATTTAGTATATTTATAAGTGTAAATAAATTATCTAATATTTTAATTAATAGGCTTATAAGTAATGAATTATACCAAGCTATCATAATTCATACTGTTACACTACCTCTTTTTTGTGAGATTGTGGGGTCCAATCTCCTCGCCTGTGGTATACGAGTAGATTTTTTAATTAAATGCAAGGATGATCTAAGTATTCGTAGTGGCTATAGTTTACAATGCATAAATTAAAAATAAAAAATACCTGTCAAGGAGGTTCCGTCTGTCATCATTGAAAGTTTCTTAACTTTTTTTTAACACTTTGGTTTGTGGGTTTTTCTTTTATCTTTTCTAATGGTAGTTTTGATGACTACAGGTCTTTTTTGATACAAATCAATAATATTAAACAAGCTAGTTGGTATTGTATTCTAGTGTTGATTATGGTAGTTGTATAGATTAGTTTATTTCTATTGCTATAAACCAATCCATAAAATTAGATTGAGGGCAATTTTATCCATCCAAAAAAGTAGTCATCTAACTCTTAACTCCAAACAAGTTTCAATATTCATAGCTCGTCATGTCCAAACAACTAAAAGGAATAGAATTCATATCTCCTAATTCTTCTTCTAAAACTTTAAAACCCCTATTCCTTTACTTCACTTACCAAATGAGGCCTTAAATTTGAAAAATACCAACATGTGGTTTATTCTTGTGAAAAATAGGAAATTGAATCCTTGAATCATATACAAGGTGGTGGGAAGGGCATATAAATAAAAAACAATTATTCACGGGATGAAGGGAGTATGAGGGAGAATTCGCCAATGAGAAGTTAATTTATTAGCTGGTGATTATAGAAGGTGGAGACAACTTGGTTATGCAAGAAGGTGGTCGTTAGTAATAATTTGACAAACTTTTAGAAAATAGTGTAAACACAGTTGTGTGAGATGGAAGTATTGGGACTGGCAATGCTTCATACATTGCTACTTTATGCTCATAAAAGGGGAAATAAGCTACTCTATGCTAATTAATTCTCGTTTGTTGCCATCCTCATAGTTCACCATCAGACCTAAAGATTTGCCGCTTTAGTGCCCACATAATATTACTGAATTTTGGAGGCAAGACATGAATGCTGGCAAGACATGAATGCCATACTGAAAGATAAAAAATTGAAAATCCTTTAAACATCCATTTTAGAATTTGTTTTTATGGGCTTTGGGGCAAAATTGATTAATGGAGGAATATTATAACTAAGATTTCAAATATTGGCTGATACCGATGTCTATGGATTATATTGTATCATATTTTCAACTATCCAATACAATATCACCCTATTAATATTTGTTTAGTATTAGGAATCTAACGTAAATTCTTTGCATATTGGCAAATATCTGGGCCAATTAAAAAAGAAAGTGAATAGTGAATTACAACGTAGGAAGAAGAATGATGTACGAAGAAAAAGAAAATTATCTACCAAATGAAGTTTTGTTGAAGATTTACTTTTGAAGATGAGAACCCTCGTCCGTTGAGATTATCAAGATCAATTGAGATTACTTGCAGAAAGTTGTCTGCAGTTGACTTGGCTATCGAAGATCGTTGAGGATCATGCAGATGTCGAAAAGATCGTTAGGGAGGACATTCATCTCTGATGAAGCGACAAGAGAGAGAGAGGTGGACATTCACCTTTGTTTTATGTTGTTGATGAGTTGGGTCAGAACCTAACTCATATCCTACCCAGTTGAGTTAATTTAATATTGTAATTGAACTATTAGGTCTCATCTTAAATTTAAAAATCCATCGAGCATTAATAACGTTGTATTATTTTCTTAAAATAAATCTTTTAGTTATTTTCTTAAATACATTTAATTCAATATATACATGAAAATGTTGATAATTATTTTTAGATTTTTTAAAAATAAATTTAAAAGAAACCGATGTTAGCATTCAATATATTTGATACGATATGACCGATATGGATGATTAATATGAAAAATCATTGGCCGATACTGATCCAATATTTAAAACATAATCAAGTAGCATCTATTGCCATATGATTTCATAAATTTGATGCACGTTTATACAACATCATTAAGATTTGAAAGTTGTGGCATGTTGTGATAGTACTTGGATGTGGCAGTTGATTGCATCTAGTGGCAATGTTTTCTTTTCTTAATTTCCATTTAAGGGATTGATGCTTTATTAGTTGGTCAATTTTAAACTGGAAGAAAACTCGATCTTTTTCTCGCTTGCTTTAATACAAGTATCAAATTAATTTTTGATATATACATCAGATAAATCGAACACTTCTTAATGTGTTTTTTTCACTTCTCATTTACTATTTAAGTTTAATCCAAAATAGTTTTAATTGACTAATAATGTTATTATGTGAACAACCTAAACACCCTTCCTCCACTCCTTAGTTGTAAGATTATATGCACACGCATACACAATTTATAGTCATTGGAGTTTTGAGCTTTGCTCCAGTATATTGTGGCTATATTTTCAGTCGTAGGAGTTTTGAGCATTGCTCTATTATTTAGTGGCTATATTTTCATGTTATACATATGCCCTTTATCTTTACATGTTTTATATCAGTTGTCTGCCTGAGTTTTGGTTTGCCCACATCTGTCCTCCATTGAAGATATGATATTTCTCTCTGTTCATTTATATTATGGGAGCTTTATCTTGGTTTAGTCCAATTTGTAATGGTCCTATCTTATATAATCTAGGAAGGGTTTGCATTTGCTCATTGTACAACCTGCAAGGCTCCTTACTACTTGAGGGTTCACGTCCATGCAGACAGGAAATGGAGAACATTGAAGTTTCGCTTTTTTGTTACTCGAGACATATTGTTTATCTTTGGGATTGTTCAACTTGTAAGTTTGTAACAGTGCATTCTTATCTTGGGCTTTATTTGATTCTGTTTTGGCTCTGCTGGACTTTCGTTAATGTCTTGTCCATGTGCAGGTAATTTCTTTATTGGCTTATTTGGTGTATTTTGTTGATGGCTATCAACAATATGGGCTGCGGCTAGCATGGGCCTTCGAGAATGTAGTTAGTTTCTACTATATATGTGGTAGATCTCTAAACTAGTAAGATTTGTCTGTGTATTTTGTTTGACATATTTTTGCTTGCATTAATTTTTTTCATGGTCATGTTTGAGACTGTAACTTGATTATAACTGTTATCATATTTGAAGTGGTATCCATGAAATTTAGATAAAGTGGTGTGCTTGAATGATGTGCCTTATTTTACGTTATTTAAAAGCCTCCAAAGGTTTCTTTCCTGGTTGCCAGCTTAATTTGTTGCTTTTGTGGGGGAGAACTTCATTAACTTCCTTTCACTTCTAGAGACATATTCTATTCTCTTTTGATAGGTTCTTTTGTTTACTCATTTTTTTAATATGGGTCAATTTCTTTTAATTGATGCACTGATTTTTCAGTGTTAGGGAAGGTTCTTTTATTGACTGTTACTTTGCTTGGTTTCGTAGCTCTTGTCGCTTTCTGTGTTGAGCAAAATTACCTTTCTGGTTAGGACAATTTCGTTGATTCTTTTAGATGAGCTTAATATGTACTTTCAGTTTTGTATATTTATCTACATATGACGTTAGGTGTAATTAAATAATCTCTATGCCTACTGTGACTAAATAATTAGAACCGAGCCTAGTTATGTCAACCTTTAATATTAGGGGTATTTACAGATCTGTCCCTTAAATCTTAATAAATTATAATTTAGTCCCCCAAAGCTTCATATTTAGGATTTAGTCCCCCAAATTCTTTAAGTTACTACAATTTAGTCCCCCAGTTTATATTTTGGCCTGATTTTTCCATTTTATTCCTGATTTCCTTCACTTAATTCCCCTTCCCTCTTCCCCCTCTCTTATTAGTTCTTATTGAGTTTTCCCTAAATGTATTAAACCTTTAAGTCTCAATATAAATTTATTTATTTGTTCTCCCTCTCTATATTGAATAAATTCATTTCTAGGTTTAATACATTTAGTGGAGAATAATATATTTGGTCTCAATATAGAGAGGGAGAACCCAATAAATGAATAGAGAGAGAAGAGAAGAAAGGGGGAATCCAATAAGAACTAAGAAGAGAAGGGGCAATTAAGTGAAGGAAATCAAGGGTAAAACAGGAAAATCGGACCAAAATATAAACGGGGGGACTAAATTGTAGTAATTTAAAGGATGTGGGGGACTAAATCCTAAATATGAAGATTTGGAGGACTAAATTATAATTTATAAAGATTTAAGGGACAGATCTGTAAATACCCCTTAATATTAATAATCGGTGGTATAAATATTAAGGTAACTAGTGACTTTGTGTAGAAACATTTTGGAGAATGGCTGAAGTGTATGCTTCTTAGTTCTTAAAACAATTACATTCTAATTCATTGCATTGAAAATAATCTGATAGTAGGAGTTGTGAAGGTACATTTTAGAGATGAAAAGTAAGTGGATTTAATGGAAAGTAAATGGGATGTGAATTATTAAAAAAAACTGTTGTGACTCTTAAATAGCTTGAATAGATTTTTTGAGCCGTTACTTTGATTAAATTGTTGAGTGGATGAACTGATCTTGATATTTACCAATACTATTTTGTTGTGTTTGAATTTCAAGTGAATGAAGGGACATGTGGGAGTTGTGAGACTGTCCTATGGAGTGTACCAAACTGCCACAGATCTATGTAGATGGATTAGCTTTATTCTGTAAATGACAAATGAGATCAAAGGATGATTGTTACTTTGTTTTGGTTTTTAGCGTTTGCCACTTTCTGTGTGGAGATAAAGTATTGTTCTTGTAAGGATAATTCTGTCTTTCATTATTTTAGACAAGCCTTTTTGCGGGCAGTCTTTTATATAGAGATATGACCTTAAGTTTGACTAAATTCTCTGTGCATGCATATGTAAGAAGGAATGAGCCCAGCTTTGTCAACATTTAGTATTAGTGATCCATGTACAAAATGGCTGAGGTAAGCTGACTATTCTGCAGAAATATTGTAGAGAAGGGAACTTTGACTGCTTAATTGTTGTGAGGGATGAATGGATCTTGATATTTACCAATACTATTATAATGTTTGTGAATGAAGATGTGAGATGCAGTCCTATGGAGTGTACCAAACAGTTGCTAATTTTCTTAGATGACAATGGTGATAAAAGATGAATATACCCAGAGATGCACAAGGTGGAGTGTGTGCAAGTGTCAGAATGATGTGACCTGAAAAATGGAAGTTGACGATATCATCAAATAACAATTTCAGTCAACTTGACTGTGACTAAAGAATAAGAGACTGTTCATTGCAAGGATAACAATTTAGGTCTGCTGCAGAGCTGCAAGTACTCTTGGACTGAAATTACTTGGACAAAAATGATGCAGCAGGAAGTAGAGGTGTTATGGGGTTACTATATATCTGTGCAAAAGACGAGGACTGACTCATTAAAGAAAAAGAGGTGAGGACTGGCTATTGAAATATTTCTGTTTTCTATCAATATGGTGTAGTGCTGTCTTAGTGCACGTTGCTGTATGACTTGTTGGTTAACTCATGGCAATGCCTACTATGAGAGCCAAGTTTAATTCTTAGTAGATTTCTTTTGTCAAAATATTTAGTTCAGAATTTGGAACTCACATTTAGTAAGTAAGTTTCCTGCATTGTTTGTGGATAAAATACACAAAATATTTGGATGATTAGTTTTCATAAATCTATTTGTTTCTTACTCTGTTCCTGAAAGTTGTTTTTGTCACAAATATCTTGACTAGGCACCGGGGTAAGCAATTTTTTTATGCTCCATTTACGGGAACTTCTAAAGGGGCACAACTTTTTTCCTAGTGAGCCCAGATTTCCTAGTGAGCCCAGTTAAAATTTAGAATGAGAAAAAATTTCTTAGTGAGCCCAATTTATTTCCCAAAATACCCTTTCCTCCTATCCTAAATCCTAACTTCCTCTCCTCTCTCTCAACTCAGCCCTCTTCTCCTTCCAACCCTCTCCCACTCCCCCCGCCGCCACCCCCTCCGACGGGACCGCTCGACCCCACCCAGCTCCGGCCGCCTCCACATTCCTCCGCTCCTATCCCCTCCGCCCCAACCCCCTCCACCCTCACCCGCCTCCGCCCCGACCCCCTCCGCTCTCACCCGCCTCCGCCCGCCCCCAAATTCTCCGACCGTACCCCCTCCGCCCCCAGCTGGCTCCGCCCCCACCAGGCTCCGCCCGACCCAAGCTCCCCGCCCGCCCCCACATTCTCCGCCCCTACCCCCTCCCCCCCCCCCCCACCCGCCTCCGCCCGGGCCCCCCACCCTCCGCCCGCCCCAACGCGCGCCGCCTCCACCCGCTGCTGCCACACCCCCACTCTCTGTCTCCAGTGTCCGCTGCCACACCCCAACACCTGATTTCATCTCGGTTTTGAATTTTTGAGCTCTACTGTAAGTCTCCTTTAATTTAAATTTAATTTTATTTTATTTTGTTTATTCTTATATGCTCTGTAACTGTATTGAAAACTGAAAACTTCTTGTATGGTTTGATAATAATTTTCATTCGGGAAATTCTAAACGAGTACATTTTTTTTGTTAATTTTGTTTATTTAATATTTTAGATTAAAGTTATGAAAAAATATAATATTGTAATCGTAGTTGTAAAATTTGCGAAACAAATAGTTATTTTCTAATTGTAGGTGTTATATTACAATTTATTAATTAATTTAGAAGTTGAAAATTAATAGATAAAATATTATATTTGTAGCAATTTATACTTTATTACTACTTATTTGCTCATAATTAATTTATTGGTTTGATAAAAAGTTTATATAAATGAAATATCTTTGTGTTACATAGATGGATCCGGCCGAATCTTCTCGTATTCGACCGACGGCCTCGTTAAGGAGGAAGAAAGCAGTATCTCGACCAGAAATCCAACGGCCGATACGAGAGAGAGCAATCGAAGTGGCCGTAGATACTGAAATAAATATAGAAACTCCAAATTTGATGAGATATGATAGTGAAAGACTAGAAGAAGAGAATACTGATGCAGAAGGTTCTGAAGATGATCTTCATGAGTCAAATTACCGGGGTCCAGTTGATTTATCAGTACTGAAGAGTTTCAAGACGCATGTTGCTTTCTTCATTTTAAAAGATGAGGTAATATTTCCGTTTTAAACCTTAAACTACTCAACTGTGTTTGTGCATATATTAAGACTATAGTATATATACAGGAACGAGATCCACTTCGATGTATTAGTCACTGGAGAAAAATAAGTGCATGGTCATTGTTAACACCTGAGCCAAACACCCGTTTCATGGATTTAGTGCGTGGGTCTTCATTGTATCCATTGGTAAAATGCTCCACCAGTACATTAGCACTGTTGAGGTTAGTGCATTTGTTGAGAGATGGCATCCTGAAACAAACACATTTCATATGCCATTTGGTGAGATGACGGTCACGTTGGATGATATTTCCTGTTTGCTTGACTTACCTGTTGTTGGAAAATCCGTCTGCCAACAAGTATCAGCAGTTTCACGTAAAGCTGCTGATACAATTACTCATTCCTTGGGCGTCAGTTATGATGAAGCGTGGAATGAACTCAATACCAAAGGCGGTGCATCGGTTCGACTAGATTGGTTACGAGAAAGATTCTGCGGGGTTGTTGATACTGACACCGAACATAGGATTCGGTGTGCTGCAATGGCTTATTTACTTTATCTTCTTGGTTGCACGCTCTTCGCGGACAAGAGTTGTACGAGAGTTTCCATTGATTACTTACCATTGCTGCATGATCTCGAAGATATTCATACGTTCGCATGGGGTGCTGGTGCTCTTGCATGGTTATATAGGCAGCTTGGGCTTGCTTCCCGAGCTAACGTTGCTCAGATTGCGGGGTATTTGACACTACTACAAGCTTGGATATTTGCTCATTTCCCAAGTTTTATGCCGGTCTCGAACCTATCTTTTACCACCGGTGATCCACTTGCTTGTCGCTGGAAGAGCAGACGGGATCACAATATCTCCCAATCACATGTGCAGTCTATTCGGTCAAGTCTAGATAAACTCATGGGCAACCAGGTAATATTTCTCCCTTTTCCATATACCTATTTAGTTTGTAAGTTTTGTCACAGTAACTACTGTATTTCTTTGTATCCAACGTACATGCAGGTTGATTGGGATCCATATCGGAATTATAGAGAGAAATATCCGTTCAAAGAAATTACATTTTTTATGGGTACGTTGAAGTTTTTCAGCGTGATTGAGCCGTATCATCCAGTGCGTGTACTAAGGCAGTTTGGTCGTCAACAATATGTTCCACCTTCACCATTCTCAGCGTTACGTGAAGCACGGGGTATAACAGCCAATAGCTATGTGGTAAAGTACACGCACATTGAGGAGATGTGGATAAATTGGTATGATCACGTATTGTTTCTGGAGCACCGTGGGTCTATTGCTGACTACCCATCTGATTGCACGTCAGATTATATTTCTTGGTTCTCTAAAGTTTCACAGCGCTTCCTTGGAGTAGCACCAGATGAACCCCTAGCAGAGGAAGGAGCTCCAGCAAGCCGGGCAAATGTCGATGATGAGGTATTAACCATATATCTTCATACTTTAATGTTCAATACGGTTAACCAGTTTTCCTGCTGCTTATTGTTTTTGCGTCCACTAATATAACAGAGATATACTCGCATAGAAGCAATAATCGATCCATTACTTGCGCAAGGGGATAAGGCATTCAAGAAGCGATCTGGAGTGTTATTTACGGCACTTGCGAAGATCAAAGCCGTGCTAACCGGTTGCACTCAGCCAGAAGAACCACCACAAGAGCAGGTGGAGGAACCAACACCAGATGAATCCACTCATATTGCATCCGATACGGCAATTATGACTCGAACCAGAAGCAGACGTAATCCCCCGAGAAAAACAAGGAGACAATGATCATTGCACGGGTTATGTAATGATATGGATAATGTATGTAACTTGAAGTGGCCGGTGTAAAATTATTTCTTGCAAACTTATCCAGTTATGTTGAATTTATGATTTTTTCCTACATAATGATCTCTCTTGTTCGTTTTTTCTCAGTTTAATGTAAACACTATATCATTGTATCAAAGTTGTGTTGAAATATCAATGTATCGGAGTATCCTTGTTCCATTATATCATTATATCGGTTAAATCAATGTGTGTATGTGTATCATTGTATTGCAGTGATTGATGTATCAGTGTATCAATGGAACAAGTGATGTGTATCGGTATTTAATTGTATGTTTTCTTGCTTCCTTGCATAAATTCCAATAATAATATACAAATACTTTCATTATAACAAAATAAATGAATTGACGACCTCAACACGAAATGCCAAGTTGATGGCTACTGTTCGGGATGGCAGTCCGAACGACATGGGTTTCGTTCGGACTGACAGTCCGAACGAAACCCGGCTGTTCGGACTGTCAGTCCGAACAGTCGGGTTTCGTTCGGACTGTCAGTCCGAACGAAATCCGTTTGTTCGGACTGTAAGTCCGAACAAACGGATTTCGTTCGGACTGATAGTCCGAACGAAACCAGACTGTTCGGACTGACAGTCCGAACAGTCGGATTTCGTTCGGACTGTCAGTCCGAACGAAACCCATTCCGACTCCGAATCCATTATCTTACCCATCACTTTTGTTTTGATTTCTAATGAAAATACACAAAACAAAGAAAATGATCACGTTTCAAATGGAGAATTAAGAAAATGTTATAAGGAGTTTGAGGATTGAAATGGGTTTATTTAGCTAAAAAAAAAAAAAAAAAATTTTACCTGCAGCGCGCGCGAGTCGGATGGAGGAAGCGGGAGGAAGCGGAAGAGGGAAGAAGGGTAAGTTGGGGATTTATTTTGGATGGCATACTTGTTATTTATATTAAGTTTTTACTGGGCTCACTAGGAAAAAAGTTGTGCCCCTTTAGAAGTTCCCTCCATTTACTTGGTGAGGTAAAGGTAAATGTTGTCACAATGGAAAAGTTGCTACAATAACTTAAAGATCATCAGATTGAGTTGCAAAAAGCATGTTACCGGAGTAGATTCGTGGACATCTGACCATTCTTAGACAAACAGAAGTCAAAAAAAAGTTTCATTTAACTGAAGTAGATTTTTCTTCAGAAAAAATATGTTGGATGGAGGCCAATATTCAAGACTAGGTACTGAGGCTTTAGATGGTGTCTGTTTCTGATATTTATCACAAATAATGTATCAGATTTGTCTTTATCTGATCAGATATAGACCTTAATATTGGTTAAATATTGCCAGTAGATACATCTTCTAATACCATAAACATCGGCCAATACTGTACCAAATCTGATATTTTAAAGTGTGTTGGGAACCTGTTCTACCTACAAATATATGGAAAAATATGTTGTTTTGAGTTACCAACCAAGTTGGGTAATTAAAGAGAGATTAGATATTAAGCTAATTTAGACTCTATGAACCCATAATTGAATGGATATTAACCAAGATTAAGGTCCAAGTTTGCTTAATATCCATATAGTTATTGGTGAATTAGGCCCAAGCTACCTTAGTATATCACTTGATTAAGTCTCAGATTAGCTTAAACCTTTATAGCTCAAATTGGACAAAAAATTTATCCCAGGGTTGGCTGAAGAAATCGATAGCACAAGTGGTTTTAGTGAAGAAACCATGAGAGCATGAAGGGTTCCACTATTCAGCCTTTTTTTTTTTTGAGTCAAACAAATAACTTCTCTTCCTTTCTTTCCAGGGCTTGATACATAGTGGTGAATCAGATGTTGGTGCAATCAAGTGTTAATTAGTGTTTTCTTTTAGAAAAGTGGTGATTTGTTTGCTTCACTTTGTGAGAGTTTTAGTTGCAAAATTAGAAGACTGGTCGTATTTCTTGGTCTTTGCTTTCTTATATAAATTAGAATTCAGAGTTTAGATTTGTTTAAGTATCAGTAGCCTAGGAGTTTAGACCTATTTCCATCTCATTAATAGAAATTTTCTTTATTTTTAACATCTTTTAAGTGGTGAATAAGGAATTATTTAAATAGCGAGTTTGATGTATATTTTGAAGAGCTGAAGGTTCTGTTGCAACTGGTTTTCTGGTAGACCCATAAGAACATAAGATTTTTGTTGGAAAATGTGGCATTTGTGAAAATCCTCCTTCCACACTTGTGGAGATAATTTCTGTTTGTAAAACCAATCTTAAGCTAGCTTAAAGTTGAATAGTTAGGCAGTTTAGATTTGGCTTTTTAAATATTTATACTTGTAATGCGTATAATAAAGCTTACATGCTGAGTGAGGCTACCATGCAGAAGTCATAGGTAGATGCTCCTCATTGGACTTTTGAATCTTCTTATCCTTTTATGCTTCATCTAAATGATTCCACCTCATCCTATTTTTAAGAAACTTTGAGAATATTTGCATGAGCATAGAAAATCTGGGAGCTGCTCAATGAGCAAAAGGCAATTTAGCTGCTTTAAGGAAAAAATTGAGTCTTGAAGAAGAAGAACCACCACCCTCTAACCACAAACACTGCTGCATTGACTCCTGTGATAATTCCAGAGAACCCTGATGGCATAGCAACTCCATCTGCGCTACTGAAGGTGGCTATATTGAAGTCCTTGTCATCGTCAAGTTGAGTCCTGTCCAGTCTAAAAAAACAAACCTGTCATCTCTTTCACATAGCTTATATCCACCTTCTAATTAGAGATGTAAACAAATACAAATAATCTGACTCATATTATATTCCATATCTCTATTCTATTCCATATCTCTATTCTGATCGATATAGATATTTATATTCACTCCATTTAAAATATGCTACAGACATGGATAGTGTTAACCGTATATCAAATATCCAAATAATATCTGAATACATAGATATATATAAATATATAAAGTAAAATTTATTTTATATTTCATAACACGATAGGATGCACTATTTTGGTGGTATAGACATAATTATTGAAAATTAATATTATTTTTTTCTTCAAAACCATTGTCATAATTAATAGTATCTGATTAATATCTGGTTCCCATCCAAAGCCATATTTAGTTTTGTCAAACATTGATGGTAGATAGAATATCTTAACAATATTTATATTCTTACTCTGATTCAGTCGAAGAAAACAATTATGATAAAGTAATACCAATATCTATATCTGCTCTGTATCCGTGCCATGTACATCCCTACTTTTAATAATTTGGTAATGCCAAATGTAGCTCTGTTCATTCATTATTTAGTGTGTTGTCTTTTCAGCAGAGTTGCAGGCATTCTTCTACCTTTCCTAATGGTTGGCAAAATATTCATGTGAGAAAAACTTTTCAACTAGAAGAAAATAGCTATGAATACGATAAATATCTGCTTTGTACCCGCTCTGTGTAAATCCCTACGTCTAATAATTTGGTAATGAAATTGTTCATTCATTATTAGTTTTAGCGCATTGTCTTTTCAGCAGAGTTGCAGGCATCCATCTACCTTTCTTAATTGTCAGTGGAATATTCATGTGGGGAAAACTTTACAATTTTCACTATTGATCATATGGATTCAACAAGGAGGTTAAGTGAAAGGAGGATAAGTGGAAGTGAAGGACAAAGCCAAAGTAATTTGAATTGTCAAATACTGGGTTAAGTTTTATCTTGAAGAGATAAAAAATAGGGCTTTTGCAACCAGATTTATGGACTCACAAAAATAAATATTTCCATAGGAAAATACTAGAGAGAGAGAAGAGGGAGTGAGAAAATCGCAGTGCGCTACGTTAGGAAGTAATGTCCCTTAAACATTTATGTAAATAAATTTGGTTTGTGAACTAGTTTATTTGAGGTTGGCTTAATGTATAATTAGTTGGGATTTGTTTGTTAAGCACTCTTGAGTATCATGTTTGCTTGATATACAAAGTTAGCAACCTACAACTTAAGCATTTTGGTAAAGTGGGTTCTTGACATGTATTAGAGAGGTTTCGGGTCTTGGATTCAAACCTCATCATTGTCAAATTTAAGTATATCTATTTTTTTTTTTTCCCCATTCTAATTGAACTTCAAAATTGGAGGCCTATCCATGAGGCTCAAAGGCCTAAGCCAGGGGAGGGCAAAGTAAAATGTTAGCTTGGCCACAGGGGTCACAAACAAACAACTGAAGTTTTTGGGTAAAGTGATTTCTTTACAACTATTTTTTTAAACTTATATTGTAGTTATAAAAGTTGTTTAGGGCTGAGATAAGGGTGTTATTGGGAGATTGGGCAATTATGATGGGAAAAGTACTGTCTACAAACCTTCTTCTTAGTTTTCTTTGGTTCCGCCAACTTCTAATTCTTCTATCCTTGCTCTCAAAAATAACATAAAACATAGTGAGATTATGGAGAATCTGGACCTGCATGTATAAAAATGAAGGGTTTCTTAACTACATACCAGGCAAATCTTTTTCATATTTAGAAAAGTATCCCTTTGTATCTTCATATTCAACCATTTACTCTTCAAATCAATTGAGATCAGGTCAATGTACCCTCTCTCCCTCTCTTACTATCGAAGAATAAAAATAGAATATTCCTTTATTTTTAGTTAATGTGGAGTTAGTTTTGTAAGTAATGAATAATCTGCCTCTCAGCCTCTTCCCTCTCCTCCCTCTCCTCTCCCATAAGTACTACTGCTTCTTTGTCTCCTTCTCCTCTCCTGATCTGCACTTGCATCCCTCCCTTCATACCTCCTATTCTATAAACTATCATCACCATAACTTGATGCCCCTTTCTGACCAAGTCCCCATCATCATTCTATTCCTTCACTTATTTCATATCCAACAACTTCTATTACCATAATTCATTGTCCGTTCAACATTTTCTCGTTGCAAGTAATTGAAATTTTCTAATAAGAATTAATCTTGAAAAACATTAGATTAGTCAATTGAAAAATAGATGGTTTTCTTTCAATTTCATTCATGCAAAAAGATGAGAAAAAAAAATAACTTCTGTTCGAACACTACCCTACATCTCTCTTTGATCTATCAATTCTATGGCAAACTCCTACACTGCATCACCACCTTAAATGAGCCTACACTTGCAATGTCGGTCTTCACTCTCAAGCTCTTCTTTCCTTTGATTCTTGATTATTATTTTACACCCTCCCCACCAAAAAAAAAAATAATAATAACTGTGAACAAGTAAATGGATGATTTGGTTGCTGAAGAAAGATGGATATTATAGACATTTAACCATTTTTCTGTACAAAAACAAATGCTACTTAAATTGGAGTGGGTTAATTCGGAGGGTATGTTGGCACTTGGCAAATACAAAGAATTGAAGGGTAATTTCCTTAATGTGGAAAATAAGAGGGGTATGTAGTTAAAAACCCAAAATAAAATCTTCTTTTGATATCCACAATCTTCCTATTTTTGTAGCTTAGCATTATTTAACAGTAAATCATTTACCTTGATATTGGAAACTAAGCATCAGAGATGAGCTTGGTCTCTATGCGGAAAGGCTAGACACATGATGTAGAGAGTTCTTCGCCGACTTTTTGGTACATCTAGATTGGTTTGAATGGTGATACCATATTTGGGTATGCAGTATTTGAGCAGTATGCGGTACATAAGGGGTTAGGTTAATCGGATATGTATTTTGTGCCATGGTACATCAGGAGCACTTTATGATCATTTCAATAAGTATGCATGTAAATATGGATGAAAATAGGGAAATGCTAAAGCTAGATACATCAAGAAGCTCACTGAATCATTAGTCATTAAAACTTTTCTTTCATTTTTCAAATCACCTGTTTGGTGATCCAGATCCTGAATATACCACAAATTGACATACACGAACTTGATCCTGGGAAGGAAGGGGAGTGCAATGAATGAGGTAATATTGGTTTGACTTCATGAACTGTCAGAAATCAAAGTGGTCCTTGATTTGGGCTGTTTTCTACAGTCAACTTTTGGAGGCCATTTAGGCTGTTTTGTAGGGTCAATTTTCCGAGCCCATAACTTTCTCTATTTATTAGGAATTACATATCAAAACAGCCCAAACTACTTTGGTTTTTTGATGTTTCAGATTTTACAGAAAGCTAGCTGAGAAGTCTACATTGATAACCTAGAATTTGTAGTGCTGAGTGAGATAGAGGCTGTGTGGTGCTGAGGGAGAGACAGTATGAAGTGGCTTTGAAGGTTGAACCTGATTGTAGGGTACATGCTTGCTAAAGCATCAGTGCAAAACCTGTAAAAGAGGCCTATTGTAGTAATCCCATGTTACTGATATGAATTGTGGAGACACAACATCCGTGCCATGGGAAACAGTAATCTTAGTTTGTAAAACTACATAATATGTGGTGTCATGCAGTTAACAGAAAAGCAAAAAATTTTATATATTGTGCACGAACGGAATTATCAACAGTTAAATGCTGATATTTATAATATTTTTACCAGTGTTCTAAATATCGGATACCGATGACATACCGGTTAGCCAAATTACATACCGGATACTGAGCGGAATATCGCGATATGACCCTAAATACCAGAGTGTCATATCGGTATCATACCAGTTAAAGAATAATCATATAAATAGCTATATAAAACATATTAAAACACATAAATGAAGTTTATGGTACTTATCTTGGTTTATTTGCATTAAACTTACGAATTTACAGATACCGTTTAAAACGTCCGCATATGCACAAAACGACAGATAATCATAAAATTAAGAAAAATAAGTTTTCAAAAAAAAGAGAAGTGTATATATTTTGGTTTAAAAACTATATAAACCAAACTTAAAAAATTTAAGAAATTAAGAGACTAATATATATTTTGGTTTAAAACTATATAAACCAATGTATTATCTATGTCAATAAATGGCCTATAACTACAAAATTTAAACCCTAACATGTTCAACAAATACTACAAATTTTTAGTATCAATTGAACAATGTTATAATGTCCTATAATTAAAAATTGACAATTGCTCAATGTCCTACAATTAAAATGTCCTATACTGGCCAATTGTCACAACATCCTATAAATAAAAATTTTAAACTACATATTACTTCAACAAATTCTCAATCATTACTTTAAACTACATATTACTTCAATTACATATTTCAACATATTTTAAACTACAATTAAAATGTCCTACTTCAGCTTCAAATGTCCTACTTCTCAATCAATGAAAATTTTAAACTACATATTACTTCAACAAATCCTATAATTAAAATGTCCTACATATTAATTCAATAAAAATTTTATATTACATATTACTTCAATACTCTAATAACTCATTACTCAAACTCTCAATCAAATTCACTTCAAAATCCCAATATATTCATTACTGCACTTCAAAATCCCAAAATATTTCAATATATTTCACTGTTCGCCCATTGAATCAGTGGGCTGAAGTCCATAATTCGCTAGAAATTGCACAAAAAAATTGAAGAAAATTGTAAGTTTAGTTAAAATTAACATGAACTTAACAAAAAATGACATACCAGTGGGTCGAATCGGCCGACGAAGGTGAAAGTTGGTGGAGGAATCGTTCGGTGACTGGTCTAATGGGGAGAAGAGTCGGCGACTGATGACTGGTTGGAGATCAGAGAGTGGGAGAAGAGTTAGAGTTAGTTTCTTTTGGAGGATCAGAGAGTGGGAGAAGAGTCGGTGACTGGTGACTAGTCGGATGGGGATTGACTGTTCGTAGGAAGAAGAGTCGGCGACTGGTTAGGGTTGGGCTCAATCGTTCGATCGATCGTTTATGGTGAGAGAAAGAGAGAGAGTCGGAGAAAGGGAGATTGAGTTTCGGAAAGTGAGAGAAAGAGAGAGAGAGAGAATCGGTTGATTTGGGAAATTAGGGTTAGGGTTCGTTTGATCGCTCGAGTTCGTGGGAAGAGAAAGAGAGAGAGAACGAGCGAGTGTTTGTGATTTTTTCTCTCCCTCCCGACCCGTTAAGAGGGTTTTATTTCTTAACAGGTCAGATTTTTAACGGGTTAATGGGTTTAACCCGCAACCAAAACTCATTCACTGCGAAACCGATATTGACTAATACTGATCGGTATTCTTTATCTCGTTACTGGCCGATGTATCGGCCATACCGGTCCAAAATGAGTCCAAAATGAGAAACAGTAAAAAATTCACCTTACCGTCTCGTTTCTTTATATTTTTCGATATACCGGCCGATATTTAAAATACTGGTTTTTACCTACATACCTCCCAATGTTTGGATGAAAATAGAGCAGTTAGGATTTGATCACTTTCTGAAGGAAGGCAATCCATGTTATTAGATTTTCAAGTTGGCAAGACTGCAATGTAATGTGGTTGGACTTTAACGTTTGTGAAAAAAACATGTAAAATTATGTAATATTATTTGCATTTTATAGTATGCATTCAATCAATTTCATATTGATTTGCTTGTATTGCTGGCAAGAATAGGGGCACTTTTGTTCTTTTCCTTACTCGGATTGTCGGGATGCTTCATTACTTGTTATGATCGGCGAGTGCGCAATGACTTGGCTCAGCCATGTAGAGAATTATGTCTTTGTTGCTGTCACCCAGGGTATGTATCTTCACATTATGAGTATTACGTGTGTCAATATTAGAAGTCAATTTTGCAAAATTAACTGTAGCATCTATTTTCTATTCCAGCGTACTGTGCACAACTCTATAACGTCATATTTACTCTCCTTTCAGGATGTGTGCAGATTGCCATCTTCCTGGTACACTGTGTCTGTGGACTGACTGCACCACATGCTTTGAAAGCTGTGCAAGCACAGCAGGGGAATGTGGGTTCATAGGAGGAGCTGGCGAAGCTGGGCTGCCCTTGCTGTTTATCATGGGATTGATTGTTCTTGGCCTCTTCACCATAATTGGCATATTCTACAGTGTACTCGTGGCCACAATGGTTGGACAGCGGATTTGGCAGCGGCATTATCATATACTTGCTAAACGAATGCTTACAAAAGTAAGTCTCTTGTTTACTTAATTTCATATTTTTTTATTTTTTCTGGGTGATTATCCTGGAATCATTAGGGTAGTCTATTTTTAGAATGTTAATAATTTGTCTTGTTTGTCTCAAAGTCAAAAGGCTTTTTCGCTTAATAGTTATCATGAATTGGGTCCCTATGATCCTTCCTGAGAAGAAATAATGCACATTTCTTATCTTGGAAACACAAATATGGGACTTGTACAACATGGCAAGTATGGGGACATGACACCAACTCTTGTCTCAATCTGTGTGTGTGTGCGCACACCCACTTGTCTGTGTATAAATTAAAACAGAATTGGTATTGGACAGTCATTATGGTATCAAGATCGGAAATATTGTATTGGCAAGATCGGCTATATTGTATTGGCAAGATCGGAAATGTTGATAATATTGGATGGATATTATACTGTATATCGTATATCTGGTATCTCAAAACCTATATGATATACGCAATATATATTGATAGTGACCGAATTTAAAACCTTGATCAGAACACATAGTGGTCATTACTTGTTCTATTAGAAGTTGAAAGAAGAAAAAAAACCTTACTATTTTAAATCCTTCGCTCCTATTCAAGTAACTAAATCAAATAGAATAGTGAATAGAAATTGACAGTGTATTACCATGACTAGTAGAAGTCTATTGTGCCCCTCACATGTTTGTGACGTTTATGCAAAAATAACACAGTCCCACTCATGATAAAGAGGCTCTTGTTGATGTCTGTTTTAGCAGCTCTGTGGTGTTTGATACACAGCCTCGAAAAAAAAATTTGACAGCCGGCATGCTTTTGTCATTTTTCTTTGAGATCCCACACAGTAGCCGAGTTTCTGACACACATCAGATGAACTTTATGCAAGTGTCAATATTTAGTACCTCACCTTTTTTCTTTGTTCATCCTCAGAAATGGAAAAAAAGCATATACATGGTTTATTTGAAGTGTCCATACTCCCTAGGTTCTGACTTTTGTCATATAAATGGATTGTAGTGCTTTATGATTGAGGTTGAGTTGTAGTGGCTTGAAAAATTATTAGGCAAGCATGAAGGTCTTGCTATATACCCAAGTATCTTTGCCCTGTTGTCCTTCTAATAGATAATCTACTTGTGTGTATAATTGTTGAAACAATCTGCTTGTTTGTATAATTGGGGAAACAATCTGCTTGTCTGTTTATCTTTTGTCTATGGGGCCATAGTGGTGCTCTAAATTCTTTCGTCTATGGATTCTCTTTAGCAAAGCCACTACCCGTTGAATGCATCTCCATCGACTGGCAACCCCCACCTACCTTTTGTTGCCCCTTGTGTGTAAACCCCTGTACATTCTATATATTAGAGATACCGATATCATCTTTTAATAGATAATATGAAAACCCCAATTCTGTGTAAGTTATTGACAAAGGAACGGAGATATATGCATGTTAACATCAAAACTAAATGAGCTTCAGTTATAGACAACATCTAATAATTTATCTCCATATCATTTATTAGTTGAAGTGCTAATTTTCTTTAGGAAGCCGAAGTGCTAATTTTCTTTAGGAAGCCGAACCGATAGAACTTGTGAATTGTAAGTGAATTATGTACGGTGGCTCTCTATCATGGTTGCTATTGTTATATGCTGTCCTTTATGCCATTAAGGTTCTTCCACTGCATTTGATCAGGAGTATCTCGTGCTGGATGTTGATTGTGAGATGACGGACGGAGAATGGTGCCCTCCACCCCTTCCGCCTGAGCATATCCAACAGCTAAAGTCTCTTGGACTTCTATAGGCAAATCCTCGATGATATTGGTTGTATTGCATTTACTAGAGCCCAGCACCAACCTTTTTGGAGGAAAACTGGTTCTCTTACTCAGTCAAAGCGGATGCATCTCTTCGTGCATACTTTAGCGCGTCCAATCTTACTTTAATACTTGCTAGCTGTTGCTACGGGTCTCAGTGTCATGTTATATATTAGACATACGTTTACATTGGAAGATCGGTCTGTGTCGCACATGTATTCAGAAGAATGTGGGCAGAACTATTACATGGTGGATTGGTCTGCCTACTGATGGTAACGTCTTAGCTGTATTTGTTACTTGGAGTTTGAGAACATGTTTATCTTTTTTTTTTTTCTTTCTTAGCGAATAGGTCTCGTCTTGTGCAAGTGGGATATGAACTTCATAACTCTTGCCCATTGTGATACCAATGTGCAACAGTGCCACAATATTTGGTGCTAAAGGGGAAAATACAGTGCCAATGACTAATTTTTAAGTTCGTCATATTTAAAATTTAGAATTAAAAAAAAATTATTTTTCTAATTTTAAATTTTGAATATGATGTACAAAAAAATTGGCCTCATCTTTGACACAATTTACGCGGCCTATCCGATGGATGCGGAATCGGTTGCCCCCATCTCAGATTATCTTGTACAGAAATGATTGTGTTGAGCAGCTTCATATTTATTGAATGAGCCCAAAAAATTGATGTAGTTTGCGTTCATGCCTTTAGGTGTGAAAACATAACATCAGTGGTTTTATAAACAATCCCATCCATTGGTTTTTTTTTTTTTTTTTTTTTTTTTTCTGATTTTAGTTCTGAGGAATTGGTAAGACTTAATTTGATGCTCCCTTAGGGCATCTCCTTGTTTCGATATCACTCTTAATAACCATTAGAGCTTTCTACTTTTGTGGGCGATTATTGTTGAGTTTGGGGATAATGAGATATCAAGCCCACGAGCTCAATGGTGAAACTAGCTCAATGGTGAAACTATATGGAGGGTTATGTAAATAACTGATACAAAGATTGGATGGGAAAAATAATATAAACTAAAATATCATGTAGAATTATACCACAAAATAGATACAAATATGATATATGTAAATTATCGTTAATCAATATAGAAAATGATTTAAAAAATAAAAATAAATTAATCAAAAAATAAATAAATAAAAATAAAGAAATTAATCCCATATACAAACAAAGATGCAACAAGGCAGACTAAAAATTTATATAGAAGTGATGATTGTACAGTTTAACATGAATTTTATTGTTATTAAATATTTAAATTAAAAAGTAACATTTTTTATAAGTAAATCCAATGGTTATGAAGGAAAACTTGTATGGTATTTTTATATTTTGTCTCACATGAATAATACTGTAATATGAGGAAACACAATTTACTTATACAAATTTAGCCGCTTTTGAATGGTAGAAGAGTATATAGCTAGCAAGAAGGGAAGGAGAAGAATACCAAGGGATGAAGAAGAATACCAACTCCTAATGGGACTAAAGATAATTCGTGGTTACGTGAGAGTTTTCTGAAAAAATTGTTATATTTAACGCAAGAGCTGTTTTTCAGAATAGAATCTACAAGGAGAAACTATCATTACGGCCAAGATGATAATGAAAAAAGAAAAAAAGAAACAAGAGGGGAAAAAAAGCTAGAGAGAATAATTCAAGTTTTTTGAATATCAACTAAGAAAATAAAGATACAAAAAAGCAAACCCTACGATAATAGAGAATGAATACTCTATACATTCATCACATATCATCTAGTAACTAGATTAGCTGTACATGATAACACATTTTTTTTTTCTTTTCTTTCTCCTCCTACCTTGCTCTGTAAATTAAACTCTCTCTGTAATGAGCAGGGAGAACATTTATGTATATTTAAAAAAAAAAAAAAAGGGAAAAAAAAAAAAAAAAAAAAAGAAACAATCTAATGACAGACCTAGCACTTCTTTGTAACATCAATAAACATAGCCCTTGTCCAGTGTTCCACATTTTCAACCTGTGATGGTGGAGGAGGAAGAGTGGAGTGCTCCACCAAATCCCATTCATCTGCGAGGCAATCTGACTTTCTGCAATCAGTTGTTTCGGCAGAGTAAAGGAAGCTAGTAACCAATTTTGAGATGTTATCACGCGCACTTGGCTGATGATTTAATACACACAGGAGAAGAAATTAAGCATGAACGTGAGAATGCAGATATTATTGATCAAAAGCAGCTGAAGGCGTGTTAGGATCATGCTTTTACCATCCCAACTTTGTGAGTGCTCTCTTCAAGGCCACAAGATGTTGTCGAACTTGCATTCCATACTGAGTTGTTAAGCTTGCGAGCTTTATTATCGCTTCTGCAAATAGGAGGAAATCAGTGTAATTTGCAGGACACAAAAAAAGATTGAAAATTTAGCTGTTCACAAAAGTAGTACCATAGTTATTTCACATCAAGTTTTGTGTATTTGAAGTGTTCATAAAGGCACAAAAAAAGATTGAAAATTTAGCTGTTCACAAAAGTAGTACCATAGTTATTTCACATCAAGTTTTGTGTATTTGAAGTGTTCATAAAGGCAAATAATAAGCAAGAATGTGAAACAATGAAAACCATGAAGCTTATCTTCCGAAATCGAACTTGTTTCAGAATTAGTAGTCAAGTATAGAAATGATATTTAGCAATTATAGTACTGTATAACTAATCCTCATACCGTGTCCTTGAAATGTTTTTGACATTTTGAAAGATTTGTTGGTTTTGTCTTTTTTCCTTTGTCTTTCCCATTTTTTCCTTTTATATCAGCATGCATGTCTACTTCTTTCTTTGTGTGCGTAGATAGCATCTGCAGGTGGGGTTATGAGGTCTTTAGCATAACACAAAAATACATGAGAATCTATAACGGCTCCAAAGTAAAATAAGAAAGAAAAAATTCTTCAAAATACCTATTAAATTTTTATTCCATGAGACGAATAATTTGTTCAAGTAATAGAATATATTTAGAAAATAATGCACTAATTTCAGTCGACTCCCAAAGTACTTGATGAGTTATATGATAATATATACCAGAAAGTACTGTTGTTGAATTCTTAAATATATTCAAAAAATAACAAAAAAAAACATAACAAGTTTCCCTAAAGAGAAAAGGGCTATCTAGAGAACCCCAAAGGGGTCAAAATGAAAATAAATTGCACAAAACCCTCCCGCTTTTAGCCGTTGGGGGGCGACTTGAAATTTTTTTTTTGCATAGAGCCCCTCCAACGGTTATTTTAGCTGTTGAGGGGCAATTTGCAAAAAAAAATTGCAAATAGCCCCCTCCAATTGCTAAAAGAGCCTTTGGAAGCATGAGTGGGCCCGGGCCTGGTCGTGCCTGGGCACGGCTTCTGCACAGGCCCACCCGTGCCCGGGCCAAAGTGGGCCTGCAGCGCACATTGCGTGGTCCAAGACCGGCCCCACACTCTCTCATGCCCATGCCAACCCAAGCCCGAGTTTATTTGGTCCATGCCTGCCCAGGCCCGTCCCGGACGAACCAAGCAGCCTCCAGGCTGTTCAGTCCACTTGCCATCCCTACACGGTACAAAGACAATTTTGCATTTCTGAAATACCGGGTTAGCATATTAGTAAGAAAATTCTCTACCTTGTGTTCCTTTTCATTTTTGGTTGACATTAAAGTGCTGTTTCATAGGAAAATCTTCAACAATTTACTTACCCCTTAAAACTCAAGCAGTGATATAAATGAACCTAGATATAACAAACCCATTGAACTGCTATGTCAATTAACACATTTTCCATACTGGCATTCCTACAGCAATAAGAAATACAAGTTTATTACCCAGCTTACTTCCCAACAGAAATACACATGAACACTTTTCAAAACAGCGAGCAACCATAAACATTTTGACTAAAGCTATAAATGTGTTAACTGGCAATGCTCTAAAGTTGATACAGGATTGAAGTTGCAACTAAGTTCTACTTCATACCTGGGGTTCGCAATCTTCAAAGAAACAGACTTCATTTTTTCTTGAGAAGATAGTGCGACCAACAATCTCGCAAATGCTTCAAAAGTGGAAACTTCTGAAGGTATATTCAAGCCTAAAGAATCATTGACATATGCTGTGATGCATGCCACACTTTTCTTGAGCAATGATATCCCTTTCTGCAGGTCAATGTGGATCTCAACTGAAGCAACACCAAAGTTACTGCTTCCAGCACCAAGATATGGTTTTCTATCAGACTCCACTGAAGCAACACCAAAGTTACTGGAGCTTCTATCGGACCATGAAATATCCACACCAGAGGAGAAGAAATTCTGATGCAGTATAAAGAGCGGATATTCTTTACTGCAAAAGAATGGGAAACTTGTCATGTAATAACAGACTAAGAGAATTATTTCATCAGGACAAATTTTCAAATCCTAGTATAACACCTTCTTGAAGATGGGCGTGCATCCCAATATGAATTCCGCTGCCATATACGGGAACAGGAGCCCTGAAGCAATAGTTCACATTTAAGGTTTAAGTCATCAATAATTAAATGTTCATTAATTTCAACAATGTCATAACTTCAGGAGGAACCAAAAAGCAGTATCAATAACAAACCATCAACATCACTAGAAATGTTCAGAAAGGGTATTAGAAAATTGTCTTCAAATTTATAGGCAGATTATGAGAGCAAGATATCATACATTGCAGAAGCATGATAACAATAGAGTCAAATATAACTACTACATAACAGAAGAACTAATTACTGTCCATTTTAGTTGAACATAACCTTTAGCTTCCTTGTTTTATAATGCTATATTGAAATTGGAAAGTCGTATAACCAAGCTTATCAAAAATAAACAAATAATAGTGCTTGAGCTCCATAATTTTAATTTCAAATTAAGGTCCATGGCTTACCGCAAAACCTGAATTATGCAGTGCTGGTGCGGCCAAGTTCGGAATGACAAGATTTAGTAGTTGGACCATATACCTGGCAGAAAGGCATTAACAAGGATCAGCTAGTATATAGTTAAACCCACAAGACAAACAACAAAAACAAATATATTTTAATAAAACAGAAAATAGAAAATAAATACTTCAGTACAGGAATGGAAAAGTTACATAAAACAGAAAAAAGGCAAATGGCGTATAGCCAGTTTGAAAATTCATGAATTCCGTACTGTGTTTTAAACTTTGCAATCAAGCACAAGCAAGATTATGAACAAACACGAAAAAGCAACCACAAGAAAACTATCATATATGTGATTCAGCCCGGACCCAGCCTACATTCAATAGGAAAACTTCCATAGATCACTATCATAATATGGAGCACAAGACAGCAATAACGCCCCCAACTTCTTCCTGATACAAGTTTTCATTCACCTTACCATCTATGCAACTCATGCCACAGTGAAGAGAACTCTTTCCTTGATGAAAAATCCAGTCCGATAAACAGAACGTTTCCTTGCCTTGATCTTCAAAGAGGTATATACTGAACTCTCTCTACTCTTTCCTTCTCTTTCTTTTCCTTCTTCTGGTCACAAAGTCTAAATCTCTCTCCAAGAAACATCATTAGTTATCAGGTATTGTACAGTCTCACTCAACCATAATAACCCTCGAAAAAGTCATTCAATCATGACCCTTCATTTAGCACCGAGAATATTCAAATAGCATCCTACAGTCTTGGATTCAAACTTTTATTTTGCATTTCTATCTTCTATAATTGACTCTCGAGGGAGGAAAAAAAAAAAAAAAAAGGGTCTCAAAACTAAGGGTCCTCATATCTGCCTGAGGTTTAAAATAAATGTGATGCTGTAACATATTTTTCAAATTAACGATCGACACAACAGGCCAAAACCACGTTTCTGGTTGGGTAGTTGAAATGCTGAATTCCAATTATGACGTTTGGTTCGGATGTAGGTGCAGTGCACAATCCAATTCATGATATTGGCAGGCCATGACTGTGATTACAGGCACCTTAATTTAGCTAATTGTCCTTAATGATTCAATTAGTTACCCAGATATTTACTGACTTATGGCATTAAAGTTCAATTAAAACATTTGTCATGAATGGTTATTTAAGACATCACTGGATGTTATTTCAGTAAGTTGCCTTGATAAATATTAACTATTTAGTTGAAATGTCAGCTTCAGCTACTCTGTCAACTCATAAAACTAAGATAATTAACTAAATCTCAGGGGCAATAAACTGATTAACTGCCAATTGTTTCTTTGACCAAGCAAGAGAGTTTAAATATGTAGTCCAAGAGCACCATGGTGGAAATCTGATTACAAGTTACCAAGTGTACCACTTGTGTAATTCCAACTACAGGTAGCCAAATGGACCGTAACTAAGCTACAAAGCTGCTTCTGATTCATCTGATACTTGATGCCAGGTGTGGACCTAAGTTGTATCAGTCCTTATTAGGTAAGCTAAAGATGACAATAAGTCATATCTGGTCCTCTTCAGACGTTAAGCTACTAGGTGCCTACCCTAAATTAAGCCTGCTCCTCCTGTTGCCTGATGCTAGCATAGGAGCTAGAGATAACAACAGCTGTTCTAAACAGGAAAAATTTCTAGCATACTATTAATATTGAAAGAAATATTATAAAATTAAAAAAAAAAAAAAAAAAAAACCAATGAAACTCATCCAGTCATTTGTTAATATCCCGATTTGGTAAAAGAAAAATATAAATTAGTTAAACTGCAATTTACATGTGCTAGATCTACAGCATACTTCTTTATAAGCACCACAATTTTGCTTCGAGTAACCACAACAATTTTCTATTTCAAATTAATCAAATTCCTTTTAATGGACCACTGGTTTATATTGCAGTACACTTTCAACCAGTAACAGGTTACATATGCTTAAGCAAAGTAACAGGGTCAGGGCCTAATTCAATTTTGGTCCATTGACTTCTTAACGTCAAATGTCCAGAGCCTGATTGATGGTGATTCTATTCATATCAGGAATATTTCCTCCTGTTCCTTCAAAAGCTTATTCAGCAATGCAGATCTAATAAAGAACCTCTTATTTGACTTAACCTTACCATAATGCTCTTCTCGATATTATTATCTAAATTTCATCACGATTCTCTTCTTCCTTTATGGAAAAATTTGGTGGAGAGATGTCTCTCTTACATTTTGCTTCTGGAGTCACCAAGTCCTTTCTAACCATCAAGAGGCATATTATATGTAGAATTTTTTCCTTCAGTGACAGTCCCATGTTATAACTACACAACATCCTGGAAGGAATTTTCTACAACGTTCTTGCCATTGTACTTGTATTCACCCAAAATACAAGATAATAATAATTATAATAATAGTAATTTGAGTATAATTCTTTTGGATAGAAGTGACCTTAAAGGACACATTCTCAAACTCAACAAAGATGACCATAAGAAGTCAATTCAATCAAGTTTAACTAGGCTAGTGATTTCAATTTTACTTTTTCTAAATGACATTATGTAGCTTCAATTTGGTTGGTGATGTTCCAATAATGTAAACAATCACTAATGTAGAACTTAATCCTACTGATTTATGATGCATTAAATAACAAAGATTCAGAACTTATTTAATAAATAAATCCTCTAAAAATTAAGGGCATGATCAACTTCATGCTTATGTGATCATTTTTTCCTACATACACTACTAGATATTTCTGGTCTACATTTTCATATCAGCTTAGGAGCAACATTAAACATCCACAGATTTTCTACTATTCTTACGTCATAAACTGTACGAAAACTACAGCGCAATCCCCAAACCACAGGAACCTAAAAGCAATGACATAAGCCATTTTTTTGAAAATGGTAGCACAAGAGTGACAATGGGGACGGTTAAATTCACTGTTCCTATAGAACTTCTGTTTTTTATTTTGCACAATAAAAAAAAAAATGATATTAGAATGATGTTGCAATGAAAAGGATGAAAGCAAAAAAAAAAATCTTTTGAGAAATTGCACGGCAATAGTCTGCAGAGTATCAATAACATGAAAACCCGAAAAAGAGAAGGTCAGAAGAGATGACCCTAGAGACGCTGCCAGCTCTTCAGCAGGAACTGAATGCGGATCAAGCCCTCTAGGTAAACGTGCATTGCATATTTTATAATATGAAGCACCTGAACCATCCTTTTCCTTCCCTTCTGAATTCACCTGGAAAATTGACAAGACAAGTACAATAAACATTATTAAAAAGATAGATGTACAAAAAAGTAATAGCTTCTGTTATATCCATATCAGTTGAGTAATAACTGATTGTACATTTACACTGACAGTAGCACTAGCAGAAACAACAACAAAGCCATTACAATAAAAGTTAAATAAGCAACATAACTTAGAAAACGTATAAACCACCCCTCAAGAAGAATAAATAGTATATACAACAAGAGACCAATCAATTTTTGAGTATATTGCATCTAATTCTCAGTAGCATACTAAAGCTAATAAAAAATAAGCAACTTGGATAAATAAGAGATTTAAGAAACAGAGGGCTGTTTTAGGGGGAACAACATCCATAATTTTCTGAAAGTACTTTGTTTCAATTTACTTGTCTCAAATTCTAAGGCCCAGTCTACACTTTGGAAATGGATAAGCATATAGTGGTTAAAAAAAAAGCTCTTCTTACTGCAAGGATTATCAAGTATGCTTATTCTAATGTATTTAACCAATAAGACTTCCATTTTGGAGAAAAATGTTAAAAAAGTGCTGAAATTTTTAAAATTTTAAATTGTAAGACATGAAACACGAAGTATGCATTTTTCTAGCTTCCCTAACATAGCCGTAAGGTGAAAAAATAGCTTCTTAAGTAGAAAGCAGAACTCAATGTTTGATGTCAGGAGAAATTAAGACACTAAGTGAAAACAAACAAATCAGATATGTGTTAAAGTTTTGAATGGTATTAGTAAGCTGCGGGTATTGCAAAATAACATATTGTGTAACTCGATGGTAATTAATATTTCATAACTTAAAATCACTTAACATAGTGGTGCAAAGGGGACACGAAGATAGAACAGACAAGGGGAAAAGGATAACAAGATCTCAGTCTTACAAATCAAATTATTCCATCGGTTCACTACCTTTTTCATATCATTGAACCTTTAAATAGGCTTTACAAACTCATAACATTCAGCCATTAAATAGGCTTTACAAAGTAGGGGATAATATAAACATCAAATAGAACCCAATCCTAATCCTAAGCAACCTACAAAGACATAAATCTAATGTATTAAAGCAAATGAATACAAACTAACATACTAAATCAAATAAATCCAACAAATTCCAACCTAAGCTAGCCTGAAAACTAACAAATCCAGATCCTAACAAAACCAAAAAAAAAAAAAAAACAAATTGAGAACTAAATTAAACTAGAAAAACAAATCCTGCTCCATCAAAATTACACAAATGCCCAACATACCAACAGATTGTATCCACCTTATTCAAGTTCATGAAATATGCCATGAGGAATATCAAATATGCAAGGAATGCTTGGTAATAAGTATATGAATTTCATTTAGGGTATTGTGCTAAATGCTCCAACTCCCATAGTGTTAACTAGCACACCCCATTAAATATTATGCTCACTTCAAGGCTCATTCTTCATGGACATTTTATTTCCTATCTGTTTCAGATATGAAACCAAATTTTTGCATCAGAGAAATGTAATCAGGACAGAGATCATACCCGCTGCATTGGAAACAGTTCACAAATCTGTTTTATGATCACCGCTTGTATTTGAAGAAGTTCATCAGTGATGGCCATCTGCAACATACATGATAGCATGAAATCCTTCAGAGTAAATGCACAAAAAAGAAAGAATGATGCAATAAACGAATATAAAGATTTTATTTTTCTCAGTTAAGTGCAAAAAAAGAACATAGGGACAGACTCCAATTAATTTACTTCTGGATTAAAAAAAAAAACGAACTGTCTCATCCAACCTCTATGTGATAATAAACAACAATTGCATTGGAAACCTCAAAATTTCTTAATAATAATGAGAAGCAGGTGCATGTTGAGATTCCTCTTAGGAGCTTTATTTTCTAGATGGCGAGTCTCAATTATTAATATATCGTCTTAGTCGATGAGACGAGAGCAGCGATTAATGCCAAGCTGGAGATATGGAGGCAACCATTAGAATCACGAGGTTTTATATTGAGTAGGTCAAAAATAGAGTATATATATGCAATGATATTGGATGAGCGAAAGATACAAATGAGCAATTAGATAGATATTTGAGTTCTATTATTCAAATGATAAGAGATCAACAGTGATGTTAACCACAGAATCCAAATTGGCTAGTTGAAATGGACAAGTGCAATGGGAATTTTATGCAAGTGTAAAAAATTTATAGAATTGTGATCAGACCAGCTGATGGAGATCAAATTTGATTTAGGAATAGATTTGATTAGATTTGGATCTTTTTAGGATTTTAGAATATTTGATTGGATTCTAATTTTATTAGAATTCTGATTTTATTAGGATTTTGGATTCTATTAAGATTTGATTTGTTAGAGTTTCCTATATATATGGGTTTGTATGGAGAATTAAAAAAGATGAATAATATTTTAAAAAAATTTCTTGAGAAATCTCTGGCGTGGAATTCGCTGAGTAAAAATCTTTCCTCGTGGATTCATGGAGAGTGGGCGTGGGCCTGGGTGGATTCCCAAATCCCAAAAGTTTTCCCCAATTTATCATTTCTTCCCCAATCCCTCTAGAATAAAACGCTAATTTTAAAACCCTAACCCTAATTTCGCCTCCGTCCTGCGTCAAATTGATATCAGAGCCTAAAATTATTTTCTCTCCCTCCACCTGACCTAACCACCCTCACCCTCCATCAACCAGCGAGAGAGAGAAAAAAAAAACTCAGATCAGATCTGTAAATAAAAATAAAAAAAACTCAGATAGATCTGCAGAGAGAGAGAAAAAAAAAATTCAGCTTATCCTTAAAATTCTCCATAATCCCACCCTCTCCTCCTAGCCGCCGCCAACACTCCACCCTATTTTGATCCGATCCCCCAACCTAGCAGCCGCCAACAACTCAACCCTATTCTGCTCCGATCCCCCTAAAATCCCTAACAACTCCACCCTCTCCTCCTAGACGCCGCCCAACCCCCATCTCCACCACCTCGACGCCGCCTCGTGGTCCCTGTCCACCTTCCACTTCCACTCCGGCCACCTAGTCGACCACAGCCACCTCAGCAATTGCAGCAGCAATTTCAGCAGCAGCAATTGCAGCAGCAATTTCAGCAGCAACAATTTCAGCAGCAATTTCAGCAAAACCTCCAAAACCTCAGTAACAATTTCAGCAGCAGCAACAACAGCAATTGCAACAGCAACAACAGAAGCAGCAGCAATTTCAGCGGCAGCAGCAGCAACATCACCGGTCCTTGGCCTCTCACTTCCATCTCCTTCATTTGGTGGAAAGCTGCTGAACTCAATATCAGGATCAGACAGTCGAAAGACAGAAGCGAAAGCTGGAAGAGAAAGTTATTGGGTTTTGGGTTTTTTTGTTATTGGGTTGATTTGGTTCTGATCCACTTATTCAGACCCATATCCAAAGAATAGAAAGTTGGATTTATTTTGGGTCCGACCCGCAGGCTTCAGATCTGACCCGCAGATCCAGATCCATTTCCCTCTTGGTTCAGATCAGTACAGCAGTGCAGACCCGCTGACAGTGCAGATCCGTTAAGGATTTTCTTTCAATTCGGAGTCCGTTTCAACTCCGATTCAAGCGGTTTTCGATCCGTCGTGATTTTTGGGTATTTTCTAAACTTTTTTGAGATAAAATTTTGAGTTGATTATATATGGGGTTCATGTTTTATGGTCGTTACATCAACACAAATGCTAAAAAATCGCAAATTGAGCGAGATATGTATGCTACTATACCCATTATTTTCGGTTTCGATGGTCGACAAAATTATCAAAATTGGGAGAATCATATCCAAGATTTCTTTTTAGCTTCTGATCTGACTTCAGCACAGAAATGCCTTCACGCCCGACAAAACTTAGGTGGAGAAGCTTATACTTGGAGTAGAGAATATAAATTATGTTTGAATTGGAATATCTTGCGACGTCTACTTCGTCATCGGTATACTCAACACCACCTTCCAAATTTATCATCTCATCGGTTTCAATCGTCTGAGCCTAAAACAATAACTAGTGATGAAGAACTTCAATGTATGATTGATGGGCTTAAGAAGTGTAGCCGAATACTTGACAGTTTTAAAAACACACTTAAATGCAAGGATGAAAGAAGTCAAACGGTTAGTAATGATAGCATCGTTAACAAGATTGAAGCAGATATTCCTATGTTTGGTGAATGTATTTTGCAGTCTACACCGGATACAGAAGTTCATGATGAGTCATTAGTAGTGCCAGATGGAACTTTTTTTCCATCTACAGAAGTTGAAGACTCAATGGTTCAGATTTCTGAAGATCCTTCAATAGAACCAACTGTTAAATTTCAGCTGCCTGTGAATACTTCTGATGATCATACTTACGAGGAGAAACCAACAGAAATATCTTCTTCTCTCCTATTTGCAGATGTACAGGGAGTACAGAAACTTTCAATCCAAAGTGAGACTTCACACAGAAAAGAAGTTATTGTTAATGATGAGGTAAAAATTTCAGTTCCTCTTGAGAGATTCATTACAAGAATTATGAAGAAATTACCGACTCAACATACAGATTCATATGAAGTTTCGAAGAGGTTTGCTTCTACTGTTCATAACCAGAATAATTTGTGGAATTTACAGTCATTTGAAACTGGTTCACGAAAGAAACCAGTTCCACCTCCACCGCCTTGGTACAGATGTGATGTACTAGATACGGTTCCTCGACCACCACCATGGTCCAATTGGGATACTTCGTGGATGCCAATCAGTTCAACCCGGACGTGTTTATCATTGCTTATCTCCGCATTCATCGGGGATGAATGCTTTGAAGCCGGGGAGAATTGATGGAGATCAAATTTGATTTAGGAATAGATTTGATTAGATTTGATTAGATTTGGATATTTTAGGATTTTAGAATATTTGATTGGATTCTAATTTTATTAGAATTCTGATTTTATTCGGATTTTGGATTCTATTAGGATTTGGTTTGTTAGAGTTTCCTATATATATGGGTTTGTATGGAGAATTAAAAAAGATGAATAATATTTTAAAAAAATTTCTTGAGAAATCTCTGGCGTGGAATTCGCTGAGTAAAAATCTTTCCTCGTGGATTCGTGGAGAGTGGGCGTGGGCCTGGGTGGATTCTCAAATCCCAAAAGTTTTTCCAATTTATCATTTCTTCCCCAATCCCTCTAGAATAAAATGCTAATTTCAAAACCCTAACCCTAATTTCGCCTCCGTCCTGCGTCACCAGCTTTGTTATATGGTATGAAATGTTGGGCTATTAAAAGACGTCATTCACAGAAGATAAGTGTAGCAGAAATGCATATGTTTTATTAGATGTACAGTAAAACTAAGAGAGGTAAAGTGAGAAAATAGAACATTCTTGTTAACATAGGCGTACCCCCATAGAAGAGAAGATGCGAGAAAATCAACTATGATGGTTTGGTCATGTGCGACATAACCTACAGATGCACTAATTCGATGAATGGAACTTTAGAACAAGTTAAAAGAGTGAAGGGACGACTTAAAAAAAACATGGAGTGATAAAAAAAATATGGATGCTAAAGGTTTAAATGAAGATATATTGTTCAATAGGAATGACTAGAGAAGGATCATCTATGTGATTGATCCAGTATAATTCTCTTTTGGTTCATTTAGTCTACCCTAAGTACTTGGGATGAAAGGCTAAGTTGTTGTTATTGTTGTTGTTACGAGTGAAACTTTATGCTCTGTTGACTAGTGAACATTGCAACATGAAAGCTAGCCAACAGCTTGGTCGCACATTTATGGCAGCAATTTTATGGGAAACTTTGCCTGGGCAATTGATACAATATAGTAGTCCAAATTGAAAATATGAACTTTCTGCTTAGGATATTATATGTAGAAGAACACACATATCATCTTGAAGACTTCCAAAACAAGACATGTGGCTTGTAGATCTAGCTTATACATGTTATTTAGCTCAATTAAGAATCATTGACATTCATACGATGGCTCAACCATTAAGAGCCTCTTCTGCTTAATAACAATTCAGAACAATCTCTATTGAAGATTGCAACAAACCAGAGAGCTCCAAGTTACCTGCAGATATAAAAACTTGATATGTATTGGAGATGATTTCTAGTGCTAATCAGAAATTTATTTTCTGTTGACGTACAGTTTTACAAGGAATCTCGACTTTAGCAAAGTATTTTGTTGTGTCAGGCATGTGGAAACACCGTAACACTTGGACACCAGTGTCGACACTGCTCAGTATGTTTAGTTATATTCTACCGTTTATAATTTGTCGTGTTGCACATTTTAGGACCCTCAAACACTTGACACTTGTGTACAGTTTTCAAGTAACACCGTTAAAAAAAGAACTAATTATTTCTCAGAAACCAAAATCAGAATATCTTCCAAATAACAAAATTATTCAAACTTGTAAGGTGCTTTTCCAAACTAAGCAACACAATGGTGAAACATTTCAGGACCTCAATTACAGAAACTTTTTTGCTTTAAGAATTAGAATACCACTCCATCAAAACCAGTATAACCCTAAAATAAGAAACTATAATTGTATGCAATCCATCACTTGTTTGAAACAATTCCAGCATATCTTCAATAATATCTTATATATTAATCAAACTTTCAAGCTTACTTGAAATGAAAGGTTGGCGAATTTTCAGGTAATCTCTACAAATATGGAGCATAGAACCAATCACGTATACATTAAACTTATCAACTAACCTACGATAAATTCTTTGGACTTATCAACCTCAAATCTTAGATTTAAACCTAACTGCCATAGTTTTAATTTGGCTAAATTTCACTAAACTATCTGCATTTTTAGAGTTTTCACAAAAAAAATATTGAACTATGTAAATACCAAAAAGTTAACATTAATTATCTCTAAAATTCTCAATAAGCTACCATTTGACAACAAAACCTTAGGTATGTCAACTAATTTTCATGTGACCTTTTTTGGATAAACATACCCTCTATCTTCCTCCAATTTATACTTATACCTCTCATCATTGTCCTCCATTCTCTTTTCTCCTTCCCTCTTCTTCCAAAAGACAGCAGGGATTAAGAAAATTATAAGAAATTGAAGAAGAGGAAAGAAAGTGGGGTTTTGGGTCGAGAATGATTGCTAAGACAGAGATAGAAGGGTGGTTGGATTTTGAGAGAGTGGGTTGAGATGCGGTGGGGTTGAGAGAGAGATACAGAGAGAGGGCCAGTTAGAGAGAGAAAGGATAAAGTCCATGATTTTAAATATCGGCAGATAGCCTGATACAGAAATATATTGCATATATCATATTAGCATTTATGGTATCTAATACATAATATTCATGTTAATATTGATGCTATATTTCCGACATCACCGATACAAGATGCCTTATATTGCTAATTTTGATACCATAAATAACCAAGCAATACCAATACCGATTCCAATATATTAAATCTTGAGCTTAAGACTTTTAAGAGAGAGAGAGAGAGAGAGGTTAGCTTGGGTTGAAAAGGAAGATTAGCTTGGGGGAGAAAGTGGGTAGTTTATCTTTAATTATAATGAAGGAAAAATAGTTATTTAACTGCACAACTAACATTGTCTGAGATTATTTGTTGAAGAGATAATTTAGAGTAGTTTTCTGTTATTAACTCAACTGAAGATAGTTTTCTAGCAAATTTATGAAAATTCTTGGTTGGTTTTTGAAATTTAGCCTTTTCATTTCTTCTTTAAACCCAACAACAACAACAACAACTAAGCCTTTTATCCCAAGTATTTGGAGTAGGCTATACGAACCAAAAAAGAGAATCATGCCGGATCGATCACTGTGATAGTCCTTCTCCATTCATTTCTATCAAATAATATCTCCTCATTTAAACCTCCAGAATCCATATCTTTTCGTATCATCTCTATCCATGTTTTTTTTGTCATCCCTTCGTTCTTCTAACTTATCATAATTGATAAACTCTCATCATCAAACTGGTGCATTTGTAAACCTATATTGCACATGACCAAACCATCATAAGCGATTTTCTCGCATCTTCTCATCGATGGGAGCAACATCTATTTTAGCACAAATATCTTCATTTCTCAATTTATCTCTCCTAATGTTGCCGCATATCCAGCGGAGCATGAACATTTCTGTTACACTTATCTTCTGTGAATGACGTTTCTTTATAGCCCAACATTCCGTACTATATAATAAAACTGGCCTAATAGCAATCCTATAAAAATTTTACTTTAGCCTTAACGGAATGTTACGGTCGTATAAAACTCCCGTTGCACTCCATTTCAACCAGTTAGTTTGTATCTTATGATTAATATCATTGTCGATCTCTCCATCATTCTGAATAATAGAACTCAAATACCTAAACTGACTGCTTATTTGTATCTCTTACCCATCCAGTGTTACAACATTATAGTTTACGGTCCGTCGTTTACTAAATTTACACTCCATATACTCTGTTTTAGATCTACTCAATTTAAAACCTCTAGATTCTAATGTGTGCCTCTATAACTCTAACTTGGCATTCACCCAAGCTTTTGTCTCAGCAGCAAATAGCATACACTAAGGTATCTCATCCTGAATACCTCTAGTAAGCTCATCCATCACTATAGCAAATAAGAACGGGCTCAATGAAGATTCTTGATGCAATCCAATTGTGATAAAAAAAAACCATTTGTTAAACCACTATATATTTTGACATTAGCCGTTACTCAATCATACATGTCCTTAATTATGTCAACATACTTGATGGGGACTCTTTTCTTCATCAATATCCACCAAAGTACCTCTCGTGGTACCATATCATAGGCTTTTTCTAAGTCAATAAATACCATATGCAAATCTCTATTTCTCTCTCAAAATCGCTCTATAAGTTGACGAAATAAATAAATAGTTTCTATCGTCGATCGCCCCGGCATAAATCCAAACTAGTTCTCCGATATTTTAACAGTTTGCCTCAATTTATGTTCAATTACCCTTTCCGAAAGTTTTATAGTATGACACATGAGTTTTATTCCATAATATTCTTATACAGGGTATTAGAATACTCTTCCTCAATTCATTTGGCATTTTCTTAGTTTGTCAAATCTTATTAAAAAGATCTGTCAGCCACCTCACACCAATCCTTCCTAAATATCTCCATGCCTCTATAGAAATCTCATCTGAACCAACAGTTTTTCTTGATTTTATCCTCTTCAAAACCTCTTTTATTTCAGATTCTTTAATTCTGTACATAAAACTACGATTCATATCCTCACATTGAATAGTAAGATCTTCCAAATCTAGAGTAAAACTATCATTATATAATCTATCAAAATAATTTTTCCACCTTTTTTTAATCTCTTCGTCTCGAACTAGAAACGTCTGATTCTAATCTTTAATACACTTTACAGTACATAAGTCTCTAGACTTTCTCTCTCTTATTCAAACAATTATATATATATATCATTTTATGCTTATTTATTATCTAACTTTTCGTACACTTGTTTATATAATTTAGTTTTTACATTCTGAACAGCTTTCTTAACCTCCTTCTTGGCTAGATTATACCTCTCAAAACTTATTCCATCATTATTATTCTTCTTTTTCAAATTTCTATAAAACTTCCGCTTGATCTTAATAGCATTTTTTACCTCTTCATTCCACCATGATATATCCTTACATGGTGGAGCACCGCCCCTCGACTCACCAAATATATTTTTAGCTATTCTCTTAATACAGCCAGTGTTCTAAATATCGGATATCAGTAATATACCGGTCAGTCAAATTACATATCGGATACCGGATGGGATATCGCGATATAACCCTAAATACCGATGTGTCATATTGGTGTCATACCGAGTAAAAAATAATCATATAAATTGCTATATAGAACATATTAAAATACATAAATGAAATTTATGATACTTACCTTGGTTTATTTGCATTAAATTTACGAATTTGCAAATACCGTTTAGAACATCCGTATATGCACAAAGTGACAGATAATCATAAAATTAAGAAAAATAATGATGAAGTTTCATTGGACTACTTCACCTTCAAATGTCCTACTTCTCAATCAATAAAAATTTTAAACTACATATTTTAAACTACATATTACTATATATTACTTCAACAAATCCTACAATTAAAATGTCCTACATATTAATTCAATAAAATAATTTTACTACATATTACTTTAACACTCTAATTACTCATTACTCAATAAATTCTCAAATCTCAATCAAATTCACTTTAAAATCCCAATATACTCATTAACTTCACCTCAAAATCCCAATAAATTTCACTTTTCTCCCACTGATCCATTAACTTCACCTAAAAAATCTCAATATACTCATTAACTTCACCTCAAAATCCCAATAAATTTCACTGATCCATTGAATCAGTGGGCCGAAGTTCATGATTCAGCAGAAATTGCACAAAAAAATTAAAAAATTCAACACAAAACACAATTAACTTCAGTTAACTATTACATTTATAAGACAAATTGAAGAAAATTGTAACTCTAATTAAAATTAACATGAAATTAACAAAAAATTACTTACCAATGGGTCGAATCGGCCGGCAAAAGTGAAAGTTGGTGAAGGAATTGGCCAGCGAAACTCCTATTGAAGTCGGATGGCCAGCGAGCTCCTGTTGGAGAATCAGAGGGTGGGAGAAGAGTCAGCAACTCGTCGAATGGGGATCGATCGTTCACGGGGAGAAGAGTCGGTGACTGGTTAGGATTGGGCTCGATCACTCGATCTCTTCTTCTCGATCGTTCGTGGGGAGAGAGAGAGAGAGAAAGAGAGTCGGAGAGTGGGAGAGAGAATTTCGGAGAGTGGGAGAAAGAGAGGGAAAATCGATCGATTTGGGAATATAGGGTTAGGATTCGCTCGTTTCCTTGATTTCGCGAGGAAAAGAAAAGAGAGCGAGAGAGAACGATCGAGTGTTCAGCAAATTTTTTCATCACTCCCGACCCGTTAAGTGGGTTTTATTTTCTAACGGGTTAACAGGTTTAATCCGCAACCAAAACTCATTCCCATCGAAACTGATATTGAGTAATACCGACCTATATTTTTTATCTCGTTACCGGCCGATATATCGCCACGTGGCCGATATATCGGCCCATACCGATCCAAAACAAGAAATGGTAAAAAAATCACCTTATCATCTCATTTCTTTATATTTTCTGATATACCGGCCGGCATACCGATCGGTATTTAAAACACTGAATGCAGCTAACCATTTTGTTTCATGTTACATTAGCATGATCATGGTCCCTCCAATTTTCTTCTTGTAGTACTCTATCTACAAAAACTTTTTGATTATTTTCTAATCGCCACCACTTAATTTTAAGATCTAAATTATACTTAATCTTTCTAAGTTTATTTCTAATCTGAATATCTAAAACAAAGAATTTATATTGGGTAACTACACTCTCACCTGGCACTACCTTACAATCAACGCAAGTAGCTCTATCTACCCTCCTAGTTAAAAAAAATCTATTTGGCTCGCACTTGATCCACTTTTAAAAGTAATTAAGTGATAAACTCTCTTTTAAACCAAGTATTTACTAAAATCAAATCATAAGACAAAGCAAAATCTAAAATTGAGTTACCTGCTTCATTTCTTTCTCCAAAACTAAATCATCCGTGTACACTATCAAACCCATTACAACTAGTTCCTACATGCCCATTGAGATCACCACCAATAAATAGTTTTTCTCTAGCGGGTATTTCTTATATTATCTTATCTAGATCCTCCTAAAATTAATATTTACTGGATTTATCAAGTCCTACTTGTAGTGCATAAGCACTAATAATATTAAAAATATCTCTATTTAAAATAAATTTAACTAATAAAATTCTAGGGATTTTTACATATTTGTCCCTTAAATCTTAAAAAATTAGAATTTAGTCTCCCAAATCTTTATATTTATAATTTAGTCCTTCAAATCCTTTTAGTTACCACAATTTAGTCCCCCAGCCATATTTTTAGCCCAAATTTTCCGTTATACCTCTGAGTTACTTGACTTTAGTCCTCCTTTCGCTCTTCCTCCTCTCTTCCTCTTCATATTGGGTTCCTTTCTCTATTCTTCTCCTCTCTCTCTTTTCTCTTCATATTGGATTCTCCTGAGTTACTTCACTTTAGAGATTAACTGGGATGGGAGGGAAGAGAGAGAGGAGAAGAATTGAGAGAGAAACCCAATAAGAAGAGGAAGAGAGGAGGAAGAAAGGTAAGACTAAATTGAAATAACTCGGGGGTATAACGAAAATTTCGGGCCAAAAATATGGCTGAAAGACTAAATTGTGGTAACTTAAAGGATTCAGATGACTAAATTATAAATATGAAGATTTGGGGGACTAAATTCTAATTTTTAAAGATTTAAGGGACAAATATGTAAAAACCCCAAAATTCTATCACCCTTCCTCATAACCTCCACTACATCTCTAAATAATTATTTATCTATGATCACACATACTCCATTACGATTTCTATCTCTATCCGTATACTAAAGTTTATAACTCCAAAACTCTATAACTTTAGCTTTCTCACCTACACAATTAGTCTCCTGTATGTACAAAATATTAACTCTCTTTCCAATCATAATATCAACTAATTTTACTAATCTACCTGTAAGGGAATTTATATTTCACGATGCCAACCGAATCCTATATTTATGAGCTTTTTTACCCTCACCCGCTTATTAAGATGTGAGAACTCTCTTATATTTGACATCACATCCGGACGCCGACGCGGCGCGTCACTTTAGAACAACAACCTAGCATTCCTCACACATTTTTCACTACACCCGGATTCCGATGTAGCGCGTCGCTCAGTAGGGAACGCCCCAACGAAATTCATATTTTGGCTCATGTCATAATATGTGATAATATTTTACGCTGGCTATCACCGACCTACCACAACCCTCATCTTTTATCCTGGCTTGGGACAGGCAGTAAAAGAATAAATCTTTAAGCATAGCACTGACAGAGTTTTCTTCTTTACACCCAAAGCATATTAAAAAAACATATTCTCCTAAGAGAGACCTCATTTCAGAGCATGTTCACAAGTCTTCATCTCATAGCATTAAATTTTCATAAATATGCACCACTTAAGTGTACTATATTAAAAAAATAAGACTTGCACGTTCTGAAGTTGAAACACACCTTTTCAGATAGTGTCCTCTACTCATCCTTCTTCCTCAATTACCATGTTGAAGGCGGGCTAATTTTGGGATCCAAACATTTATTCTTTGACATGTTTGGTTCGTGGGATTAAAAACACAAGAAACGATTAGTAGCTCCAGGATAGTTAATCCTAAAACTAATAATCCCTTCTAATAGCCACTAGTTTTTTATTTGTCTGATAGGATAATTAATATCAGATGAACTATGATCCAATTAATTATATGTTTATTTCGCACTTTAAATTGGAGATAAAAGAAATTTAACATGGTTTTAATTGACAAAATGGCAAAGGTTGTGTTTAGAAGCAAATAATATTGACAAAAATGTCCAAGTGCTACCCAAATTCAAAGGAATAAATATTAATTCTAGGAGAGGTGGGATTAATTAGTTCCATATTTGGGGATTACTGAACCCATAGTATAACTTATTCCACTTTATTTTGGCAAAACAAATATAGAATTGAGTGAGATCGATTATCCTATCTCATTTAATCCATCCAAACAGATATAGCCTTCAGACAAGCACTCAATTGATAGAGTGAGAAAGCAACACATATCAAGCTAAGCAACAGCTCTCAATGAACAACTAGGTTGCACATATGCACTCCAAAAAGAATCAGCTATGTGTATACTTTACATTTCAGAAACAAATATACATGGGGGTATAGGTTGGATAAATATAATTTCTATCCTGCACATATCAAGAAAAGTGAAATGCAAAAATCTAATACTTCGCTTGCTAAAGAAAAGTTCTTTTTTCTGCCCAAAGTGATTAATCACTTTGATCTTTTTTTAATTTTTTGAGGGAGGGGGTGATAGCGAGAGGAGAGAGGAAGCATACAAGTTTGTCATTATTGTCCTTGCCACTATCCACTTCACAGTTGCCCCCATCGTCTGTGACACCATCAGTTTCACATCAAGGTACAGAAAAGAAAGAAGGAAAGGGAAAGTAACTTAGAAATTATAGAGAAAGATGAGAGCTAGGAGATTTAGAGAGAAAATGATAGTAGAAAGGACGTTAAGCAAGAGCTAGAGAGAGATTTAGAGAGAAAACGATAGTAGAAATATCATATCCACAGAAAGATAAGTTAGAGAGAGAAAACTGCTAGAAAGAGAGTTGGGAAGAGAAAGCAGAAATAATATTTGAAAGAGAAAGAGGAAAGTTAGAGAAAGCAGTACAGAGGAAGATAAAATTTGAAATACACTTGTGTGATCTTTTTTTCGGTCTTTTACCAATTTCTATATTTCTTTTCTAGGTGTCTACTTTGTATGTGCCTCCAAAATGCAAATTGCTAAAATCTAAGGCAAGCAAAATGTAGTCAGCCCATTTTAAACCATAAACTAAAAAACCTAAAACGTAATAAACAATATTCAAATATAAATGAAAAAGAGATATAACAAGCCAAAACATCTGTCTTCTATAGACATAAACATAATTATATAAAACAGGAGTATGGTAGTTAAAACATTTACTAAACTTGGCAAATTGTACAATAGGGTAACTAAACAAAAAAGAAAGGATAAAAGATCACTTACATTTTGTAATTTATAACCATGATTGAATTTTTGGCAGCTCTCTAACATCTCCACATGTTTTTTTGCTATCTGAAATAAGGAAAACAAACAACTTCAATAAGAGAATGCCGACAACAGTCATATTTCCTAAAGCAAATAGAACGACATTAAAATACAAAAGGTCATTACCATAGCAAAAGAAGACTCCAACTCCTCATGTCTGGCCTTCAAATCATTTGACACTGTTGAGACCATAGCTTTATCTGGAGAATCCCAAAATTTCACAGCATGAAGTATAGAAAAGCAAAAATCAATTTGATGAATCCTAATATCTCTTATCCATTACCCATAGAAGAGGCCAACCTTTTGTGAGTTGTTCCTCCAAGCTATTTAGCCTCTCTCTCAACTTTGCTATCTTCTCATTTTGTAGCATTCTCCAACTGCGTTGATCATCCAATTTTTTCTACACAATCCACAAATAAAAATCAGGAAACTTTAGATAAAAGGGTTGTTGTTGTTGTCGTCGTCCTGCATGACCTTAGCAAGATAGATTGATCTCCCAAATCTCGGTCTAATATAATAAAACATCTATCATTCTGTCACACGGTTGGTAGATTAAACAAATGGCAATTGTATCATGCTAAAAAAAATAATATTTTTAGGTTTCCTTTATAAAAAACTACTAAATTTACAGCAACTTATCCCCAAAAGGAGAGGGAAAGAATCACGAAAGTTCACAAAGCATTCTGCCTGACCGCCTCTCCATCTAAATACAATAAAGATTGCAGAAAATGACAAAAGAATTCAATCTTTATTCTCCATCTAAACACAGCAGAGAATGGAGAAAATGACAAAATTTCAATCTTTTTTTGGTTCCCCTCGTTAAAAAGTACCAAATTTACTAAAACTTTCCATAAAAAAGAAGAAAGGACTGACCTTTGCCAACAGCTTCACTTCCAGCTTCCGATAAAGTAAATTCCGCTTGTTCTGCAGATACTTCAACGAAGTACTGTACACGTTTACCCTACCAAATCAAAACAATTATCAAACTGTGCAGCCCTAAAAGATCAATCATAGCAAAAAAAAAAAAAATCAAGCGTATCGTCAAAGAGTAAAATATTAGGGCTAAGGTTGGAGATTGTACCTGTAATTGACGCAGGACGCGCAGATCGACGCGAGATTGGACTTCTCGCAGAAGGCACAGCTGCTGCTGCCGCTGCTGCTCGATTTCCTTGCCATCCGTTCGTGATTTGGGGATTAGGGCTCGTCGAGAAAGAGAGAAGCCGGCGCAATTGATTAGAATAAGAATTTTTTTTTTTTTTTTTTTTCTCTTCGTTATTTGTTTTCAAAGTAGAATTTCTAGGGTTTGAGCGTACGAAGAGGGAATTTGAACTGGGAATCGGAGTTCTCGACTAACACTAAAATACCGAGGGATTTTGTGATTGAATTAGGATTCAGGGGCAGGCGCGGCTTGGACTTTATATCTTCGCATATAACACGCGCACAGCACGTGTTATGATATGGAAATCTTCGTTACAACTCTGCACAATAGATTTTTTTTTTTTTTTTTTTAATAAAATGACATAATTCTTTGATAAAGGGTTAAGATTGAGTTTTGGTACCGGGGAAATTCTATTCAATCTTATAAAAAAGAAAAAGAAATTCTATTCATGCACACCAATTTATTGTTGAATCATACATTTGAATTTTGAAAATAATTACAAGTTCTTAATCTTTTTCTAACTAAATTGCACTTTCAAATCCTAAATCTCTGAAAAAAATTGAAAACACTATCATCATGTTTTTCCTCTCCACTCTTCGAAAACAAAAAATAAAAAAAAGAAAAAAAAATACTTTTTTTAGTGTCTTTTGAAATCATCAAAATAAACACATCTCCCACAAACTTATCTATTTTCTAATTTTCTAAAACTTTTGCATTCGCGTTGTTCAAAAAGTTAGGAAAAATTCTAAAACATTCGGATTCACTTTGGCAAGTGAATTTAAGTTTTAGAGTTAGAATTTTTTTTTAAGGAAATGAACATGTCCAACATTTATTTAGTGTCGAATGACAGATCTTCTTGTCTAGATATGCGGATTAGAATTATTCTTAGTCTTGTGGTTCGATTTGCTTTGCAATTTATTATTATCTATTTTTTATTTTTTGACATGAACCGGTAGTTAGTCACCGATCGGATATTGTGTGCTTTTTGCTTTGTTATTTTGTGCCAGAACTATATATCCAACTCCTTTTTTTTCACTTGCTCTATTAATGGGCAAAAAAGAGAATTAGCATGCATAAGTATGTTTATGATCACTTTACCTGTTAGACGAGTATCTATCTTACTAATAATATAATAAAGCCGGAGCCAGTGGAGTCCAGCGACAAAGCCTTTTTGCATCTGATGTTCAAATCCTGCATGTATATCAGAATTAAAGGTGGGCATAGAGAGTAATGTGTGTGTCAAGAGTAAAGTGGTAGGCGGGAATCGAATTTCCCTTGCAGAAAATTGTGGTTTCACTTGAGTTTTACAAAATTAGAGTTTTAACATATACAATCTCCAGTTTTTTTATTTCATGTTATCTGGAATCTCACTCAAGTTGGATTTACTTTGAGTACAAGATTTTATAATGGAGTTTCATTTCGTCTTACCTACTCATTAGTACAAAACTTACAAAACTATGGAAAAAGTTCATTCTGAATGGATTTCTGATTTTGGAGGGTTTTGAAGGGTCCTAAACTCTACTAAATTCTCTTTTAGGTATCAAAGGTATAGTTTTAAAATAGAATTTCAAATCGAAACTCTCCAAAATCATAGTTTTCATTTAGTGAAATCTATACCCAAACTAGACCTGTATAAAAATCTGAATAGTCAATAGTTATAGAGTATAGTTAATCATCAATTTTATTTGAGAAATGAATGTTATATGTTTATGGAGTGTACAGAAATTGTTATATAAAATATGCCAATTGTATAAAGATTGTTATATATAATATGCCCATTGATGTTGTTAATGTGTATAGTATGCTAGTTGAGATGATGAGTCTTGATTTGCTAGTTCTCATGTTAGCATTTAATCCCCTGATGACATAGTGAGAAAGAAATGAAAGAAATAGTGATGGAGATTGGATTTGATTCTATTTGGATTTTGTTGGGATTTTGGATTTTATTAGAATATTTAATAGATTTTGATTTCATTAAGATATTTGATTAGGATTTTGTTTGTTAGAGTTTTCCGCTTTGTAATGAAGTATTGTAGATAATAAATAGATGATAATTTTGAGAAATTTCTTGCATGGTCAAATCTTTCCTCGTGGATTCATGGAGGGTGGGCGCGGATTCGCCTAGATAGATTTCCGAATATTGTAAGTTCCTCCCTGTTTATCCCTAATTCTCCAAAAAAAAAAAATACAAATTTCAAAACTCTAATCCTAATTTGGCTTCCGTCCAGTGTCAAATAGTGAATGTAAAATTAAAGGAATATGACACTAATATACCATGTAGGAATTATATCAAAAACTTTTGAATGGATAATGAAATCACAAGTAAAAACTAATATTATGATTGGGGATGGATATGAACGGATCTAAGAATCAATTCTTTGCCTATTATATTTAAAAAAAATTATTAGTAAAATAAAATTTTTATTTTTAAAATAAATTTTTTAATAACACAAATCAAAAATTAGTGCTTGGATCTATCCATTCTCATCCCTAATTAGGATAAAGCAATAATAAAATTTTGTACGTAACATGTCATATGATTGTCCTCTTATTGCTATACAGTGTGTCGTACAAATCACATGACAAAATAAGAAATCAAAGTGTTAGAATGATACCTTCAATGTAGGGATAGTAATCGATGCGTCAACGGGCCAAATTTTAGTCCTTCTTATATAAAATTTTGAATTAGAAAAATAAAATTTTTATTTTTAATTCAAATTTTTGTATATGATGAACCAAAATTTAACCCGTGGGAACGTCTATTACTATCCCTACTTCGATGTACATGAGGAATCAAACGAAATCACACCTCCCTAAAGGATGTGTAAACAACTATGAACAGGAGCCAAACGATGAGGCATCATCACAATGATGAATCCAATTAGACTACCATATTTTCTACAAACTATAAGCAACTAAGGAGATGTTTGGTTGCGGCCACATATGTTGCAAGTAGAGGTGTTTTGCAAGTGCATTTGTTACAATTGAGTGTTTTATACTATTTGATTGTGCTGTAATTTGCAATTTTAAATACTACAACTTTATTTAAGCCATGCTCACTTGGTACATCACTTAAAAAGCCAACTAATCCCCTCAAAAAGTAAGCCGAGAAATTTCCAAATTCTCTAAACAACTCTAATGTTCAGCCATATCTCTCAACCGATTTTGACTGCAGCGGAAATACAAATTCGAGACCTAAGTATAACCCCATCGAGTATACATGAGGATAAACCATCTTAGAGAATAAAGACGGAACCTTCAGGGTGAAATCCACATACCGCCGCTTTATAGATAGTGGAATCAGCCCTAGAAATACGAAAAATATCTAGACTATAAAATGCCCTTCAAAAGCCAAAATATTTCTTTGGCTGGTTCACAATAAGGCCCTACTGACATAACCGGTATTATAAATGAGGGGTTGGTCAGACTAAAATTTCTATGTCCTTTGTAGTAAGAATGGGAAGTCCATTACCCATCTAATATTGAGTTGTTTTACTAAGGATTTTTGGGCTCATTATGCAAACAATCTAGAAATCAATATAAATTTGGAGGATGATACTTGTATTTGGAGTAGACTGAGTTGTGACAATCGATCTTCAGTTCGGTCTAGGACACTAGTACAACATTATATTGGGATGTCTGGTTGAAACGAAATAATAGAATTTTTAATTCTTTAGCTCGTTCTTTTCACAGTTGTTTTAAACTAACAATGCATTATTTCGCCTTTCGAACAGATATACCCTCCGACGAGGAGCGAGTACAGATCTCGGGCGGCTTGTCAGGAAATGACTTAGACTCCCCTGACCACACATGATCCCCCACTCTTAGTTTGGAGGAGAAGCTTTCCTCTGCACACACAGAGAGAGACTTATGCTACATACTTTCTTCTTATAATGTTTTTTTGCTTTAATTTTATGTATGGACTAATGTAATATGAGGGTCACTCATACGAGTGATTAAACTCTTTAATTATGTAAGTTCTATTATCTACTTGTTAATAAAACGCGGAGGGCTCCCACCTGCCGTTTTGAAATGTAAATAGTACTTGAAAACCTCATTCCTATACAAAATCAAATTTGGACCTAAATATTATGACAAAAAGCAAATATAGTCGATTTGAGATCTACAATATAAAATTTAGGAGTTTCCAAAGGAGCACACCACTTTTCCTAGTGAGCCTACTATCTAGTGTATTTTTGGTTCGGACGATCCAACCGAAAACCAAACCGAATTTTCAAACCCGAAACTGAAACCGACCGAAATCCACTAATATCCGAAACCGAAAATTCGGCTCGGTTCGGTCGGTTTTCGGTTTTTTTGAGCCTGCAGCCCACAAGCCCACTAGAATTATAAAAAAAATGCATAGGTCCAGTTTTAAAAAACCGAAACCGAATTGGGGAGAGAGAGACTTTAGAAGTGAGGTTAATGGGTTAACGGGTCAGATATTTATACAAATTCAGTTTTTCCGGTCGGTTTTGATTGGCGCTAATGCCATCGAAACCCGACCCGATATCTGAATAAATATTCGGTTTCTGATCCGAAGCGAACCGAACTAACCTTCCAAGCTCATGAAGTACCGCGTGGACAGTAACAAAAGTCACATTTTTAGCAACTTGGTATTTGGAGCGAATCGTACCGAGCCCATATATAGACTTGTTTCAGAGTGTAGCTTTCGCTTGAAGGGTAGCAAACTATTCGACATGAGATAAAAGGATTGCTTGAAGAGCTAAGAGGACTGGTGTGAGTACTTTCCTCGCAAAAATGAGGGTCATTGCTCTTCATTCAGCTACTTCCCTAAAATTCTAATTAAAATCAGCTCGTACGGCATACATGTGTAACCTCTTATATTGTCCATATCAACTCCCTTTATTTCCAAGGCAAGTGGCCGGCCATCTACGTACCCAAAAGTCTTGGGATAAGCCTTCTATGTCGATGATGAACTTTTTTAAAAAGTATAAATGATGGGCTACTCCCGCTATATAAGAAGTCCCTTGTTGAAGAGTGGTTAATATTCAATAAATATATGAGAGAGAAAATGGGAAATTCACTGATGGACCAGGCAACAGTAAAACAAGTTTCTTTACCACCGCTTTAGCCCAAAAAAATTATTATACGTAATGTCACTTAAGATAACAAATAAAAGAACTCGCTTAACCGCCTTTTGAGTGGCACCACGTGAAATAATTTTATAGGGCTACCTAAACAGCTGTAAAGGAACTTCCTTCACTGTCAGCAAATTTCCCGTTTCCCGTTTGCTCATATATATATATATATATATATATATATATATATATATATATATATATATATATATATATATATATATATATATATATATATATATATATATATATATATATATATATATATATATATATATATATATATATATATATATATATATATATATATATATATATATATATATATATATATATATATATATATATATATATATATATGAGGAAATGGGAAATACACCGGCGGTGAAGGGAGTTCCTTCACCGCTGCTTAGGTGGCCCAATAAAATTATAATACGTGGCATCATTCAAGATAACAAATAAATGAATTCTCTTAAATGACACCACGTATAATAATTTTATTGGACCACCTAAGTGGCGGTGAAGGAAACTTTCTTTACCACCAGTGTATTCACTACAAGAAAAAGGGGTTATAGTGACGAGTTATTAGTGACAAGGATTAAATTCGTCACTAAAAGTGAGTATTTGTGACAAAAATAAGAAGTTATCACAAATTATGAGTTTTCAGTGATGGAGATAAATAATTGTTACTAAAACATACTTTTTAGTGATAATAGATAAATACTTGTTACTAAAACATAGTTTTTAGTGACGAGAACTAAAAATCATCACTAAAAAATAAATTTTTTAGTGACAACGAAAAAAACTCGTCACTAAACAATAGCTTCAGTGACGAGGGCTAAAGATCGTCATAAAAATATAATTTTTTTTAGTGACAATGAAAAACACTTGTCACTATATCACAGTTTCCAGTGACGAGGACTACAAATCGTCACTAAAAACTAAAACTCTCAGTGACAACTAAAAAGTTTGTCACTAAAATATAATCTTCAGTGACAAAGGCTAAAAATCGTCACAAAAACATAATTTTTTTAGTGACAATGAGAAAAACTTGTCACTCAAACATAGTTTCAGTAACGAGGGATAAAAATCGTCAAAGAAACATAAATGGTTTTAGTGGCAGCGAAAAAACTTGTCACTATAACATAGTTTCCAGTGACGAGGATTACAAATCGTCACTAAAACATAAAATTTTTAGTGATAACTAAAAAACTTATCACTAAAACAATTTTTAGTGACAAAAGCTGAAAATCGTCACAAAAACATAATTTTTTCAGTGACAATGAAAAAAAACTTGTCTCTAAATAATTGTTTTTAGTGACCAGTACTAATGAATCGTCACAAAAATATAAATTTTTCAGTGAACAAAAAAACTTGTCACTAATAAAATGGAAATTAGTGACACCATTTTTATTTGTAACATAATAATTGTTTTTAGTAATTTATATTGTCACTTTTTTAAAAAAATTTAATAACTTCTAGGTGGAAATACTTGGATGTGCTTATTTTTGGGAAGGTACAGTAAAAATTAATTCTTTTATGTTATTATAAGAAATAAGTAAATATCAATATATTTTACATATGCTATATATGAATAATATATATGACTAAGGAAAAAAAAAAAGAATATTAAGACTTGTTTCAAGGTAAATATTTTCTTGAACTTATGTTCTAACAAATTATTTAACTTAATTTGTTCTAAAATATATATTATTTTAAAATTTTGTTTTTATTAAAATATACATAGCTTTTTCATGCTTATCCTGGTTCTATTGGGTGGAATTTTGGTACCCATTCTAATAATTTCCTTTTTTCCATATACGATATTTGATTTTATTTACAACTTCATGAATCATGAGATTCATATAAAATATTTAAATGAATTTAATTATCTTAGATTCCAACCTGTTATATAAATTTCATTTTTCTCACTTCATCTTGGCCATCCATTAAGATCTAATGGATCAAAAACAATATTTTTCAATTCTAATTATAATAAAAGTAATATTCTCATCTTGGTCGTCCATTCAGATCCAATGGATCAAAAATATTCTTTTCAATTCAAATTGTAATACAAGTAAAATTTAATTATTTACCCTAATTATATCCCCTGATGCCAGCCGTAATTTTTTTGTTTTTCTAAATATCCAGATCTCTGTAACTTCCTCGTTCCATAACCTCCGCATTTTGAACAGCCCCCAACGCAGCCACGCACACCCATAATCGCCCTCTTCCCTGCCCAACAATCGCATCGGCTGCCCCTCTCCCCCTGCATAGCAACCACACCGGCACCGACCGGCCCTCCGCCCTGCCCAGCAACTGCACTGGCCGGCCGGCCCTCCCTCCGCCCTGCACTTGCACCGGCCTGCCCTCCCCAGCCCTGCACCGGCCGCCCCTCTCGGCACCCACATCCGTCGCACCTTTCCCTGCCATGCAGGCCCACCCTGCCTTGCCACGCAGCCCCGACCCATCCTAGCCCGTTCCCCGCTGCCGCACCCTGCAGCGATACGCCTCGGTCAGCTTTTGAATTGTGGTCTAGTTTCTAATTACACTCAAGCTAACACCTACGGAAGGTACGCACTTATGTTTTAAGTTAAAATTTTTAATTATGTTATATTAACTTTATGTGTGTTTTTTTTTTTTGTTGAGAGGAGTTGAAAGCAAATTGTAGGAGCTCATATTCGGTTGATCATTAATGATTAATTTGAGTAGATTTTAGTGTAGCACGTTTATTTTGTGAAATAGGAGTTGAAATTTTATTTGGAAGAATTTAACAGTTATATGTAGAAAATATAATGATTGTAGTTTCAAGTAGTTATTGATGGAATTCTTTATACATGTGATTTGCATGATTTAATATCTCTAGAGTAGTATATTGTTTCAGTTGAAAAGAAATATATTAATGAAGAATAACTATTACAAATAAAGTACATTTAAAGTAAAAGAATAACTATTACAAATATTTGAAATATAATGCTCTTTATTTGTAATAGTTATTCTTCATATAACTGTATATTATAAACTTATTAGGTGTATCATAGGTTATTTTTGAGAGCATTTTTAAAGATTGTCATAGTATTGGAAACATTTATTTGCATATCTATTTACTCACTTGTTGATCCATTCTCTACTACTAACAACTACTACTGTTCTTTTTAATTTCATCTATACTCATGTTGTTGTGTCTGTATTTCTATAACTACGACTACTACTATCATTATCATATAATCTAGTGTCATGTTTCTATATCTCTATTTCCTAGTATGTTTATTATATTATCTATAGTCATTTTGTTGAGTCCCTTTCTTCAATATTTCCTGGAATGTATATCTTTTAAATATTTAAGCATGTTTATGTGATGAATTTTATTTTTCTATTGTACATCATTGATATATATATCAGTTAATTATAAGACATCTCCTGTGAATATGATGTTTGAAAATATGAATGATTTTATATCAGTTAATTATAAGACATCTCCTGTATATATGTAGTGACAAATAGTCATGTTTTCTGTGACACATATTGTTATCACAAATATGATTTAGTGATGACGAACGTCGTCACTAAAGAGTTATAATAGTGACCATGTAATAGTTCTTTTGTCACAAGTTTTATGGTTACAAATACGATTTAGTCATGTTGAAAGTCGTCACTGAAGCGTCGTAATAGTGACGATATAATAACTTTTTAGTGACAACTATTGTTGTCACCATTACGAATTACGATATTAGTTGTCACAAAAAAAATATTATAGTGACAATCTAGTTAGTGTTTTGTGACAAATCATCACTGTCACTGAAAACTAAGTCGTCACTGAAGAGTCGTAATAGTGACGATATAATAACTTTGTAGTGACAACTATTGTTGTCACCAATACAAATTAGTCACGATATTAGTTGTCACAAATAAAAAGTTATAGTGATAATCTAGTTAATATTTTGTGACAAGTCATAGTTGTCACTGAAAACTATTTTCAGTAACGGACACTAAAAGTCGTCACAAAAACCTTCAGTGATGGCCACATAAGCGACGACACTTAGTCGTCACTAAACTCGTCACTGAATATTTTCAGTGACAACTTGAAGACATTCAGTGAGGACTTCTGTTGTCACTAAAAATCCATTTTCTTGTAGTGATTTCCCATTTTCTCATATATATATATATATATATATATATATATATATATATATATATATATATATATATATATATATATATATATATATATATATATATATGAGAAATTCATCGGTGGTGAAGAGAGTCTCTTCACTGTCGCTTAAGTGGCCCAATAAAATTATTCCACATGGCGTCACTCAAAGGACAGTTAAAAGAGTTCTTTTATTTATACCTTAAGTGACGCCACGTATAAAGAAACTCTTTTCACCGCTAGTAAATTTTTTATTATATATATATATATATATATATATATATATATATATATATATATATATATATATATATATATATATATATATATATAACTAAAAATACAAGAAATAGAAAATAAATACTCTCTGGAAAGCAGGTAGATTCTAATAGCTATGATCCGAGGAGCAAGTAGAACATATAATGCATTCCAAATCTATACAACTTCGGATGCTACTACTCAGGTGTCCATGTCACTCACATTGATTGAAGAGGCCTGATATGACATGGTATAGTGCCAGCCACCCGCCCCCTACCGTCACCATCAGCTTTCAATAGTTCAAATTTGAGTTTTGTTTGAGTGCATCGACTGATCATCGATCACTTCGATGCTGGGTGTCGGCAAACATAATTGATCACCGGAGAGGTTTGATCATCGCCCAACTCTTCGAGCCAATCCAGTCCCGTGACGATTGTTGCTACCCTCTTCAACCGTGATGAGCAGCATACTCGACCACACAACCTTTGATGACTCCGTACATGATGGTTGTCGCACCCTCCTTCTGTCCTCAACCACGAGGAGAAATTCTATTTACACACGGAAATTTACTCTTCACGTACGGTTTTAAAACTTATAAATAATTACAAGTTTACTATTTATTTTTTTAACTAAGTTATCCTTATAAATCCCAAATTAAGACTTTTTAAAATTTAGAACTACAACTCATCATCTTCCTTCTCTGTTTTTCTCTAAAACCCTAAAAAAGTATTTTTTTTAGTAGAATTTAATTAAAAAATATATATTTCCCACAAATTCATTGATTTGATTTCTTAACCTCTTAAATTTTTTACATTCACGTTCCTAAAAAAATTTGGAAAATTTTTAAATTCTTCGAATTCACTATGACAAGTGAACTTAGAATATGAAGTTTGAGTTTTTTTATTCAAATAGAAAATTCCAACATGTAATTGGTGTCGGAGAACAAATCTAAATTACAATTTAAAATGATTCTTAGTTTTTATGTATATTTGTTTACAATTTATTATTACTTATGATTCTTTTGTCAAAGAAATATCGGTTGTTGGTCGGGTTTTAATACCCGACCAAATGATTCTTTGGTCGGGTATTAATACCCGACCAACATATTTTTAACTTGAGAACTAATATCCGACTTGGAAAATTTTGAAAAAAATTTGGGATCAGACGACATAAGAAGTTAGAGAGAAGGAGAAGGTTAAAATTGGAAAAAAAATTGGGTGTAGAGAGTAAATTGGTGACATTTCAAAATGGAAATTTGGTGTAAAGAGCAAGTTAAAAGTAAATTGCTGTGTGTAAATAGAATTTCCCAACCAGGAGCCACTCAATTCCCCAAACGCGAGGGTATCTTCTGCTAGCAGAAATTTCCTCGAGACCATCAATTGTACCCATCACTTTTATTCCACTGTGTCTCACTCTCGTAGGTCCAGTGAAGGAGTTGATCCACTTGGGCCCTGATTGGCTACTTGAAAGTGAAGGAAGCAGGGAAGATAATTAAAAATAAATTTTCAGAAATAAAGCTGTAGAAAAGACTTCTTCTTGACATTCTTTTGTTTGTTTGGTCTATATAGAAAGTAAGAAGAACATACTTCTTTTACTTTCACAAGTTAGGTTGTTTGTTTTGCATAAGAAAGAAACCACAATAAAGTAGTACTTCTTCATTTTCTTTTGTTTGGTTAGTTAAAACTAAGTATGGAAGTAAAGATCCAAATACCATGACGAGATTACCATCCTCAATATTACAAATAATCTCTCTTTTTATTTTCAGATCTTAACTATAATATATCCAAATCTAGAAAGAAAAATAAAATAGATTATTTTTAAGAATTATAATAATGAATATATTAACTACCGGTCTATTTAAGGTGTTCGATTAAATAAGAAATTTCCATCTAGAAGCTCTCTCTCTCTCTCTCTCTCTCTCTCTCTCTCTCTATATATATATATATATATATATATATATATATATATATATATATATATATATATATATATATATATATATATATATATATATATATATATATATATATATATATATAACTTCCAATCCGAATTTTAGTAGGAATTATTATCTATAAGTAACCTAAACCTAATAGGAGACTAGCTCATCTAGTCCAAATCTAATTAAATTTGGAATATTCCTTTCAAACTCAATATGATAGCTAAGGAAATCTTCCCAATTAAAATCCTCACTTATCTTCATCTAGTGTCTTATTATTTTCCTCTTCCTCAATAATTTATTTTTTAAGTGACTCCTTATAAAAAAAAATAATGATAGTGAGATTATTCAATTTATAAAGATAAGATAAGAAGGAACTGAGAAAAATAATTATAGTGCTCAAAACTGAATTGGGTACAAAATCATGCTTTTCTCTTTTCCTAGTTTGGACTCAATTCAATGAGGCAAGCAATAGATTCTATTGAAAAGACCAAAAAATAGTGGACAATGAAAGTTCTTTTTTCTTATCCAAAACCATTCCTCTCTTTTTTTACTATATGCATGGAAAAATTAATATCTATACAAGACCTGTCTTATTACAGTGGATGAATAGAGACTATGAAGTCATCCTAGCAATCAATTTTACAAACCATAACTCTGTATTAATAGAAAATGGAGAAAATAGCCAAATTCAATATTTACTTCCACTAATTTACAAATATGCCAATAGGCAAAAACAAGAAAGAAATGGGAGACTATCTTCCTGACATGAGACTGACCAGAGCTTGGTTCTCATAGAGGATCCCATGTCCCAGTCCTCGATCAAAGAAGATAGCATCATCAGCGCAACGATGATGGACCTCATGCTCGACCTCAGTTGCGGATTCTCTTGTGTGCAAGCCTTGGCAAGCCGTGCCATTTGTAACCCAGCAAAAAATGCACAACAGAGTTTGTTCAGAATCGATTTCAAACAAATATAATCGGTGGTCTGAAGGATTTACTTTCACATATCAAATATCACAATTTAGCTTTGCACATCTAATAGCATGTTAAAAGGCATAATAGACAGTAGATTGAACCTTGACAGGCTATTCCTAATCAGAGAATATAGAATGAAATCTTCAGTTATTAGCTAGAATACTTAAAATCCATTTAAAAAGAAGAACTTAAACATGAATGTGCCTAAGATTTATGCAAAAAGTACCCAGAAGAAATGACAACAATCAGAATACCCAAATTATCTAATGTAATCTGAGTTGAGCTCCTGTTAAGCAATTGAATTGTTGTTGTTGATAAAAAGAAACCTCAGAAACAATTAGCAATCAAAACTTAGAAGGTATAAGGAGAAGATGAGAATTTCACTGAAACATAATTTTAAAAAATTAAATAAAGTATCCTAGGAAATAAACAATAAACCTTAGGAGCAATGTTAGGGGATTTCTGGTTTTAACCTTTAGGACCAAGCAATCAAAAATTGACATTTATCAGGCCATATATTAATTTTAAAATACTTATAATTTTAAGCAATTAGACTTGTTATAAGTAATTGATATGAGAGACTTAGTTCCCAATGCAAAGAGAACTATTTCTTTTGCAGCCATCAAGCAGAAATAAGGGAACTATATTGCCTCAATTGTTTTCCTGCCAGTCTATCAACTACTTCATTAGATCATTTTACCGACAGAACAAATATTGACAGCTTCAACATTCTCATGCACCATAAAACAAAAAACTTACCTTCTAATAATGAACTCAAAACATTTGTAAGAGGTATCTTTTCAGACTTCTCCTCACTCACGCAGTGTCAGCTTTTGAAATTTCACTCAATCCATAAAATGAAAAAAAAAAAAAAACGCACAAATTCAACTTTTAAATCGAATAAAAAACCTAAGCAGCGGAATCACTCAATTTAAACAGCGGAATCAACTTTTAAATGCACAAATTCAACTTTTAAACGCACAAATTCAACTTTAAAACAGCGGAATCACTCAATCCAGAACGAAATTAATAAACACAAAATCACAAATTAAACAATTATCAATTAAATAGTGGCTAGAAAAAGGGGGAGAAACTCTAGGCCTCATCTTTGAACAAAAAATCCCTAAATTTTTACAAAAACAGTGAATGCTGAGAGCAACATCGAATATATAAAGGTAAAGGCCTAAATTTCTATTAAAAAAAATGATAGATTATGGTTATAATTCGAAGAAAAAAATTCACAGCTATTTGGAAGAGAGATTCGCAGCTAAAAAAATTAATGACATTGAGATTATTCATTGTTTTGAGAAGGAACTGAGAAAAATAGAAATTTAGGGCTTTACCTTCAGTGTTTTTGAAAAAAAAAATCGCACCTTTTTTTCAAAGAAAAAAATTTCAAAAACTTACTCGATTTGAGATCAAAACTTCGCTGCTAAGAGGAAGAGATGGGGAGATTACTGGCAGGAGGAGGAGGCGAAGGGACTCAAGATAATAGGAAAGAGATAAGGAAATAAAAAAGAATATTTTGATTTTTTAATTTATTTTTTGCTTGATCCGTAAGATCCCTATCTCTTCTAATAGTTTTGGGACGGAAGAAATTTTGAGTATTCACTCAGTCACGTAGGATCCAAATCAGCATGTAGGAAGTAACTTCCAAATTACTTCCTAACTTAACAAACAGCAGAAGTAGTGCAAGTAAGTTACTTCTCAGACTTCCTACCCCACTTCAGTGCAAACAAGCTCACCCCTCCATCGGCTCAGTGGCAATTTGATACTTCCCATGGGGCATAATCATGTTCCAGGTAACTTTTGAGCTTACAAATTCCAACACCCCTATAGAGCTCATTCTCCATTGTTGCTGACATCACTCACACCCCGACCTCCGTTGACTTACCTCCATTTCTTTATTGGTTTATAGTTGATTAATAAAAGATGAAAAAATAAAACTATATTCTTTCAAAACTTTGATAACAACTATGGATTTTGGATCCTCTCCAAAATAGAAAAATTATAGGGACCGTTCAGAGTGCATCTTAACATTCTATTAAATTAGTGGCCAATGAAAATCTTTCCTAAACTAACATTCATCTGATTTCTTTGGATTCGGATCCTTTCAAAAACAGAAAAATTACGAGGACCGTCCTAACACGATTTCAATCATCCATTTAGTGAATGAATGGTTAAGATTTTATATAGTGTCAAGTAGATATTAGTGGAAATCATAGGGCGTAAGGTGAGTATTAGTTTAGGAAAGATTTTAACTATCCATTAATTTAATGGATGGCTGAGATTCGCTTTGGATAGTCCATGTAGTTTTTCTGCTCTGGAAAATATCAAAATCCCCATAATTTTAACTAACATATAGTTTACTATAAAAGTATTTCAACTCTCTATCAATTTAATTGACGATTAAAATTGCTCCTTAAATGATACTTGCAATTTTCCACTCTTGAGATCCGGATCTACCAATTACAATAGTAATTGCAAATGAGTCATGTCTCTAGTAGCATCATCTCTCTCCAATTTATTTGAAAATCCAAATTCGGCTTTCAGTGGAGTATTTAGTTTGTATGATGCTTATAAGAGAATATATATGAGTGAATTCAAGTTTGACTAACCAAAAAAAAAAAAAAAAAACAATAATAGCAACTACTTTTTTTTTTCTAGAAAGGAAAAATAAATTGCCTCCCGTGCATTAAGGGTATGTTTAGATATTGGATATAGAAAGTAAAGAAGAAAATTAGAAATAGATTACAAAATAGAAGACCCCTCTTCAATATAACTCTAGTATTTGCATGGAATTTCTTGGAAGTAGAAAGTAAACTAGAAAGTAAAAATAGTATTGTCTTATTGTTTAATAAAATATTATAATAGTAATATTATATTTGTTTCATGTACTAGATTTGAAAAGCAATCATAAAAGTTGAAGAAAATAGATACTTTGTCATGTTCCTAAAGCTTCATTAGCTCTTCTACAAAGTGTATTTGTTTGTATAGAAGTAGAAAGTAAGTAGTGAAAATAAAGTCACTTCTTATATTTTTAGTGTTTATTTGATCAAAAAGTAAAGTTTAAGTTACTTCTGTAATGATAAGTTAAATCTTATGTGGCACTCTAACTTATCAAATTCATTTGATATGAATTTTTTTGATGGAAGAGAGTTGGATATAAAAAGTATTAATATTTTATTATATACATTTTACCCTCCTTTTTTTTTCTAATAAATAAATATTTTATTCATCTTCTATCGCTTTCTTTTTCCAAAAATTAAGACACAAACACTAGAAAGTATTGGAAATCTAATACTTCCAATTTTTTATTTTTGGAACTAACTTCTAATTTTCTTTTTTACTTCTATTATTTCCAAATACCCAAACACAGCCTTAATTGGAAGTAGAATTGCCACATATTATCCATATTATCATAATGCAAGTAATTTTCAATTCTATTATTGGCCAAACAAACACATAATGCAGTAGAAGTCGCTTTACTTCCACTGCTTCCAATTTTTATTTAGCAACTTAATCCTTATATCCAAATTCTAATTAACAATATCTAGCAATTTGATTGTTATATCCAAATTCTAATTAACAATATCTAGCAATTTGATTGTTATATCCAAATTCTAATAAACAAGTTGAAGGGTTGCCTATAATGACAAAAGTTAAATCGGTTATTTTTATTGGACTATGTTGCTATGTATTTTGTACATAGTTATCAAAGTATCATTTTATATATCCGCTTACAGTTAAAATATTATGCATATCCAAATAGCCGGCCTCGAAATAATTTAAAGGATTAATTAAACTCAGATCCTCTGTAGTATGGAGGTATACAACTTATTACTCTGGAAATCTAAAATTCTCACTTAGCCCCTGAATCGTTACCAAAGTTAGTCAATGTTAGATAATCTCATCCTCTTTTAAACAGATCTGCACTCCATTTATTTAATTCCAGTTTTGCATTCATCTCCCTCTTTTAAACAAAACTACCTGCTCTCAGCTCCACTTCAGTTCCGCTGGGCAGGTAGTTTCTCTCTCATTCCCTCTCTCCCTTCCGTCCCTCCCTCTCTCTCTCTCTATTCTACTGGCAAATTAGAAGCCTGATATTCAACTGGAGAGTAAAGTGTGAGTGTCAATCAAATTTGTATCTTTTTGCTATGTTGCAAGATTCTACTGATCTCGGTTGAATTTGTCTATACTAATAGCATGGCGACAGAAAACATGAACAATTTTTGGGAAAATCTAAATGCGCACCACATTTTACTTTGTGAGCTCCACATCCTATAGTAAAGTGATTTACAACATAAGGGAAAATGGTGCTCGCTAAGTCAAATGTGGTATCGACAAGATAGATGCCTGAGAAAATTTGAATAATAGAATTCCTGAACGGAGTCTGACGAGAAGACGCTGCCTTTATAAGAAATAAGAGGCAATGTCTCCGGATGTTCCTCGACCTGATCACTTTGTATAGTCAAGGAAAATTTCTCGTGTCAAAGCAAAGCAAACAAAAGGAAAATGTAGTCTTCTAGAAAAAAAAAATTCACATTATAATGGGTTAGGGTACGCTAGAGAGTGAAAAGGTACGTTAGCAATTGCACCACTAAATTAATCAGTTTTGATCATAATTGGGGTCTGACATAAGATGATGTATCAGAGTCAGCAATTAGACTGAGCGAGCCTTAATGCGGTGTAAAGTTGAAGCCAAAAACCTCACAATAAACTTCATTTCTTTTTTGCATTATTGATGCTGGTATGATGAGGGTATTGAATTGCTCCGATGAGGACTGTAGCCTAAATCGAATGATGAGCTTGAGAGATCAACGTCACCGAAAAAGTTGATACTGCTATTTGTTTCAAGCCCTTGCTTGCAAGTAGATTCTATATATTCCCATGGGAGAGGTATTGAGATCCTTGAGGCAAGTAGATTCTATATATTCCCATGGGAGAGGTATTGGGATCCTTGAGGCAAGTAGATTCTATATATTCCCATGGGAGAGGTATTGGGATCCTTGAGGCAAGTGGATTCTATATATTCCCACTTGAGGCAAGTAGATTCTATATATTCCCATGGGAGTTCCCATGGGAAAGGTATTGGGATCCTTGAGGCAAGTAGATTCTATATATTCCTATGGGAGAGGTATTGGGATCCTTGAGGCTAGTAGATTCTATATATTCCCACTTGAGGCAAGTAGATTCTATATAGTTCCATGGGAGTTCCCATGGGAAAGGTATTGGGATCCTTGAGGCAAGTAGATTCTATATATTCCCATGGGAGAGGTATTGGGATCCTTGAGGGTCTCAAGGCAGGAGGGTAGGTTCTATATATTCCCATGGGAGAGGAATTGGCCCCTTGAGGGGCAACCCACTTTGCATAAGGGGAAAGTTCGCCTGCAGAGGACCTTCTAAACTTTGCAGTCGATCGAACACTCTTTCACCTACAGGCCGTGGGCTGAACCTGTTGGGGAGAACGCCGGGTCTAACGGGAAGTATGATGGGGTCCAACGGAGAGCATGATGAGTCTAAATACAAAACTGAGAACTAGTTTGACCCAAAAACTTAAGCCATTAGATTAATGCCCTAACTTTGTATTTAAATCCATAGACTTTTTTGTCATATCCGATGTGGGACTATACTTACATAAACTTTGGCAACCATCCACGTGGACGTGACGTGTCTGCCTCCACGTGGGAAATCAAATCCAAAATTAACTTGACCAATTCGGATTTCAAACATCGGTTTCACTCCTCCTTAGATCATAACTTGGCCTATGATACCAATTGCTGCGGAGAACGCCGGGTCCAACGGGGAGTATGATGCGCCTAAATACAAACCTGAGAACCAGTTTGATCCAAAATCTTAAGCAATTAGGTCAAGACCCCAACTTTGTATTTGAACCCATAAACTTTTTTGTCCTATCCGATGTGGGATTATACTCACATATGAACTAACTTAAAAGAACCGACCATCGCTCGCCCTTCGATTGCCTCCTCACTGCCCAATGTTCGGTCGTCGTAAGATGCCTAGATTTTCTCCCCTCAAATTAGCAATTGAATTGGTTACTCTTAACTCCCGACTTCCACCTTTTCTCCCTTCTATTCAATCAGCGTTGAAACTGTCCTTCTACATCACATGCATTGCACATGCGATCATCCCAAATGGCTTCTAAACTCTGTTATCTCTTCCAGAATCTAATTAAGAGTTTCAAATTTTAGGAGTAATAAATTCGAGTACCTTCATACTATAGTGGTTCTTCTAAGTGTAACTAAACCTACTTTAAAAGCTTTATCAAATTTTTTTGGACCCATTTAAAATATGATGCTTCTCCTGGGGAGTTTCCAAAGGAGCACACCATTTTTCCTAGTGAGCCCATTTAACAACGGAAAGTCCGGACCAAAAATACACTGATAGGTGGCTCACTAGGAAAAATGGTGTGCTTCTTTAGAAACTCCCTTCTCTTGCGCTATTCCTGCCAAATGGCCCCACCAAAAAGCATACAGTTATCCCTTTTGGCTTTTTGCCCCGACGCACGTGACTCAGAGTGCAGTTCACTGTGCCTCTACGCCCCTTCCAACAACTCCACGTGCGAACCATGCGGAAGCGGGCCCCGCGAGACAAAAGTCCAGGAGGACCGCGGGACCACCGAATCCTACGGAAATCCAAATGACTGCGAACTCCGTCTGAATTTTTTTCCTTTTGTTAGTCAGCTCGTACGGTGCGATCAGTTTGCAGATTCTCATGAGAAGGAAGTAAGTTAATAATTTATCAGAATTTAGATAATTTGTCATTTCCAAATTTCCAAATTTCTATGACCAAAATTATCCAAATTATTTTGCTTCGATTCAATTTTTTTATTTTATTTGGTTTCGTGTGGATAATTCAATTTTAATAAAACTCTACTCACTCTTATCTTCAAACATTTAAAAACAAGTCCAGAAAAAATTGTGGAGCTCATTAATTGTCTTATCTATAAAGTGATCAAATTTTCTAAACTCACTCGCTATATAGAGATTACTTCAATTGCTAATATCCTGAGCTCTCAGAAAGAAAATTGATTATTCGTAATTTCGATATAAAAAATTAATTAGAAAGAGACAATTTTGGATAATAATAATTAGTGTGTTTTCAAAGCCAAAAAAAACTCAAGAGGTGTCTCTCTGCTTCCTCTTAGTATTTATAACCTTTTTTTCATTGTTGTGCATTGTTTTGCCATGTGCTTGCGCATATAACCTAGTTATAGTATAGAGTTAATTATATTAAGACTTTCTATAGTATGAGCGTTGTATAATTTGTCACTTATAAAATTTAAAACTTTCACTTAGATCTCTCGGATTGCAGAAAAAAACTGACAGTGAAGCTCAGACGAAAATAATTTTTTCATAGTCCAAAAGCTCTAAGTGAGAGTTTAAAACTTTAGAATGATAAATTATACATTCACATATTATAGGGGATCTAGAGGATCCAAGTGTAATTAATCCTATATTATATTTCAACGCATTTTTTTTTTGGTTTCCACAAGAAAAAAAAAGTATTTTAAAACATAAATGAGAACAAGACAAGGTCTTAATGTGAGCATTGAAAACAAAACTACAATAATTAAACCCCAATCTGAACAGATGATAATTAATAAATTAAAAAGTCCACCACCCCCACCATAACCACTGAACTTGTTTAAACTTGTCCTTAGCATTTGGCGGAACATCAAAACTCATATCCACTATTTACCTAACATGCCACTGACTTGATTACCAACAAACTTTGCAATTATGATCACCACCATCAAGCATCATCACCTCTTTTACCTAACTAATTCTTCCACACGCGCGCGCACACAAAAAAAAAAAAAAAAAAAAAACTTGGGCATCGTCTCGTAATTATGTTAATTTAATCTTTTTTCTTAGGTAGATTATTTACTGCAAAAAAGAAAAAGGATTTTGATTATGGGAGAAAAGAAAAGGAGGAGACCTGACCAAGAATTATTTTATTAGAGTTACCTTAAGTGAATTAAGAACTATTCATACTTATCTGTACCAAGTACATGAGGCAGCTTAAAGTATAAAAATTTCTGCTCTTACTTAATAGATTACATTATGTCAAGAAGATGGAAAATTATAAATCGTTGGATGCATCATTTCTATTCATTGTTTTTTGTTGGATCCACAGTGATTACACTTATTTTGGGAGAATTTATGTCAATGATAGTATACAATTTTTGATGGTAAATATAAGGGAGGTTGATAGTTTTTATGTTTTACCGAACTTTTGTACCGTTTTTTACTATATGTTTCAAAAGTAATACTGTAGAGTTGTACTATGTAGGTATATAAAAAATGGAATACTGTTTGTTGTTTAAAAAAATAAAGAAAGATTTTTCTTAAAAAATATTTTTATTTATTATTTTTTATTATTGGAGATAAAAATAGTTTGAACAATAATACGGAATAGCTATGTTATATAGGCTGTATGGATCTGCTTGTGAGAATGGTAATGGACGCATTCACTGGTCAATTTTTGACTCTCTTTATACAAATTTTGAATTAGAAAAATAAAATATTTATTTTTAATTTATTTTTATATGAGATTGGAATATGTCTATTACCAATCCTATGTACTTGTGTGATCTACTATCCTCTGAACAAGGGTTCTAAGAATTTTCAAAACAGATGGACAAGAAATTTCCTTCTACTGCCCCCATTAAGATTTTCATATTTTAATGAAATAAATATTTCAAAATTTAGTTTCCCTAAAAAATTTAGGGGTTTTTACATCCCTTAAATCTTTAAAAAATTGAATTTAGTCCTCCAAATCTTTATTTTTTAAAGTTAGTCTCTCAAATCCTTTAAAGTACCTTAGTTTAGTCCCAGCTATATTTTTTGTCCAAATTTCCAATTATACCGCTGAGTTATTTTACTTTAATGCTCCCTTCTCTCTTCTTCCAATTATACCCTGAGTTATTTTGCTTTAATGCTCCCTTCTCTCTTCCTCTTCTCTTCTTCTTCTTATTAGATTTCTCTCTCCATTCTTCTCCTCTCTTTTTTTTCCTTCCCGTTAATCTCGAAAGTGAAGCAACTAAGAGAAACCCAATAAGAAGAGAGAAAAAGAATGGAGAGAAAAATCCAGTAAAAGAGAAAGTGAGAACTAAAATGAAATAACTGAAGGATATAATGGGAAAATTAGATAAAAAATATTACTGAAATTAAAGTGAGATAAGTAAAAAATTTGGAAAACTAAATTCAAAATATGAAAATTTGAGAGATTAAATTCAAAATTTTAAAGATTTAAGGGACAGATACCTTAAGTTACTCTAAATTATTCCCTTAATCTAGATATTTACAGTGAGGTTTGGCGGGATGTCCTTTTTCTTAAAACCCCGACAGACTCTCTCTCATCGCTCGCCTAGTACGTGCTCTCTCTCTCTCTCCCCTGGTCCCCAGACTCCCGCTCTCCTTTTTCTCTTTCCTTGGACGCAATGGCGACAATCGAGATCGTACCCTAATTTAAAAAATAATCAAACTGAGATATCCGCGGGCGCCCAAAGTAAAGCACTAGCGTAGCAGAGCTCGAAACCCTAGGCATCATCTCGATGACTGTTAGCGTCTCGAGGAAGATTCCTCCAGCAATGTGTTGCCTTACCTTGGTATCTAAGCACTAGATCTGGAGTCGTGGGAGAGGTGGGTGAGATCACGACGCGCCCTGTCTCTTTCGTTCCTCTCACTAACTAGTGAGAATCCCACTCTATGGTTTGGATTCACCAGAAATGCAGAGAATTTGACGGCATTTTGGGTTAAGTTATTTCTTTCCATCTTTAGATCTTTGCATCGATTCCAGTTCTAGGGTTTTTAAGCTGTATATCCAGTTCGATTGGACTTTTATTCTTCCCTTTAGGATTAATATCGGTAGTTCTGTGCGAAATTTTCTTAAAATTTTTGATCATTCTGCTGCATTTTGACGGAGTTTTGTCAGATTGTTTGATGTTGGAATGGGTTTTCTATGTTGATTGAGAAGCTGGTTTGAGATGTAATTTTTTGTGTAATTGTCAGTGGAATCAGTGAAATTTTCTCATCATTTAAAAAAAAAAAAAAAATCGAGATTCTGATCTTTTTGTTTGGGATTGCACTTATTTCATTGTTAAAGGAATCAAGGCCCACAGGAAAATTATGTCATGTCTAGTTCTCAAAATTTACTCTTTTATGCAAATTTTCATTGTTCCTTTAAAAGTACTGTTTTATATGAGAATCTAGTAATAGGGAATTGCCCTGATTGCACTTCTTTTGTAGAAAAAAGAATTGGGCATCATGACCTTTGGTCTTGTTTTGCAGGAAACCCAAATAAAGAGGGGAAAAAAAAATGGCGTTTTAGCTGGTGATTAGCTGATTCTGGAGCAATGTCAAGGATTCCTAAGTGGAAAGTTGAAAAGGCTAAAGTGAAAGCGGTCTTTAGACTGCAGTTTCATGCTACCCATGTAAGCTTTGCCTTTCAATGTTCAGCTGTTGATCTTCTTTTTTTGATATGTTCACCCGAAACAGCGGGATTATTGCCCTTGCTTGTATGTACATCAATCTTTTCCTCTGTGCTTTAGTTTTAGAAATTAGTGTCCCATGTGATTTCTTTTCTTGACTCCTTGCCTGTGCTGGAAACTTTAACTAGTTACTAAAGTTGCATTTGAAAATTAAATGGTATTTAATCTTGGTTATAAAATAACTTATTGGGCTTAAAATTTTACATCTGGCAAACGTTTCTAATCATTAGCGAACGAAGGCTGATTGTATGTACTGTTGAGTCTCACTACTGTCTGAATTTTTTTTTCATTTCTTATTGAAAAAGAAGAGATCATGAATTTCATAGGAATCTGGAGGGGCTGAAAGAACCCTAAAGTACCTTAAATCTTCTTTTAGTTGAATTCTGAATTTCATGATTTATTGCTTCTGCTTAATACCATTTTCCTGGTATCCATTTCCTGAATTTTATATTCTTTTGGAAAATACGGTGATTACAAATTTAGGCTATTCTGGAAATCTTATTTGAAGTATCTCCAAAGTCTGGACAAACTTGTTTGCACTTGTTCCTGTATTGTTAGATTTGTCTCCATTGCTAGTGGATTTTGTTCTTCCTTTCCTGGCATTCTTCTCGCATTGCTATGCCAGTGGTAGAACCACACAGGTTTGGAAAATATTAGTCGGTTATGAATTTGAGATGAGACATAGAGCCATTATTTAACAAATTATGATATGTCTTTGTCTGCTTAGAGCTCACTGTATCTGGGTATTTGCCATCTACTCTTCTTATAGAAAGGGCAAGCGAGGAATCAGGCTATACTGATGATTGGAGTATCTGATTGCAATATTCATGTCAATTTCAAGATAAGTAGGCTAGAGCTTTTTTTGATGAGTAGTAACGTTCCTTCACTATTATTTCTTCCTCCTACTTACTAAAGTTCTCCTCATGATTTGGGTACATTTAGTTTAAATTTTTTAACATAATGGCAGCCATGTGGAATTTCCCTGGCTCACTCCCATGACTAAGAGTATGAAAAAGAAAAATGTCACAGATTGTAAGCTTGAGACCACTTTTCCCTGGCTCTCGTGCACTTTTAGTTCACTTCGTTGGCTATAATATCTTGGACAATACAGACTTTGTTCTAAGCTTAGTAAGAAAATACTGTTGATGCATATGGGGACTTAGGTTAGAATGCCTTATTTATGTTCGATTTGCTGCAAGAAATTGAATGCTTAGTTCTTATGCCGTTCTTGGAAGTTTGAATGTGCATAACATCACAAAAATAGTGTTCAAGCTATCTTGTTTGCTGGGTCATCTCCTGCCAATTCTTTCTGAACTGACATTGAACTTTTTCTTCTTGTTACAGATACCACAACCAGGATGGGATAAGTTATTTGTGTCTTTCATCCCTACTGACACAGGGAAAGCAACCGCAAAAACAACCAAAGGAAATGTGAGGAATGGGAATTGCAAATGGTCAGATCCAATCTATGAAACTACAAGACTTCTTCTGGACACAAGAAATAGAAAGTATGATGAGAAGTTATATAAGCTGGTCGTGGCAATGGTATAAACAATCATATGGCTACACTTTTGTGTTTAATTATCATCTGTATTGGTATTATTTACTAGCAGCTTTCCCTTATTATTCTCTGGAATTGCAACTTGGAGAATTTGATGTCCCTTTGCTGTTCAAGACAGCAATCTACTTCTGAATTCTTTGGTTATTTCTGATGGAGGTCTACTGATTTTATATTCACATTCTCTTGCGAATTATGATACCAGGGATCTTCACGATCTAGCCTTCTTGGGGAGGTTACCATCAACCTTGCTGACTTTGCAGATGCATCAAAGCCTTCTTCTGTTGCTCTACCCCTTAGCAGCTGTGACTATGGAACTGTTTTACATGTGAGTCCACATCCTGAATCACCATTCCTTTTCTCATAGTTTGTTTAAAAGGATGTGCTTCTCATTTCTTGTCATCTCCCATGAAATAAGGAGGCAGAGTTTTTCATCCATATGATAATAATGTTACGGAACATGGCCTGGATTTGTTAGCATGGGTATTAAATTATGTTACTATTTCGGACTAACACCTCTTATAATTACTTTATAATGTCCCATCACTTGTCATTTTCTAATGTTATCTTTTTATTTTTTATGCTATTTGTACCCAGGTAACAGTTCAGCTCCTCACCTCTAAAACTGGGTTCAGGTAATGTTTCCTACTATACCAAATTTTTTTGATGTTCTTACCTGTGCCTTATATTTGGCATTGTTTATCAGAGAATTTGAGCAGCAAAGAGAGCTTAACGTGAAGGGTTTTCTGACATTATCTGGCCAAAGAAGTCACAACCCAGGCGAGGCGGCAGCAGCTTCTCTAGAGATGGGAAGCGAACAACTAGATAAAGTATGTCAGTTTCACATATACATCAGCTAGTTTCTTCTGCCTGATTCAAATAAACTGGTTCTGTCTATCTTTCCAGCTTCCTAATCTAAGAAGCACGGACACGTTGTTAGGATATTGTATCTCTGTGTCTGATAAAGACGTTACCGATACATCAAAAATCATGCTGGACATGCCCGCGACTGTCCAATAGAATAAATGAAAAAAAATACCATGTTAGTCATATTCGTACTTTTTGTAGGTTGGTTTGAAAAAAGAGTTATATGGTCTGGGAAAATCGAAAATAAACATTGCCAATTGATAACATTTATATATATCTAGTTGGCTTTATAAAGTTACAAGATTTCTTACGTATATGAGTTTTATTTAGTTTATGCGTTTGAAGAAATGATTTTTTATATTTACATTTTTTGCTTATCCATGACTCATGACCCGCTATCATCACCTCATTTTGTTTTTATCTCTTTGCTCGTAGAGGGAGGGTGAGAGAAATTGATGCATGGTTGACAACGAGACCTTGGAAGCATTGACATGGACATAGATTTGGTTACGGATTTGGATATTAATATAGAATACATAATTTGTGAGAAAATGAGGATATGGATATGTCAAGGACACAGAGAAAAAAATATAAATATAAGTGATGGAGAACAAATTTGATTTGGGAGCAGATTTGATTAGATTTGGATCTTGTTAGGATTTTAGAATATTTGATTGGATTATGATTTTATTAGAATTATGATTTTATTAGGATTTTGTTTGTTAGAGTTTTCATATATATATGAGTTTTGTATGAAGTATGAGAAAAGAAAAATAATATTTGAAAATTTCTTGAGAAATTTCTGGCGTGAATTTCGCTTGAAATCTTTCCTCATGAATTCATGGAGAGTGGAAGTGGATTCACCTGGGTGGATTTCCAAACTCGGTAAGTTCTCTAATTTCTCCAAAAAACTCTAATTTTTAACCCTAACCCTAATTTCACCTCCGTCCTGCGTCAAACTTGGTATCAGAGCCTAGATTTTATTCTCCATCATCATTTTCTTCTTCCACATCTCTATTTTCTTTTTATTTTATTTCAGTTTTTATTTTTATTTTTGAAAAAAAAAGAGAGATCAGAACCAAACAAAAAAAAAAGAGAGAGATCTGTTTAGTTAAAAAAGAGAGAGAGTGGGGATCTGAAAAAAAAAGCAGATATGTGCGGAAAAAAAAACACCTAATTCTCTTCTCCTCCTCCACCTAACCCGACTATCCTTCAAACCCACTCCAACCTCAGAGCCTCCATCAACTTGCAAAAAAAAAACCCTAAAAATCCCCGACCTATTCTTCTCCTTTCCCCCAAAAATCCCCAAACCAAAAAACTCCTCTCTTTCTTTCCTCCATCCTCAATCCAAACTCCCGCAACCATCTAGCAAAGCCCCACCAATCCTAAAATCCCCCACCAATCCTAAAATCCCCCTAGTCGCCGCCCACCTCAACCATTCCGGTGAATCCACAGCAGCAACACTCACTGTAGCAATGCCACCCTCCACTTTGGCATCGTCTCCCACCATCCTCCGCTCTCGACGACGCTCCAGCGATGCCACCGTCCCTTCCATCTTCAGCCGCTATTGCCTCCTTGTCGACGCTCCAGCAACGCCACCGTCCCTTCCATCTTCAGCTGCGACTGCCTCTTCGACGACTTCTTAGCAGCAATCTCTAGATTCGTCCTGTCGCAGCTCTCCGATCTGAGCCCGATCTCGCCTTTGTCGGGCCCCGCCGCCTCGTGTAGCCGACCAACCATGCTCTGCCGCCAATCATCCTCTCCCACAGCCGCAGCGAAGTATCTACTCCCTTTTGGTTTCGTTTGGACTTGGTTTGTTATTGAATTTAATTTGGATCCGAATTGGATCCAATTACACAGACCCGCATCCAAGAGAAGAAAAGAAGAATTTGGGTTTGGATTGAATCGGGTTTGGATAGTAAATCCGCATACAACAGATCCAAACCACATCAATTCAAGTTGGGCTTTAATTGGACTTCAGATCCGATTCGCAGCTCCAGATCTATTCCACTTATGGTTCAGTTCAGTGCAGCAGTACAGACCCGTTTACAGTATAAATCCGTTTACAGTGCAGACCCGTTAAGGAGAAAAGTGGTGATTTTAGGCCCATTAGGATTCCAATTCGAGCGGTTTTCGAAGCAGTGTTCTTCTAATCACACTTGACACTTATTACAACTGTTTCAGAGTTTTCATGCATAATTATCAGAGCTCAATTGCGAGTAATCTTTTAAAGAAGTTTATAGAATCCTACAGTTCAACGTGAATTACTTAATCCTTCAGGTGATACCTAACTTGAACTGAAATTCCAATTACTAAATTCTTTGCAAATATTAGGGCATTGCAATAATTTGTTAATACATTGGTTAATTGCTTCTCTCTAGTGATCCCATAATTATTTGCATATTTGGTTGATTAATATTGCATGATCCATTTTAGATTATAAATATGTTACACTTTACAATATGATCTAGTCGTCATCTAGAGTCAAAGAGACCTAATTATATATATTATTTGCGCACTGCTAGAGAAATAATAGATGAAAAGTTCTGGTATAAAGATCCTGTATTTGATATTATTCTTCCACTCGTGATTTTATTGATTAGTTAGTAAATATGGAATGTTACTTTGACTGTTATGAAATGTCTAACAAATGTAAATTTCAATTTGTTAGGAGACGATTAGTTGGACAAGCCAAAAATTTTTGGATTTCAGTAGAAATAGATCGTGAGGAACGTTATAGGAATCCTATAAACTCGTGGAAAGAAATGAAAGATATTTTTATTGAGCAGTATCTTCCTACGTATTATAGGACTCGTCTTTTAGGTAAATTGGAAAATAGTTTCACCCTAAAAGTTAGAATACAGTGCCCTAAATGTGACAAATATGGACACTCTGCCTTTCAATGTACCATGATCAAGTGTTCTAAGTATTGCATATCTTGGCATTATGATTATGAATATCTCCTCAAGAGTGAACCCATAGATATCATGCCTACTAATCACGTTGACGATTCAGAAGTTATTAAGATTCATGTTTCTGAGGAAAGTATTGTACTTGAATCACAATTGGAATTGATATGTCTATTCTTATTGCCGATACTACCATTCCTTTTATGGTTAATGATGATATTATTAATGAGGTACAAGTGTCTAATACACATGCACCAACTGAGATTCATATTCCTATTGAAATCCATGCTACTGTAAAGAGTACTACTGATATTACTGATGCTCAGCATGTTTTGGTAGAGTCTAGTGCACTCCCACATGATACTAGATCTTCAATTTTGGAGTTAACTGTAGATGAAGAGACCGAGTATGAAATAGTTGACACTAATATTGCTACCAGTAAGTCTTTGAGCATCTTCCCCGTATATTGGCAGATTACTCCTAATATTTCATTTTCTAGTGGTCATTTGGAGTTTTCTTTCGAGATTCATTAAGTTCCCTTACAGTATAGTGACGTTATATCATTTGCGGTGATTGATATATGCCATCTTAGGGAACCAACATATCTATTTTTTAGAGTTATACCACTTGAGTTTATTGCATTGCATTTGTCTGATATGCATGTTATGCATGATGAGATCTCTAGACGGATAATAATTTGCTATGATGAGTACAAATTTATTGTATATCCACATAATGTTTTGCAGAAATTTGTAATTGATAATGAAGTGAAAATTTTGGTTCCCCCTAAGAGGTTGCTTCCAGAAATTGTGAAGAAATTATACATTCCACATTCAGATTTTTATGGAGTTTCGATAAAAATTGCTTCTACTAGCTATGGCCTGGATATTTCACGGGATCCATATTCGATTACTTCCATTACAGATATCTTTTCAGATCTACCGTGGTTCGATACAAGTTCACTAAAGAAGCTAGTTCCCCCTCCACCACTTTTATTCAGATGTGATGCACGAGTTATGCTTCCTCGACCACCACCATTGCCTAATTGAGATACTTCGTGGAGGTCAATCAGTTCAATCCGGACGTGTTTATGATTACTTATTCCGCATTTATCGGGGATGAATGCTTTGAAGCTGGGGAGAATTTATGGAGATCAGATTTGATTTGGGAGCAGATTTGATTAGATTTGGATATTGTTAGGATTTTAGAATATTTGATTGGATTATGATTTTATTAGAATTCTGATTTTAGTAGGATTTTGGATTCTATTAGGATTTTGTTTGTTAGGATTTTCATATATATATGAGAGTTGTATGAAGTATGAGAAAAGAAGAATAATATTTGAAAATTTCTTGAGAAATTTCTGACGTGGATTTCGCTTGAGTAAATCTTTTCTCGTGGAGAGTGGAGAGTGGACGTGGATTCGCCTGGGTGGATTCCCAAACTCTATAAGTTCTTCATTTTCTTCCCCAATTTCTCCAAAAAAAAAACCCTAATTTTTGAACCCTAACCCTAATTTCGCCTCCGTCCTGCATTAATAAGTATATATTCTTATATTAATATCATTATAATTTTACAAAAATATCAAAAAAGAAAATAATAGCAATGTATGGGTTTGTGTCTCTTCATTCATTTACAAAGGATAAGTCTCGCCATAAGCCATGTATATATTTATCTCTCATCTTCTATAGTTAGAGAGATTAAAAAAAAGGGGCTGATAATAGCGGGTCAAAGATTAGGGAGAATGTGAATAAAAAATATTTCTTCAAATAAAGAACTAAACAAGACTCATATCCACAAGAAACATTAAATTATAACTTTATAAAGCTAATTAGGTATAGATAGATATTACCAATTTAGTAATATTTATTTTCAAATTTTTCAGACTATTTAACTCATTTTTTCATATGCAATTTTCAAGAAACTTGGATACAGTAAAGACACAACTTACAAGAAACTCAGACACAACAATGGTACAATATTTTTTTTATTTATTGGACGCGGCATGCGACATGTCTGACATGCTTTTTGGCGGGTCTGTGGCATGCAGTGTGTCCGACACGTGTTCGATACGGATTCAACATCCCCAACGACGTGTTTGTACTTCTTAGAGAATTGTCTTTTGTAAGAGAATGAAGAAACATGGACAATACATTGCTAATACTTTAGTTATTCATATTTTCTAAAATTTATCATGTTGATAATCAAAGAATATATGTTTGTATTTATATTTATATATATTTTCCTATCTCCTTATCTTGTTTGTATGCTCATTTTTTCACAAATTTTGTGTCCCATATCCGTATCTGTGTTCGTAACTAAATTCGTGCCTGTATTCTTGCTTCCAATTTCCTAATCATGCATCTTGATAAAAATTCTAGGTTGATTTATGTTAAAATACAAAACAATTTTATCAACTCACAACAATTTCGCAGTTTTGGTGCAGTGAAAGAGACCTTCAATATGATATCAGAACAATCTAGGTTCAGATCCTGCCGGTCGTACATCGTAAAGCTTAGGTTTCTGTCCACTGTCCAATAATGGGCCTTCAATCTGCGAGGGCATGTTAAATTCAAAACAATTTCCCTCAACCTTCAGTATAACTTCGAAGTTTTGGTATAGTGGAAGGGACCTTCAACAATCTATAATGTTTTTTTTTTTTCATCCCAGCTACCATTCATGTGTACCAATGCTATATATATTATAAAGTAAAATGTGAGTTTTTCTGGCAACTGGTAATTTTTTCTGAATAGTGAGAGAAGGTATTTACTTTTGGTAGTGATACTGCATGCGGTTAATATGCAAAATGACGAAGATATTTACAATATGGACATACTGAAAATAACGTCATGAATAACTTGAATATCTGACGCAAGTTGCACACTAGGATAGTGTAATGTTGAATAATGATTTTTGTTCATCAAAAACCTTGTAAAAAGACCATAATCCTTCCATGTAGAAGTTCATATTAGCTCCCGACAGATTGCCTAGCCTAGGTCAAAGTTTGCTATTTATGATATACTTTCTAATTGGTCATATCTGTCATTTTTTCTAATATGTGCAACGTAAATGCTTCTCCCATATTTATCCTCTTTTGAACTTTTGTATTTTAACTTTATATTATATTATTTGCATTATTTGTTCAGTGACGTCCATCAGAGTTTCTTGATATTGCTTCATTAGTAATCATTCTTAACCACATAACAATACATGGTAAAATCAATATTTAAAATCTTAGAATTGGTGTTTGCTCATGGTTTAAAGAATAAAAAAATCAGCAATATCAGGCATATTATATGAACAATATCAGATACATCGGCAATATCGATACTGATTTTATATTGTCGATATTGTAATGGATATCTCAAGTCTGATATGATATTTACGATACATATCAGTATCAGTCGATATTTAAAGCCATAGGTAATAGTTAACATACCATATTCAATTCTTAAGGCAAATGTTCACTTACTCGTCTGTACATATCCTATTGGTTTCTAGCTGCAACTATATACCTTAGAGCGTTAGAGTTTAATGTCTGTATATTTTGGTGCTGTTCGTTAGAAAATGTTTTGTAATATCCCATATGACAAACGTATTAATCATTATGGACATTTTTAATATTTTCCAGTATATTATCATCTCACATGTTCTATTCTACCTCTCAACCTTTTCACAATAACCCTAAATACAAAATGGTACTTAGGTAAGCTAAAAGCATAGCCTTAAAGAGTAAAAGAAGGGAAATGCCAATATGGATCCTATTCCTAGTTACTTTTCTTCTCTTGATGAAATTTTTATTCTTGTTTCTTTCAAACATAAAATTTTCCCATTAGTTTCCATACCTGCATGATGCGATAATACTCATTTAAAAAAAGACAGTAAGCACTGTAAAATGCATCTTCAACCTTTTAATTTCAAAGCTGTAATGATTCTTTGCATTAAAACCTTAAAACTAATTTAGTTTTCTTATTTTCTTCCTCTTCTGAACCCAAATGTGTAACCCTAATCTTCATGATCTTTTGGTAGTCAAATTTCTATGTGAAAGCGGGTTTTAGTTACACCCCATACTCTCAAGAAGGGTCTAGGTTCGATTCCCAAGCCTATAGTGCGTCCCTTAACTTTTGGTTCTAGTACGAATGACTAATGTTTAAAATAGCGAGAAGGGTAATATAACATTTGTTTGCATTAGGTTACATCACATATATTGTAAGCTTAACATTGGTTATATAATTTCCTATTTATCTAATAAAAATAAATATAAAGTACATATCATATTTTTATAAATAGAAAAATATATTAAAATTTTTAAAAAGAATATAAAAATATTTTATCACATATAAGCTATTCTAAATTTCTAACAAGTTTCACAATAATTTTCACATTCATCTTCATAAATTATATTTAATTCGCAACTGTAATTTTAGTTATCAATAAACAAGAAAATAAGATTTCAAATTTATTTATTTCTGTTTTAGTCATCTCAAATGCTGCAATTTATATTTTGTAATGTTTAATTCATCTAATTTGCAATTGTCCATTTTAGTTTAACTGAGAATTCGATAGAATCAACAAGTAAGAATGCAACCAGATAGGAATTGTTGTAAGCAAACAAGCAAATAATTACAAAATAAACAAATAAGCAATAAGTAATCAAGTAAAAAGTTGCAACAATTAGTTAACAATCAAAACCAATAATTAGTAATATGAAAATCAAGATTTTAAATATCGGCTGTAGCAGATAAACTATCAGAATGGAAAAAATTTGTAGCAGTTATCATTATCAGAAAAATATCTAGAATTTTGCAAATATTCGATGTTAATATTAAATAAATATATATATATACATCATAGAAAATAAATATAAATAAGGTAATTCATGCATACATCACATAAATTATTATATATATATATATATATATATATATAAATTTAGAATATACTTAGTTCGACAACTTAATTTAAGTCGATAAATTTATAATCACTAACTAATTATAAAATCTTCATAAATTCTTACCTAATATAATGTGAAAATGAAAGTTGGGTCTGGGTTCTCTTCAACATACAATGTAATTTATTATTGTTATGCATTTGAATCTTAACATTATTATTTTTTCTTCATTAATTTTCCGAGTTCATGAAAATGTATTGATGATGTCTGTGAACTCTGTTGGCCATCAATTGTCAACTTAAACTTGAGAAACTGAGATGTTTCTTTGAGATATAAGGACAAAAAAACTAAAACTAAATTGGAAAAATGGCGAAGTTAAAGATAAAAAAAAAAATCTAAACATAAAATTGAGATGCTTTGATCCGAAGAGGCGTTGCTGAAAGAAAAAAAATCAAACTAAACCAAAAAGATAGATCAGGAGACTAGAATCACACATAGAGAAGAAAACTTGTTACTTGCTTGCTAGTCGTGGGAGACTCAACTTTGCTTTGAATTTTAATAGAAGATTGATTTTGATCTTCTTTTTTCAATTGTTAATCGATTTTGCTGGGCAACTATGTCTTCTTGGCTTCTTTGATCGCTGATGGATCGGTTCCCGAACGAGAGAAGATAATTTAGGGATCGATCGATGAATGAGAGGAATTTAGCGGTAGAGTCCTAATTCTTGATTGATATTTATGTATTATGTTTAGGCTTAGTTGACAAATGGATAAATGAGTCGATAATTTTCTAACCAATTAAATCAGCTTGATGTGAGCTAATTTCAGCTGATTTTTCATCCTGATATTATGCCTGTACTATCGCCTCCAGCTCGATATTTTGCCACTATTTGCCCAAAGAAAGGATAAAAATATGAAATATGATATATCGTTGCGGATTAGTTCTCCAAAACGCAATATCGGTTGCAATATCGATATTGCGGCCGCTATTTAGAACATTGATGAAAATTACTAGAAATAATGGTAAATAACGTAATTTAACGTAAGTAACATAACTAACATGAAAAATGCATCGTTTTGGTGCATTAGGTTATTTTCGACTTTAGATAGCATGAGTTTGTGTTGGGTATCAAACACAATATAATGGGTTCCATAATGGGTTATTTTCAACATTGCAGAAGACCTTTTTTAGTGCATTCCTGCACTTTCCTCCTCCACTTTTTGTAACATAGTTTTGTTCTCTTTCTGTTGCAACATATATCGACCGAGGGATTTAACTATTTTAATTGGGTAATCAGTCAGGCTACAATCTCAATTCTCAAAGCGAGATACTCAAAATTCTATCTAGTACCTTAATCCTATGCCCCATTAACAAATTAATATTCAAATCTTAATTCTTCAATCCTTCAAATATTAACCCATATAATAAAAGGAATGCCTATGTGATGAATTGTGCAGTGCAGGCATTTAAGTAATTGTGTCCCTATAATTCCCATTGATATTGAAAATGCAAGAGCAAATTGTATGATATCCAATAGGCTAAAGAAACAATAGTGAAATTACGTATAACTGTTTCTTGATTTATTTATTTTTGCTGTGGGGGTAGTTTGTGTGTGGGTTGGGGGGGGTTACATTAGTGCAATTTAGCTTACGTCCATTGCATACAACTATAAATATTTTTCTTGTCTCACTCAGTGTTAAGTTCTATGAACTATATCTTCAACTACCCTTGCATCTTTTGAGATTTGAGGCTACTTAATATGTGGAATCTCTTAACTGTAACATGAATACTGTCTCATTTTGTTGCATATTGCCGCTAAACCTAGATTTAATTATTTTTCTCTCTTTTATATTTAGCTAGGGGTGAATAATCAGTCGGAGTTGGCAGAGATTGGAGGATTCTGAACGATTGCGACTATGGGGAGGAGGCGACGCCCCGATCGTCCTGCTCGGAATTTTGATGAGCTCTTTTGCATATAGAGAGAGGTAGAGGGAAAGACAGATTGGGGGGGGGGGGAGAGAGAGAAAGGGAGCAAGGGAGCAGAGCGGGAACCCCTCTATGGGGGAGTTTCGGTATCATTCGTATACCTCTAAGATCTCCCTCAGTTTTGGTTGCTCCTTCTGGGCCGGGGTGATGGGTATGGTGGTGGGGCCACGGAGGTATCGGTGGTGATCAAGGAGGTCCACTTTGTTGAGGGCTTTGAAAGTGGCAGGCAGCGGAGTCTCGAGAGCTAGTGAGCTAAAGACACAATTTTTGATTTGTTATTGTGAGGATAGAGCTTTGTATTGGCACATTGAGTAGGAGGCAAAGAGAGAGAGAGCTTTGTAGTGTCACATTGAGTAGGAGGCAAAGAGAGGGAGAGAGAGCTTTGTATTGTCACATCGAGTAGGAGACGAGAGCTTTGTATCATCACATCGCAAAGGAGGCTATTCTATCTCCTCAGAGAATTGAGATAAGGTGTGCTATATGAAAGAGAGAAGGGAAGAGGGACATGGGAGCAGGGGAGAGAGAGAGAGAGAGAGAGCAGGGGGAGAGATTTTACCGGACGGATTTATGAAAACCATCTCGCTGGCTGACTTTGATGATCTTCTGACCACCTTCGGCCGCTTGTTATTTTAGGTATATAACTTTGATTGAACTCCTTCGTATACTTGGATCGAACTCCGACTAAATTCGATCGGAGCCAGACGGAGCGGTCGCAGCGGAGGTCAATGTTCATCCCTATATGTAGCTCCTTATCCATGGTGTTTTTTCCACATTTTTCAATCTAATGTTTAACCTCATACATGCCTTAAAATTCACATCAATTCATATATCATAGTGATAGTGATAGTGATAGAGATAAGATTAGATCAAATTTATCTGCATTAGATAAAGATTAAGAATGTATTAAATTAGGGATTTAGTTAGAATTTTAAAAGGTTTGATTTATCTTATTGTACTGAGATTTGCTATTTATATTGACTGTAAAACTCTTATTTTAATTGGAGAGATGATTATTGAGAAATTAAGAGTATGTGTTTTGTTCTTATAAATTTTTTGCTCAAGCGATTCATGAGAGAGTGGGTGTGTGATTTGTCTACATGTGAGATCCAAAACCCTAATTTATCCTAATTACTTCTCGAATGCTCTATCATAAATCGTAGTTTCCCTTTCGTTATGCGTCAAATTGGTAATATAGCTCAAATCCACCACCTTCTTCTCTCATCTTCTTTTTTATTATTTTTTTGTTTTAGATTTAAAAAAGGTTCAAAAAAATTCTGAAGAGAAAAATTTGTGAAAAAGGAGAAGAAAGAAATTATAGAGAAAGGGAGGGGAGGAAAAAACAAAAAAAGGAGAGAAAAAAATCCTAATTCGGACCCAACTTCTCCCCAATTTCCTTTCCCCTTCCTCTTTCAATCAACCTCAGCCTCTAGTTGGCATCAAAGGTGAAAAAAAATAAAACATTCCAAAAAATCAGCCAAAAAGTTTCCAAAAGAAAAAATAAACATCCTTCTCCCCTCCCTCAATTGCTGTCACTGCTCCATCACCCACCAGTCGCCGTTCAACAGAAACCCCAACTTTGAGGGCCACAGTCCAAGCTCTATTGTCTTCTTCCTGATATCCAAGGCCGCCTCTTCGCTGTTTATTTCGATGCTTTTGTGCTCAATCGTTTCCGACAACCTCGCCGCAATCACACACATCACCGACGCACCAACTGCAACCACTGAATCCTCCACCCCGCCGATTCACTAGAAACCAGAATCAGGATGAATAACGTCCATTTGATTTTGGATTTTGTCCACGAGACCGACCTGCACAAATCCGGATCTGACTTCAACTTTAGCAAACGGGTCAAGACTTGATTCGTACCATTCGGCCCACTAGCTTTGGGTTCATTCCAAATTCGGGTTTAGTTTCAGCAGTGGCAGAATTTGACTTGCTTTTAAGTGGAAGCAAATTTAATTTTGTTCAAATCTTAGCTGTGACCCTAACCCTTTAATTACAGTCACACCTGTTATTGATGATTTTGAACTTGTTTTGAGTCCAAATTGCATCCAGTTCGAGCCTGGATCATACCTGACAATTTTGAAATAATTCTCGAGTTGTTTTAGTAGGATTTCTACTCCAAAATTTGCAAAAGATTCCTAACTCTCCTCTAAGGAGTTTGTACTCAAGTGTGATCTACCCTACAAGATCAAGGTAATTTTTAATTGCATTGTTTATGCAGTTTGTTAATTGTGCACTTAATTCTAGTTATTTGCATAGACTTGGAAATATTTATTATTATCTATAATTTGCCACGAGAAATATTTATTATTATCTAAAGATGAGGAACGCAGGTCTAATGTCTTTAACGCCTGAGTCACACATGATGGTAAGAGTTAAAAGTCATGATAGATGGAAGTAGTTGTGTGAATATTATTTCTGAGTTAGTTATTGAGGACCTCAAAATTGAACCACACTCGCAACTGTACTTCATTTGGATCGATAAGATTTTCATGCTATTATTCTGCATTGTTATGTGCCTATTCAGTTTTCAAGTTATAGTGGGCGTATTTTGTGTGATGTCCTATACATGGATACTGCAGATATTTTGCTTGTTAGACTCTTATTAATTGACCTTAAGAACTATGGAAAGTCCAACACTTATATATTTATATTTAATGGAAAGAAAATTGTGTTGATCACTTCCCCACCCTAGAGTCCTTCTGAACATAGAAAGAATGAGTTAATAACTTTGACATAAGGTTGTAATTTATCCATTTTGTGCATAAAAACTATGAGCATGTTGAGTCTAGGTTCAAATTTCCTATAGACTCCAGTACTATAGTAGACATGCTAATCCACCTATAGATTTACTTGTACTCCTTCTGTATCGTTTGCGTGTGAATCTCCATCGACAGATTGTATTTAGTGATGATGCTCACAGGTTTGTTGCAGATATACGTGGTAGGGCACTGGTATTTCTAGTTGGATCCATGCTGATTATGGTTCAACATGCAAGGTTTTCTTTTGGGAATATAAAGGTTCTTCACATTCGGCATACGAGTCCTTTCAGTTTTTTGTGAAAGATTATTATGGTTCCTTTGGAGTCAGATATTTTATTAGCCTTTGCTATTTGTTCGGTTGTTATTGATCCACATGTGTCTTGGTGTTCTACTCCAGTTGATTCTCGAGTTCCTGTTCTATGCACAATGTTCTTTGCAGTAACATATTTTTAGCTTGCTCCGCTTCTTCTACATCTAGAATTGCCACCTCCATGGGAACGCAAGATCGTTGATACTTGATTTCAGATATGTTTGATTTACGTGTATTTGGTTTGGTGGAAAGATTTACCGGATATTGAGAAGATTGCTCACTTCATTTGGACTTGTTTTACTTTGTCCTTGGGCTATTCACGGATGGTGAACATTTACACGCGGGGGACGATTGATAGAGATAAGATTAGATCAAATTTATCTATGTTACGGATAAGATCAAGATTGGAGTATATTATATTAGGGATTTAGTTAGAATTTTGAAAGATTTGATTTTATCTTATAACACTAGAATTTACTATATATTAATTGTAAACTCTGATTTTGATTAGAGTTAATTATTAAAAAATTAAGAGTATGTATTTTGTTCTTCTAAATTTTTCTTTTGAGTGATTAGTGATAGAGTAGGAGTGTGATTTGTTGGGATGTGAGATCCAAAACCCTAATTTATCATAAGTTATTTCTCAATTCTCCACCACAAATCTTAATTTCGCTTCCGTCCTGCATCACATAGCAGATGAAACTACAAGTGTCAATATTTCCTATTGTATATTGGTGTAAATTTCAGCTACTACAATTGTAAAGATATATAGGCTTGCACATAATAGCTCTAATTATAGGCTCACATGGCCTGATTGTTGCTATCTATTTGCAACTAGTAATGTCGGTCATGTTCCATTTTCTTAATTTTGATACTTCTTACATACCTTCCACTTATCTTCTTGACTAGTCAACTTTTGGCATTAGTGCAGTATTCGATCATCCATTTTTTTGACAAATTTAATAATATCATGACATGCGTATATATTTGGATAAAAAACAACACCCAGATATCTGAATTAAACTTCCATAAGCTAGCCACCATCTGAGTTCACTCGAAAAACCATTTTGATATCTCACCATATAATCCTAATCTGTAATCCATATAGAAGGGATAATATCCTTATCTACGAGGTTGTATTTGCTTATTCCACTATAATATCCCAGTATCAAAGTCTAAGCCATTCTTAAAGATCTTCTTTTGCTATCTGAATATCCATTTACCCCACTATCCGATGTTTATAAATAAATTTTGTTATGAAATAATGAGAGGCAATCAAAATATTTTATTATAATTTAAGCGATACATAAATTTATAGGCGTCTCAATACCATACATACAATCCAAAAGGCAATGTAGGACTAAATCTAAACTATTCCTAAATACAAGATAGTTTTCTAATCTAACACTCTCAAGTTGGAATATATTGTATCCAACTTGTTATGTATATTAGAAAACACTGTCTCCTTCAATAGTACAGATTAAATTGAAATGGATAAGCAGCAACAACAGTAGATGAATTACTTGAATCATCAGAGCACAGTCATCACTACCATGGTAGACTTTTATCCTACTGTCGAAAGTTGATAGGTACAACAACAACAACTAAGCCTTTTATCCCAAGTATTTGGGGTAGGCTACATGAACCAAAAAAAGAATCACGCCGAATCGATCACTTTGATATTCCTTCTCCATTCATTTCTATCAAGTAATATCTCCTTATTTAAACCTCTAGACTCCATATCTTTGCGTATCACCTCCATCCATATTTTCTTCGGTCTTTTCTTCGTTCTTTTAATTTGTCCTACATTGATAAACTCCCCTCTTCGAACTGGTGTACTTGTAGGCCTACGTTGCACGTGACCAAACCATCGTAAGCGATTTTCTCGCATTTTCTGATCGATGGGAGCTACACCTATCTTAGCACGAATATCTTTATTTCTCACTTTATCTCTCCTAATATTGCCGCACATCCAACGGAGCATGCACAACGTTTCTTTATAATCCAACATTCCGTGCCGTATAATAAAGTTGGCCTAATAACAGTCCTATAAAATTTTCCTTTCAATCTTAACGGAATGTTACTGTCGCATAAAACTCCCATTGCCTTCCTCCATTTCAACCAGCCAACTTGTATCTTATGCTTAACATCATTATCGATCTCTCCATCATTCTAAATAATAGAACCCAAATATCTAAACTGACTGCTCATTTGTATCTCTTACCTATCCAGTTTTACAGCATTATAATCTATGATCCGTCGTTTACTAAATTTACACTTAATATACTCTGTTTTAGATCTACTCAATCTAAAACTTCTAGATTCTAATGTATGTCTCCATAACTCTAACTTGGCATTTACCCCTTTTCTTATCTCATCAATTAAGACAATATTATCAATAAATAGCATATACTAAGGTATCTTATCTTGAATGACTTTAGTAAGTTCATCAATCACTATAGGAAATAAGAATGAGCTCAATGCAGATCCTTGATGTAATCCAATTGTAATAAAAAAATTACTAGTTAAACCACCACATGTTCTGACATTGGCCACTACTCCATGTATGTCCTTAATTATATCGATATACTTGATGAGAACTTTTTCCTTTATCAGTGTCCACCAAAGTATCTCTCGTGGAACTTTATTATAGGCTTTCTCTAAGTCAATAAATATCATATACAAATCTCTATTTCTCTCCCGGAATCGCTCTATAAGTTGACGAAGTAAATTAATAGTTTCTGTTGTCGATCGCCCCGGCATAAATCCAAACTGGTTCTCCGATATTTTAACAGTTTGTCGCAATCTATGTTCAATTACCCTTTTCCAAAGCTTCATAGTGTGACACATGAGTTTTATTCCCCGATATTTAGAACAACTCTGAATGTCGCCCTTATTCTTATACAGAGTTATTAGGGTACTCTTCCTTCATTTATTTGGCATTTTCTTAGTTTGCCAAATCTTGTTAAAAAAATCTGTTAGCCACCTCACACCAATCCCTCCTAAGTATCATCATGAATCTCACCTGGACCAACAGATTTTCTTGATATCATTCTCTTCAAAACCTTTTTTACTTCAGACTCTTTGATTCTGCGCATAAAATTACGATTCATATCCTCACATTGAATAGTAAGTTCTCTCAAATCTTGAGTAAAACTACCATTATATAATATATCAAAATAATTTTTCCATCTTTTTTTAATTTCTTCGTCTCGAACTAGAACAGTCTGATCCTCATATTTAATACACTTTACAGTACATAAGTCTTTAGACTTTCTCTCTCTTATTCGAGCAATTCTATATATATCCTTTTCTGCCTCTTTATTATCTAGCTTCTCGTACACTTGTTTATATAATTTAGTTTTTGCATCCCAAACAGTTTTCTTAGCCTCCTTCTTTACTAGTTTATACTTTTCAAAACTTATTCCATTATTATTATTATTATTCTTTTTCAAATCTCTATAAAGGTCTCGTTTGATCTTAATAGCATTTTTTACCTCTTCATTTCACCATGATGTATCCTTACATGCTGGAGTATCGCCCTTCGACTCACCGAATATATTTTAGCTATCCTTTTAATGCAGCTAGTCATTTTGTTTCATGTTACATTAGGATCATTACGGTCCCTCCAATCTGCTTCTTGTATTGCTCTATCTACAAAAACTTTTTGATTACCTTCTAATCGCCACCACTTAATCTTAGAATCTAATTTACACTTAATTTTTCTAAGTTTCTATCTAATCTGAATATCTAAAACTAAGAGTCTATATTGGGTAACTACACTCTCACCTGACACTACCTTACAGTCGATGCAACTAGCTCTATCTACCCTCCTAGTTAAAAAGAAAATGACTATTAGATAAACTTCTTTTTTAGAAACAGTAGTAGGCAACGGATAAATTTTTTTCTTAGAAGTAGTAGTAGACGGCAACTAAATTTCTTTCTTAGAAGCACTATTAGATATCTGATAAAGTTTTTTATTAGAAGCAGTAGTAGGTATTAGATAAACTTGTTTATTAGAAGCAGTAGTAGGCAACAATAATTTTTTTTTCTTAGAAGCAGTAGTAGGCAAGAGATAAAATTTCTTCCTTAGAAGCAGTTGTAGCCAACAGACAAACTTCTTTCTTAGAAGTATTAATAGGTAAAGGAATGAATAAATAGTTGCATCAAGTCTGAATTACACTCTTATAGTCGAGGAGGGACCAACCAAAGTTCCTGCAGTCACGAAGTAGAGAAGAACTAGAAACTTAAGCAGATGCGGAATCGAGAAGTAGAAATAGAAGCAAAATAGTTGTGGAGTCGGAGTTGGAATCAGAATTGAATTGGTGACACGATTGCGGAGTCGAATTTGAAATTAGAGTTGCTGTCGGAATCGAAGTCGGAAACAGAGTCATCCATCAATTAGGATGGTTGAGATTGATAGCTGAGATTTTTTTCATAACGCGCTCTGATACCATATTATGAGATAATCAGAACCAAGCAATCTATTAGAGTTAGGGTTTGGAAGCATGATGTCAAAGAACAAGGGTAAGAGAGGTAAGAACTGTAAGTGTGGGAAGAACGAGGCCGCCGAGCTCAGTGGTGTGAGATTGTCAGCTCTTACACCATGTTATGAAATAATTAGATCCAATTAATGTATTTTATTATGAGTTAAGGGATGCATATATCTATAGTTGTCTCAACATCATACAAACAATTCAACAGGCGATGTAAAACTAAATCTAAACTAAATCCAAATATGAAATGATTTTCTAATCTAACAAATCTAAACTATAATCTACAACTATAACAAAAGTATTATGTTCTTTTTTCTTGAAAATGTCAAGAATTATAATAAGGCTTATTAATTGAACATAAATGATACTAATGTAGATTATATGTATTTTAAATATCAGATATCGGTGATATATCAGTTATATCGGATATCATATATCGGGTGATATATCATGATATTTACTAAATCTATGTCATATTGGGCATTTTCTTCTAGGATAAATATACATATCATGCCTACATAAATCACACAAAGCTATTTAGCCCATAGATAATTTAACATTTGTAGAATCTTCTCAAATGTGTTAAAACATATATCCACTGAATGCCCAACCTTCAAACCACAAGTATAGAATCAATAGATATAATGTACCTATCATTTGCATTTTGCAATTGCTGCTTGCTAGGGAGGAACTACTGGTAAAAGGGGACGGGACTACTAATTGAGACCTAGTTCTATCTCTTCCTTGTGTATGTAGGTCATCATATTTATTAGCAAACTAGTTGGGTTAGGTTTTTTGGGCATAGTTAAAAGAAGATACGATATTAATGCTTATCAGGCGATATTTTGAGGCCGTCGTTTTCAAGTCAATATATAGGTCTATTTCAGTCCAAAGCGTGCAACAATATAGAAACATACTTATCATATTAGTTAGGAGTAGAAATTGGAATATCGGCCGATGTACCAGTATATCGGCCTATATTTATAACACTGAGAGATTATTGTGAATCATAAGTTAAAATTTTAGTTAGGAACATACAATGTTACAGTACACATTCACACACACACAAAGATATGTGAAACAAAAGTTATAAGCCTATTTGATATGCAAAGAAGCTAATAATGTCTGTATTCTTGCCATTTATATATGGAACATATATTAATATCCGACGTCTATATGGATACCAACGTGCGGTTTAATTGAAGAACCTCCGGAAACACATAGGTGCTGCTGCTGGTGCATATGTCATACCACCACTCAAAATTGAAAAAAATGTAGTTTTCAAATCTGCTGGACTGTGTTTTTTAATGGTTTTAGAGGGAATTTTGCTGGCACCTTAAGGTTTAGTTTCATGTGAACTGCTGCAACGTTTGGTGAAAAGATTGGTTTTCAGGTTGGATTTTAGGCTGAGAATGAAAGGGCTAAGGATTGACTTGATTTAGGATGAAGCTAGGGTTTATGAGGATAAAATTTTGAGAGCTTAAAGGCTGATTCAGGTTCAGATTAGTAATTGGATACAAATCTGAGAATAACAGAGATCAAAGGTTGTTTTGGATTCTATCAGATTGGGATTGGGTTTCTATCAAAAAAAAGGAAAACTACCAGAAGAGAAGTTAGGATCATAGTAACGCTTCACCCCTTTTGCAGGCGCTTCATACTGTATATCTGGCTTCACATAAAAAATGCTTCACGTTATAGAAGCAATAGTGGAACACTTCCATAGCATCCATTAATCAATCAAAGTAAAAATCATCCAATCAATCTAGCCAGAAACCCCAATATGACTAAACTGGGTCGGATTCAAAACTATGTAGACATCCGAAATGAAAATTAGCTCTAAAGAGCCCAGAAATATCGCAGAAATTTCCTAAAAATAAGATACAAATACCTAAAGACCTGAACAGTTTGTGCAGAACGAGATTGATCAGACGAAACGGCTGATACTGAACCACTGCTTACGTTTTTAGCCCTTCTGAACCGTCTAAATACTCGAAACTTTGAAAGCTTTTGATATAAGTTTGGGGAGAGAGAGTGCATTAGGGCCTACATCTAGTTTTTACTTCTGTCTTGGTCAGTGGGCAAGTCAAGTTGGTAAGCCCAAAGTTTGTCAGATAGTTCAGTGCAAGTGGCTCATAGATAGAACTTGCACAAGCTAACCTTTCCTCGAGAGGATTCAGATTGAGTCAATTCAGTTAGTTGACGATCCTAAGTATGGAAGAATCAGCTATACATTTTTTTTTTCTCTTTTTGTTTCCCTGCATCTAGATTGAAAACTTTCTTGTCCAGAACTGGAAGGCTGTGTCCATCTCATCGGTTGAACTAGTATTGGAAGCTGTAATAATGGTCTTTAGCTATTATCAAACTCTCCAGATGTATCTCAACTTTCTCACTAATGAAGAGAATCTACTTCATTAGTGATTATTTCTAACTCCTTTAGATAATTATTCATCTTGTCTACTTAATTAGTTACCTTTTCAAATCTGCCTTGCCTACTAGTCGAAGGCCTAACGGTTGTATGTTTGTGTCAAGGTTTTTTCCACATAACAATTAGCTTCAGTTGGATAACTGGGCTCTGGCATGAGGTTCTTGATATATTCATTACATAACACATTACATGGGATGCTATATTTCATTAAGTTGTGAATATGAATTCTGTTGTGTTTGTGAAACTTCATTTCTTTCACAGAATATCTATTGAGAAGGCCTGAAGAAAAAGAGTCCTATGTATTATTATTCCGCATGTTTGTCTATTATGGTTTTGAGTTTCTTGGTAAGTTCAATAAACATTTATCAGTGACTTTAGCTATTCGATGTATCAATTGTCGGGGTTCATGTTGTGCTTTCACATGTACGCCACATGCTAAAAATTCACTTCATTTTTGTGTGTGACCGCATGTTTCCATCTCTCCAAATCCATTTGTTTGTGTAGAAAGTTGTTTGTGTCCTCACGAAATAATTTGAAAGCAGATTGAGCTAGAAGAAAACAGAATTGAAGACCCACTTCATTTAGCTTCCATCTTATTTATAGTCCTACAAAACAAAAAATTGATTGATTTTAACTGTTTCTTCTATGCATTAAGTAACCACAAAAATGAATAACCCGAACAGCAAGTTGCTTATATCTATGGTCATAAGATGTTTCAATGCCAACACTTGGTCTGAGAGGATTTGAAGTGTCTAAAGCATCACGAAAGGTTAGATTCTTAGTTGCATATTTATGCAACTTTCAACCATCCTTCATGGTCTAGTTGATGCATAGGCAAAAATAATTATATTCATAATTTTTTTTTTTTAAAAATTGGTTGTAGACTCCCGAAACAATGGTGATGAATTTGAAAAGAGTCGGTGGTCAATTTAATTTATCTATTGGATTTAAATAGGAAAGATTACTTCCAAATCCTCCCCAATAGTAATGCTTCATATAAGTAGGATACATTGCTTCCAATTCCTTACCAATCAGAGCCACTCAATGCGTGGACCAGAAAACTTATACTACTTATTGTTGGTTTATACATACCCTTAATGATGTAAATCAGGTTAAATGGAGCATATCTCCAATGTAGCTTGCCTACCATTGTTAACTGACAATCATTTACATTTCAGTCCTTCCTGATGTTGCCACTATACTCATCCTTCAGAGGAAATCTACTCCTATGGAACATCTACACTCCATTGCCACGCCTTTATTTCTTCAAAAAAACTGCCCATCATGATCTCTGCCATATAATAAAAATTTCATGTTAATTTTTACTGGCAGTGTGAGTGGTTGGATTTGTTCTATTGTTGAGAAGCTTCTCTCTTTGTAACCGCTTGATACATGGGTGAAAGATATTCAACCCTGATTTGGAGAACACTTTGAAATTGCTGTGCATACATTTGAGTTTGGGAAGTTGTTCTCAGATGCCATAGAAGGAAATTTCCTCCTATTGCATGTAACCTACTGTATCCCTCATGTTTCTCTACATAGCACATGATCAAGCACGTAGTCTATCCTCACATGTATGAACGACGGGCTTCAATGCTCCCAGAGCATAACTTATGGCCACCTACATGAGTGCGTGGTGTTAGAGGAGAATTTTTGGATACCCACTTAAGTCGTTTAAATCTTTATGTTTTCAAAGTTGTATAACCAGAAAATCGTGAACTTTGAAAACCTTCCTGTGCATGCATCAAATGATAGCAAAATGATTGATTCCTTAGCTATAATATTAAAGAATATCATGACATGAGTTTTATTATCCCAATGGAAGATCCATTCTGTTCATCACAGTCTACATGCCTGTATGGCCTATATGTTAAATCATGTGTTTTGAGGAATTCTTACTCATGCATCATATAAATTCTTTATTATATTGAAAAACTATGCATTTTGCATCCATTCATAGGCAAAAAGGCCTTCAAAATGTATGCTTTTATGTTAGTAGAACTTGTAAAACATGTGGATCACTGAAGTGCATTGATTATTTCCTCAATGCTCACCGGGCACTTTGGTAAGTTGGTAAGTGTAAATACCTTAGGTCAATAGTCCCATATCAGATATGAGACGGGAGCTAGAGTGGTTTATAATGATTCCAATGAAACCATTAAGTTATCATATCTAGCTTTTTTAGGGGAGGAATTCGTGACTAATTATAAACTATTTTTGCTCTTGTTATCTTGCCGAAAGCTTTAGCATATTCAAGTCGAATATTTTGCTGGTATCTGTACATGCTCGTTTACCATATATCGGGGCAGGGTGTGACAGAGTGGCTAAGCTAGTGATGCCTTGGGTGATGGAGATAATTGAAGGCCAAAATTTGATTAGGATTTATTAGAGATTTGACTAGGTTTCAGTTTTATTTGATTTTAGTTTGTTCTTATGTGTGGTGCATGTAGGTACTTATATACATACATTCATACACACACATATATACATATACATATATATACATATACATATACATATATATATATATATATATATATATATATATATATATATATATATATATATATACATATATATATTGCAACGTAAATATGTTTTATGAAATAATCAGAACCAACCAATCTATTTATTATAAATTAACAGATACATATATTTATAGGTGTCTAAATACCATATAACAACAGGCAATGTGGGACTAAATCTAAATTAAACTCAGATATAAGATAATTTTCTAATCTAATACTTTCCCTCAAGTTGGAGTTAAATATCAATTATATCCAACTTGTTATACAAATTAGAAAATATTATCTTTATCTTCAAAAGTATATATTAACTTAAAGTGGATGAGTAGTAACAATAATAGATGAATCACTTCAATTAGTAGCAGTAGTAGCAATTGTTAGCAAAAATATAGGAATAATACTAATGTAACAACCAGCAGAATCAAATAGTTAACCAAAAAGAAAAATAGCAGCGACAAAGAACATGCAGATTTAACGTGGTTCGGCAATGTGCCTACGTTCAAGAGACATGATCGAAAACTTCCACTATATCAAAAGAGATTATAACACTCTTGTTCTCAACCACAAGAGAATTAGTAATGAAATCACACAGGAATTTGAGATGAAACCCTAACCTCTTGTTACAGTGATTTTTCTTTTTGTTTCGTCTGCCGAGAAAAATAATTTCAAAGGAAGCACTGCTGCTCTTTTTTTTCTTCAGAAGACACGAACAAAGCAACATCAGCCGCAACTTCTCTGCCTATCGGCCAAAAACAAAAGCAGCGACACACCTTTATTTTCTTTGGCTAAATACTTCTCAAACACAAAATAATTGCAGCAGCCGCAATTATTTGCTTTGATTATTTCTTCCCTTCGGCAGCGGCTACAAAATCAAGAGCAGTGACAACATTAAGAAGAGAACCCTCGGCCTATCGATGCCCTAGCCGCATACCCCCATATGTATATATATTTCATAACGGATTTGGGTCGGTTTTGGACTAATTTGGACGGACCAAACCCGTTGCGGTAATAGGGCTCCATAAACAATAATCTCCCACTTGGAGACCTATTGCAAAAATTGTAATATTTATACATGAATATTCTAGTGTCCAAAGCTTTTACCTCGAATGTTTAACGTCCCGATTTCAGCATCCAGCACAAATGTACCAAAGTTGAGCAATAGCTAAACTTTTTTCCATCAACCGGCTTTGTCAATATATATGTAGGATAATTGCTGTCCTCAATCTTCTCCAACTTCAATTGGCCATCCTCTAATAAGGATCTAATGAAATGATATCTCAAGTGAATATGTTTAGTTCGTAAATAATACGCCAAGTAATTAGCAAGATGAATTACATTCTGACTGTCACTAAACAACCTGCAATCCACTCCATCAAAACCCAATTCACTCATCAATCGCTGCAATCAAATAAACTCCTTATTTGCTTCTGCAGCTACCACATACTCAGATTCTGTCAAAAATAAAATAAAACAATTGATTGTAATCTTAAAATCCAGCTTACCGCTGTCCCTCCTACAGTAAAGACATAACCTGTGGTGCTCCTATGATTATCTCTATCACCCGCATAGTCCGAATTCACAAAACCTTGCACATCAATGTTATCACCTCCAAAACACAAACAATATTTTGAAGTATCTTTCAAATCCCTGAAAATCCACTTCACTGCTTGTCAATGTTCCTTCCCAGGACTCTTATGAATCTACTCACTACTCCTACTGCATGTTCAATATCTGGTCTTGTACTCACCATTGCATACATGAGACTCCCAACGGCCGATGAATAAGGCACATTTTCCATGTGTCTTATCTTCTCATCTGTCTTAACACCTTACTCTTTTGACAGTTTAAACTAACCACCAAGAGCTGTAGTTACCGGTTTTGCATTCTCCATATTGAATCTCTCCAACACCTTTTTGATGTACCCTCCTGAGATAATAATAATTTTTTGCTTTTCTTATCTCGGGTAATTTGCATTCCAAGAAGCTGTTTTGCCTCACCCATGTCCTTCATAGAGAATCTTCTTGCCAACTTTCTCTTTAGATCATTGATTTTCTTCTTGCATGAACCTGCCACAAGCATATTATCTATATACAAAGTAAGTATAATAAAATTACCATCCTTAAACATTTGTAAATATATACAATGATCTAAATTGCATCTGGCAAAACCCAAATCTAATATAAACTTGTCGAATTTCAAGTACCATTGCCTTGGCGCTTGTTTTAACCTATACAAACTCCTTTTCAGTCGACATACCCAATTCTCCTTTCCTTAACTTCATATCCCTCCGGCTGTTCCATTTATATTTCCTCTAAATCACCATAAAGGAAACCAGTTTTCACATCGAGCTGCTCTAAATACAATCCTTTCATAACCACAATACTTAGTATTGTTCTGATAGAAGTCATCTTCACAACATGTGCAAATATTTCATTGAAATCAATACATTTTTTCTGACCGTATTTCTTCACTACAAGTCTAGCCTTGAACCTGTGTCCCTCCTGCCTCATGTTTTACCCTGTATACCCACTTGTTATGCAATACTTTCATTTTTTCTGATCGCTTTACAAATTTTCGTGTGTGATTCTCCTCCAAAGAAAACATCATCATGCATAGCTTGCTCCTACTTAAGACGAAATTTATTTTGCATAGCCTCTTGGTAACTCTCTGGTTCACCTGCATCAGTATACAAAACATGATATAAAGGAAGACAGTTTTTGGGTTGGCTTCCTTATCCTTGTGCTCCTTCTCAAAGTGGGAACACTCTCTGATGAAGAACTAAAACCATCTACTTCAGTCAGTGGTTCTCTTTCGTGTTCGGTCTTATCTGAAACTTGTGTATTCTCAGGTGTAGTTATTTTTTCTCCTTTAGATGTAGATATTTCTTCATTTCTTTCATCCATGGGATCCATCCTATCTTGTAGCTCATCCAGCTCTAAGTGCTCTTTCTCAACTGTTTTCTCACTCTTACTCTCCATTCGGTCTTTATACTTACAACGCTCATTGAATACTACATCTCTGCTACGAATCACCTTGTTATACTCATAATCCCACAAGCGATAATCATATTTGTCGCCACCGTATCCAATAAATGCACACTTCTGAGATTTAGAATCAAACTTCTTTCTCATCTTATGATCCACATGTGCATATGCTTTACAACCAAATATTTTTAAAAATGAATAATTTCCAGTCTTACCAGACCACATCCTCTTGAATTCCTCCATCTAAAATACTAGCTGGACTTCTGTTGATCAGATAGACTGTCGTATCTACAGCGGCAACCCCAAGTTGCAAAGGCAAACCTGCATGTAGTCTCATACTCCGAGCTCGCTCCTAAATGGTTCTATTCATTATCTCAGCCACACCATTTTGCTGCGGTATTCTCGGTACAGTTTTCACACTCCAGATCCAGTGGGTAGAACAATAATCATTGAACTCCTTATTACAAAATTTTTCACCATTGTCTGACAACAGAAATTTCACTTTCAAACCTGTTTTATTTTCAACAAGAGTTTTCCATACCTTGAAGATTTTGAAGACATCGGATTTCTGCTTAAGTGTAAACGCCCAAGTTTTCCTGCTTGCATCATCTATGAAAGTAACAAAATAAGAATTACCTCCAAGAGACTTCGCCGAATAAGGCCCCCATATATGTGTATGCACCAACTCCAATCTCTCAGTTTTCTTCTCCTTGACATCCTTCATAAAACTAACTTTTTTCTGCTTACCAAACACAGTTCTCACAGAAATCAAAATTAGCATTTTTCATATCTGTCAACATAGCTCTGAATTGCAACACCCTCATGCCGCTCTCGCTCAAGTGACCGAGCCTCTCATGCCATAAGCTAGCCTTCTCATTCTTCACGGTGGCAAAAAAAATAACGTGATCCACCGATCTTGAGAGTAAATATAGTGTTCCCACTCTCTCACCCCTGACCGCTACTATTGTTGCTTTACTGATCTTCCACTGTTTCCTCTCAAATGAAATTTGATAACCCTCGTCATCCAGCTTGCTAACAGATATCAAATTCTTCTTCAAATCTAGTATGTGCCTGACCTCTTGTAAAGACATCTTTCCACCATTGTGTAACTTCAAGTGAATTGTCCTTTTACCGACAATCTTGCATTTCTGCCCATTACCAACAGTCACAGGCCCAAATTCACTTTGGACATAATTATCAAATTATTCTCTGCTAGCAGTGCAATAGAACGAAGCCCCTGAATCCCCAAACCACAGATTTGACCTTGATTCTGTATGAGCAGACAAGCACAAATTATCATACTCCTTACTTGGATTCGCCACCTTCGCTCACTCCTTATTTTGTTTGGACAATCTTTTTTCATATGACCCTCTGTCTTACATTTCTAGCATACAATTTTTTTCTTAAACTTCCCCTTAGATATTGATCTCCCTCTTTGTTTCGACTCCCTGCTTAAATTTCTACCCCTTTACTTTTTTCTGTCATTATAAACAGATAGAGCAGTAGAAACTGTACTCTCACCCATGCTCTTTTTCATCAATTCGTCATTCATGATAGTACTCACAACATCATCAAATTTAAGAGCAGTGTTGGAAGCATTGTTAATAGCCGTAACAATATTACCCTAACTATCCGGTAACAAACAAATAAATATCAAAACTTTAATGTCATTAGCAAAGACAAACTCTAAGGATTCAAGTTGTGTCCATAATGTGTTAAATTCGTTCAAATGATTAATAACGGAACTATCAGAAGTCATTCTCAAGTTAATCAACTTTTTCATTAGAAACAGTCTATTTGAAGCAGACGACTTCTCATAAAATTTAGCCAACGCTGATATCAAATCTGAAGTGGTTTCTCCTTGGAGATGTTGAATATAACCTGTTTTATCAGGCACAATCGAATCTGTGCCAAAACCATCTTGTTCAACAATTCTCACTTCTCATCAGTCATCTTTTTTGGCTTTTCTCCAAATAGTGGTTGATGAAAATTTTTCGGATATAAATAATTTTCTATCTGCAACTTCCACCATGGAAGTCTGTCCCATCAAATCTTTCAATTTTGTCCTTCCTATTTTACGCCATAACTCCCACTCAAAATCAATACCGATATGAGCAAAATCTGATCCGAACCAGGACTCTGATAACAATTGTTAGCAAAAATATAGGAATAATATTAATAAAACAATCAGCGGAATCAAATAGTTAACCGAAGAGAAAAATAGCAGAGATAGAGAGCACACAGATTTAACGTGGTTCGGCAATGTGACTACGTCTACGGGGACACGATTGAAAACTTTCACTATATCAAAAGAGATTACAACACTCTTATTCTCAACCACAAGAGAATTAGCAATGAAATCACACAAGAATTTGTAATCAAACCATAACCTCTTGTTACAGTGATTTTCCTCTTTACTTCGGCCATCGAGAAAAATATTTTTAGAGGAAGTACTGCTGCTCTTTTTTTGTCTTCGGAAGACACGAACAAAGCAACAGTAGCCGCAACTTCTTCTCTGCCTATCGGCCAAAAACAAAAGCAGCGACACACCTTTATTTTCTTTGGCCGAATACTTCTGAAACACAAAATAATTGCAGCAGCCGCAATTATTTGCTTTGATTATTTCTTCCCTTCGGCAACGGCTACAAAATCAAGAGCAACGACAACATCAAGAAGAGAACCCTCGGCCTATCGATGCCCTAGCCGCATACCCCCATACATATATATTTTATAACGGGTTTGGGCCGGTTTTAGACCCGTTTGGACAGACCGAACCTGTTGCGGTAATAGAGCTCCATAAACAGCAGTAGTAATAGATAAATTTCTTGTTTAGAAGCAGTAATAGACAAGAGATAAATTTCTTATTTAAAAGCAGTAGTAGTAGTTGATAAGTTTCTTGCTTAGAAACAGTAGTAGCAGTTGATAAGCTTCGTACTTAGAATTAGTTGTAGTAGTAGATAAAATTCTTCCTTACAAGCAATAGTAGCAGTAGATAATCTTTTTACTTATAAACAATATTAACAGTAGATAAACTTGCTTTAAAGCAATAGTAGCTAAAGGAAGGAGTATATTGTTGGATCAAGTTTAGATTACACCCTTGCAGTCGAGATCCAAGGACCTGCTAGAGTCTCTCCAGTCACGAAGCAGAGAAGTATAAACTGAAACAAATGCAGAATCGAATTGGCAATACGATTACAGAGTTGGAGTCAGAATCGGAGTCGAAATCGGAGTCGGAGTCGGAATCGACATCGAATTGGTGACACAATTACAAAGTTGGAGTCGGAATCGGAGTCAGCTATCGATTAGGATCGTTAAAATTGATGGCTGAGATTTATTTAATAACGCGCTTTGATACCAGAACTAGCCAATCTATTTATTATAAATCAAGAAATGCATATATTTTTAGGTGTCTCAACCATACAAACTATCCAATAGGTGATGTGAGACTAAATCTAAGCTAACTCAAATACAAGATAGTTTTCTAATCTAACATCTTATGATGATGTGATATTTGATTTTTAAACCCTAGTTTTTGGCATGTGATTTGTTAATGTACTATTTATTTTTCTTTAAGTGATTCGTGTGAGTATGGATGTGTGATTGACCTGGATGTAAAGCTTGAATTTTATCCCTCTTGTATCAAACTCTTATTTTATTCCCAAATCTCAACCGTAAAACGTTAAATCCCCTTCGGCAGTTCCTATGTAGTGAAGAACGGAAACTAGAAACTAGGCCTGACAACCGGGCCGTGCCGGGCACGGTACGTCCTCCAAAGGGGACGTGCCGTGCCGCTGGCACGGCACGGTTGCCTGGGCCTAGGCCCGGCCTCGGCCCGCCGGCACGACACGGCAGGCCCGTGCCGTGCCCGGGTTATTTTAAAATAAATAAATAAATAAATAAAGAGGAGATTTAACACATTTTAATAACAATAAAAACAAATATTATATTATATTTAATCTTATTACATTCATATAATTGCTCTATAAATCTCTTTAGAAGTTATACAAAGCTCGAAAAGAGGAAAGAGGATCCTAACCGTCACCCTCAACTTGTTCTTAATATATTTTCTAAGAGATTTTTAAGTTAAAAATTAAAAAAAATTGAAAATACATGAATATCCTTACAAATTTAAATACTTTTAATCAAACTTCATTTTCTTCTGGTAAGCCTAAGGTCTTTAGTACATCTTCATTAGTCAAGTCTTGTTCCCTATCTTCTGCGTCGTACCAATGCTTCAAGTATACACATATTTTCAATGTGTCCGACGTCATTGAGGTTTTCAAGTTCGTGAGCACTCTACCACCTGCACTAAAAGCAGACTCCGATGCTACAGTAGACACTGGAGGAGTTAGTAAATCATGGGCCATGTTGGAAAGCACGGGATATGTTTTTTCCTGTGATTTCCACCATGCCAAAATATCAAAAGATTCATAATTTTCAGGAGATGCGTTATCTTCATAGTTAGCTCTCTCTAAATAATAATGTAATTCATTAAAATATGTACTAGTTTGTCTTGGCTTTTTTTTGTGAAATACAGATGATATTATTGGATTACGAATTTTCCTAGTAGATGGTTCTTTTATAGTTTGTGTTGGCACACCATACATATTGATAGAGATTTGATTAGAATTTAGTTAGATTTAGTATTATCTTGTTGGATTAGGATTTGATTAGATTTGATTAGAGATTTGGATAGATTTGGTATTTTGTTACTTTAGAATTCTCTATATATATGGTTTGTAAAACCCTAATCTGAAGAGAGAGTGAAATATTATTTCTTTGAGAGCATGTGATTTGCTTTTTCAAATCTTTCCTCGAGTGATTCGTGAGAGAGTGGGCGTGTGATTCGCCTGGACGTGAGGTCCAAAACCCTAATTTATTCTCCAAAACCCTAAATTCTTTCCCAATTCTCCACCACAAATCCTAAATCGCTTCCGTCCGCCGTCAAATTGGTATCAGAGCTCAAGATCCACATCTTCAGGTATCAAAATTCAAATCCATCTCCATCTTCTTATCTTTCCATCATCTTTTTTTTTTAATTTTCTTTTAGAATTAAGAGAAAAAAAACAGTGAAAAAAAAAGAAGAGAAGCAGCAGAAAAAGAGAGAGAAAAAAAAAAAAACCAAAAATTCCCCTCTTTCTCCCCGTAACAGCAGCCCCTTCCCCTTTCCCACATCGCCCCACCGCCCCATCAAAACCCATCAGCACTCCATCAAAAAAAAAAAAAAAAAAGAAGAAGAAGAGCAGGAGCAGGAGAGAGAAACAAAAAGAAAAAAAAAAGAAAGAAAAACAAGAAGAAGCAGAAGCAGCAGCGCCACTAGCGCCACCGCCGCTTTCATCCTCGCCCGCCACCCGCCGCCCGCCTGTCGACTGCCTCCGCCGCTCCCCCCGCCTCCCGCCCTTCCACAGCCGCCCACGTCCGCCCTAAATCCGACCAGATCTGGCCGCCCCCTCCAGCGACGCCGCCGCATCACTCACTGCCGCTTGGACCGCCGCCCACCTCAACGCCGCCCTCCACAGCAGCACCACCACCCTCTCCACCACTTTCGCCCTCTCCAACACCGCTCGTTGTATCCTCGTCGGCCACCCATCAGCAGATCCCCCACTTCCGGCGACCCCATCAGCAGATCGCACCCTCACCGCCGACGCTGTCCAACCCTATCTTTGCCACCTCGATGCCGCCTCGTGGTCCCTGTCCACCTTCCACTTCCACTCCGGCCACCTCGTCGACCCCAGACACCTCAGCAACAACAGCAGCAACAACAACATCAGCAGTCGAAAAAAACTTGAAGAGAGAGCTATTGGGTTCTGGATTTGATTGTTATTGGGTTTGGTTGAATTGGGTTTGAGTTGGACCCATAGATCTACATTCAAAAGAAAAAAAAAAGGTTGGATTTATTTTGGACCCAACCTGCAAGCTCCAGATCCAACCCAATTTTCATATTGGGTTCAGTGCATTAGACCCGACCCGAACAGCTATAGTGCAGACCCGTTAGAAGGAATCCTGACCCGTTAAGGGTTTTTTTTTGTGATTTTGAAGTCATTTTGAGTCCGATTTGCGCCCAGTTCGAGCCAAATAATTCTGCACTAATTCTTGAGCTGATTTGTGGGATTTCTACTCCAGAGTCTTTGCAAAATTCTCAATAATCTGAGAAGGAAATTCGTGCCTAAATGTGATTTGCTCTACATCGAGATAACTCTTAATCACACTGTCGATTCAGTTAGTAACATCTTGCACCCCAATCTTGTTATTTGCATAGACTTGGAAAATTTATTGTTACTTATAATTTGCCACGAGATTTATTTGTGTGTTACATTATATTGCATAAATAGGAATTGCATTTCCTCACATATAGAAACTTTCGGACATTAGCATATCATATTTGATTATATAGTCACGCATTTAGTTTGTGTCTAGGATTTTGCATATTCATCTATGTGCTTTATTGCAACTGCATATAGGTAATTATTGCATGCTTCGTAGTGGCAAAAATTTTAGAGAAGTCATGGATCTTACTGAGGTTTTAAATAAATTAAATGAAATAATTGACACTAATAAAAACTTCAAACTGGTTTAGATGTAATAAATACACGTTTAGATAATCTAGAAACACAAGTCAATGAGCAAAAACCGGCTGAAAATAATCAGAGGAGTGAAAGTAGACAAGGAAGATATCATAATATTGGAAGAAATAATAATTTTGAGGATGAACATCCACACGATGATATCACACGTAAAGTTAAAGTAGATGTTCCCTCTTTTGATGGCACTTATGACTCCCAACGTTTTTGTGATTGGTTAGCGGATATGGACCATCTTTTTGAGTGGTATGGGATGTCAGAAATCCGAAGAGTCCGTTTCGCTTAATTAAAATTACAAGGGTCAGCTAAAATATATTGGATGTCAGTTGAGAGACGATTAGTAAGAGAACGATAATAACCAATTGAAACATGGTTTGAAATGAAAGAACTTAGAAAGAAATATCTTCCTCCAACTTTTAAGGATCGTCTTCTTGATCAGCTGTCTAATCTAAAACAGGAAAACATGAGTGTGACTGAATATATGCATAAATTCGATGAGCTCTTAGTGCGATGCGACATTCAAGAAGACAGTCGTTTAACTCTTTCACGATTTCGCACTGGACTTAAACCCGAACTCAAACGAGAAGTGCTTACACACTCTTTAGATTCTGTTGAGGATGCATTTCAGTGCGCTCTTAACTATGAGGCATATTTGCGCACATCCTTTGACAAAAAGTCCACTTTCAGAACCAAAGAGTATACCAAGCGACAATCTGACACTAATGCTACAAATTCTAATACTGTCCCTAAGGATACAAAAGGTAAATCAGTCGCTAGTGAGTCGTCAAAACCAGCCACAAAACAAACTGAGTGTTTCAAGTGTCATGGTTTTGGTCACTTTGCTTATCAATGTCCTACAAGAAATTTGTTAATAAATGAGAATCATAATACAGATGATAGTGAGACTGAAAAAGAAATTTACGAATCTCAAGGAGATTTTAGTGATGTTGAAGATGACCTAATGAATACACCTTTACACGTTGTTAGGTGTTTGCATTCTGTATCAAGAAATGAGGACTGACGTAGATCTAATGTGTTTCACACATATCACACACAACAGCAAGAGTTATAAAGTCATGATAGATGGAGGTAGTTGTATAAATATAATTTCTAAATCGGCTGTTGACAAGATGAGCCTCAAAACTGAATCACACCCTCAACCGTATAATGTAACCTGGGTTGATAAGAGTTGTTATGCTATTATTCAGCGTTGTCTCGTGCCTATTCAATTTTCAAGTTATAGTGATCATATTTGGTGTGATGTTTTACACATGGATGCTGCACATATTTTACTCGGTAGACCATGATTATTTGACCTAAATGTTAAGAATTATGGAAAGTCCAACACCTATGTATTTGTGTGTAATGGAAAGAAAATTGTGTTGACTCCTCCACCCAAGAGTCCATCTAAAAATAAAAAGAATGGGTTAATAATACTAACTCAAGATGATAAATTGCTCAATTTTGTGCATAAAAATCCTGAGCCTATCATGTCAAGATCCATATCACTTGACAAGTCTGATCCACCTATAGATTCACTTGCACCACTTTTGCATTGTTTGTGTGAATCTCCACAGGCAAATTATATTTAGTAATGATATTTAGAAGTTTATTGCAGATATACTTGATAGAGTGCAGGTATTTCTAACTGAATCCGTGCTGATTAGACTTCCACCTACGAGGTTCCCTTTTGGGAATGTAGAGCCCTTTCATACCCAACGTACGAACCCTTTCAGGTTTTTGCGGGAGTTTGTTATACTTTTTTTGGAGTTGAATGTTCCAACAGCCCTTGATTTTCGCTCGATCGTGATGGTTTCACGTGTGCCCTGGTGCTCTACTCTAGAAGATCAGCGAGCTTCTGCTTTATGCGCGACATTCTTCACGGCATCAGATTTTCAGCCCACTTCACTTCTTTCACATTCACGAGTTCCACCGCCATGGATAAGCACGAAAGCTGATATTTGGTTTCGGATATGTTTGATTTATACATATTTGGTATGGTGGAAAGGTTTTCCGGATTTTGGGACGCTTGTTCGACTTCATCCGATGTACTTGATCTTCTTCCAGTTGCCATTCACCGGTGGTGAATGTTTCCAAGCGGGGGAGAATTGATAGAGATTTGATTAGAATTTAGTTAGATTTGGTATTATTTTGTTGGATTAGGATTTGATTAGATTTGATTAGAGATTTGGATAGATTTGGTATTTTGTTACTTTAGAATTCTCTATATATATGGCTTGTAAAACCCTAATCTGAAGAGAGAGTGAAATATTATTTCTTTTGAGAGCATGTGATTTGCTTTTTCAAATCTTTCCTCGAGTGATTCGTGATAGAGTGGGCGTGTGATTCGCCTGGACGTGAGGTCTAAAACCCTAATTTATTCTCCAAAATCCTAAGTTCTTCCCCAATTCCCTACCACAAACCCTAAATCGCTTCCGTCCGCCGTCACATATCTTCATATGTTTTATACATAATATCTAAACATGTTTAAATATTATTAAGTAAATCCCTCACATTATTTTCATAAGACATATTTATATAAAATAAATTTATTAATATGTCAAGTCCATCTAACTTGCAACGGGGATCCACAACAGTTGCAAAATATAATAAGTATGGAAAATCTTTAAAATATTTATTAAATTTAATTTCCATATGTTCAACAATACTTTCAAGTATAGAGTGATTTCTACATTCATTAAAAACCGAACTAATTTCGGTTAGATAATATAATGCAATGTGTGTAGTTGGGTAATAAGTTCCTGACAGTGCTCTAGATGCATTTTCAAATTTGCCTAAAAACTTAGAAATGCAATGCAACTGGTGCCATTATTTCATTAAAAGTATTTATTATATTTTTATATTGAATAGCTATGTTTAATATTTTATATGTAGAATTTCATCTTGTTCTAACATCTATAGGTACAATTCTAGGTGATATTTTCATATTTTTACATATTTGTTTAAATGCTTGTCTTCTTGGCCCACTATTTTTAATAAAAAGTAATGTATACCTAAGTTTTATTAGTGAATCATTTACTATTTTTAATCCATCTTGAACGCATAAGTTTAGTATGTAGCAAATACACCTAAATGGAATAATTTTCCATTTAGAATTGGTTTTGTCATACTTTTAAGAATTCTTATTGCGGCCGTATTTTCAGAAGTATTATCCAAAGAAATAGTAAATATTTTTTTATCTATTCCAAAATCTGAAAAAACACTTAGAAGGGATTGTGATAAATTATGTGTATTGTGAGGAAATTCAAATACCCTAAACCCTATTATTCTTTTCTGTATGCACCATTCTTGATCTATATAGTGTGCCGTTACGCATAAATAATTAGTCATATTTTTAGCTTTCCAACAATCTGCAGTTATAGCAACTCTAAAAATTAAAGAAGCAAAAATAGTTATTAAAGTGTCCCTCTGCTCTTTATATAGTTTGAACATGTCAGATGTAAATGTTGAACATGAGACTTTTTTATATTCGTCAGTAAATGCTGATTTACAAAATCTTTTAAATTTGCGATTTTCCGAAAAAGTAAATGATTATTCGTCATGTATTATAAATCTTGCTAAATGTTCTCTTGTTTTAATTGGATCATATTTACGTATACCTAATGATCCACCAAATGTGCTTATTTGTATTTGATGTGGTACATTTGGTGGGTGATTTTTTTCTAGGTGTCTTTTAAGATGACCCGTTCCGCTACATAAAAGAAACGAATAAATTTTATGACAGTGTTTACACTTAGCTTTTTTAACATTATTTTCTATTATTTTTTCAAAATGTTTCCATATGTCCGATCTAACAGCCCTAGTAGATGTGGTAGTTTGTGTTTCGGGTATGGTTGTATCAGTTGTTTCTTCCTGAGATACAGAAAATGGTACTAGAGGAGGTTGTTCTAAGAGTTGACATAGATTTTGATATTCTTCATCAGTTAAAAATGGAATAAAAGAACCCGTGGCTTGAGAGCAAGAAGCGCCAGACGAGTGTGAATCCATTTTAATAAAATCCCCAAAAAAACAAATTAAAATTATCAAAAAAACTTTAAATTATAAATACCAGTTAACCGCTGAACTATTTGAGAGAGAGAGTGAAATATCTAGCTAGAGAGATGAAGCTGGAAACCGAAATAGCGAAGAAAACCTTTCTTCAATGAGAAAACTTACTTGAATCTTGTTTGGGAGACTTGCTTGCTTGAGACTTCTTGATCACTTGATTGAAACTTACTACTTGCTTTGCTTGAGTCTTCTTGAGAATTAAAGATTTTAGAAGATTTTAGAGAATGAATTTGGTGTATAAGAATGATGAATGGTAATAGAGGAGATAATGAGGTATTTATAGAGAAAAAAGGTTTTAATTTGAAAAAAAAATTACAAACCCCCCCCAATGGGTATTTTGACCATAAGACCATTGGGGGAAAAATCTGCAATTTTTTTTTGCAAGAAACCCCCCAACGGCTATAAAAATAGCCGTTGGGGGGCTATTTGCAAAAAAAAATTGCAACCCCCCCCCCCCCCCCCCCCTAAACAACCCCAACGGCTAAATTTAAAAAAAAAAAAAATTACGGCCGTGCCAGGCCGACCCGTGCCGCCGGCACGGCCGGTGCCCGAGCCGAGGTGTTGGGCACGCCTGGCCCAGTAAGCACCTCTACTAGAAACAACCAATGCAGGGTTCAATTATGGTATGTAGCTATAGGACTAGGGAAAGGGGCCTTTCTACTTCAATGGAAAAGGGGAATCGCTATTTCACAACTGTCTCTTTACAAAATTTATGGCCGACAAGGTTGCGGAAGCTTGAAATGCAATTTACGACTGAGCATTTTTGACCTGCATATGACGTCAATGAGCCCTTGAAGGAAGGGGACAATAGAACCACTTGCCTGGATTTTTGAACAAAATAAATTATCACAATCAACAAAAGAGGCTCTAACGTAACTGATTCCTCGGGCAACGAGGCAGTGGATTGATTCCTACACCTTCTTACACCTATAAGCTAAGGTTCCTTCCTCCTCTAGTTTGACTCCTTAATTTAGTCATTAGCTTGTGATGCTTTTGGCCCTATTCTATCGAATTAGCTACAATTTTTCTTTATAACCAGTTTGGTTCTGTTAACTCACTTGTAAGCTGTCTTTTGATTAGAAACAGGTTTCAAAGCTGTCATATGTGCATGGAGATTCTATTGTTCATAGATTTTTCTTCTTCTTCTTCTTAGTATAACTTCTGTTTCCATTGCAGCAAAAAGAGCCAATAAAGGAGGGATCTATATGTAAAGTACTTTTTTGCATGCGAAGGCTAGTGAGTCCTACACGATTGATAACATATAGGGCTTTCTCAATTCCTGAAACAGAGGAAGTAATCTCTCCATGGAGATGGACATTACTGCTTTATAGGATTGCAAGGTCAGGAGTTCCGACGAAGAAATTGATCCAATCCAATAGAATCAAATGATAGAGAGTGGGAAATAGGAAAGAGACATCACAGACCAAGTCCTAAAGTCCAATCATGGCTAGTTGACTTTCGCATGTGGTTTTGGCTATCCATCTTCGTGGAAAGTGTTGTCCCCAAAAGTTGATCTGGATTCCCTTTTAACTACTTTTTTAGCTTGATGTCTGCTTGCTGAAAACTACTTTCTTGTGGTTATCTATTGGAAGCTCAGGCTAGAGGCAATTTCTTTTTTCTGTTTTCAATCAAAGAAAGGTTTTCTTTGAAAGCACCTGAGTTAGTTGAGTAGCTTGAGTAGGAGGTTTTTGAAAGCTGAGAGAGGGAAGCCAAACATTTGGTGCCACGCGACAAAAACAAGAAACATAATATTTAGGTTGCAAGGCAAGGGAGGATGAAGTCTGCTTCACCTTTCTAAAGTTAAGGACCAACCATTTCTATGATTTAATCATATTCTTGTTAGAAGGTTATCGCTTCCTTTACGACTTAAAACTAACTTGAGAGTGTTTTTAATACTCATCATGTTTTTTGATCCATGATCCGTACCTCCCTTTCTTTCCAGTATTACTTCTTCTAGTCCTCCTTTTCCATTTTCTCAGGAAACACTAGTGAAACCAACCCACCTTGAAGGCTATGAAATCAAAATTGAAACAGAGTTCTCAATTCTTGGGTTAGTGCTGATCTATAGAGATTAAAAAGTCTTCTAGATTGTATAAGTTAAAGTCTTATAGGTTGTACTGTATTGAAAATGTTATAAAACACGTTTTCTTTACGAGTTCGGTTTGACAATGCATAATGAATAAGCAGTTTACACATTGCATAGATGGATTTATGCAGAATTGCACTTAATAAAATTTTGTATACATATAACAAATGTATGCCTACATTTGTATATATTATGTGTCTACAATTCATTGAAAAAATATGATAAAACTTCTATGCTAAAGCTATTTTTTTAGAGACTAAGCGCCAATAGTTCTTAAACTTCTTCATTGAGTTTTAAGTGCTAGCAGTTTTACTAGCAAAAATAATTGGAGTTTGAGAGGGGTGATTACAAAAGTAGAAATCTTACAAAAAAAGAAAAATGTATTAGCAAGACATGATTTAAGGGATTAAGGAATATATAAAAAGACCCATGTCACAACCTCACATTCTTCTACAAGAGGAGAGAGATGCGTGAGTTAGAGAGTAGGATCAAGTTTTTAGTGTACTTTTAGGAGTTTATCATATTGAGGTTTTTGTTGGATCAACTTGCAAGTAGATTTGATTAAATGAAAGTAATATGAACTGTCACCCGTGTAAGCAAGTGTGCATGCACATAATATGCTATGCATGAACTTGATTATTCTGAATGACTGCATATTATGGGCGCATAGTCCAAGTCGGTTCCGTTTGAGATTGCATAAGCTTATGCGGCTGCATAAGCTGTCTTGTAAACTTTTTTTAAGAATACTATTCGTAATTGCATTCAAATTCTTCTTCTATGCAGTACTCATGATCGTTGTAGTTTCAAAAGCTGTACTGCCATTAATCTGATTACCTTATAGGTCATTTTCATTTTGTTTTTGGAATTAGGGTAATGGAAGGGTCAGGTTCAAAGAAAATCCTTTGGAGCTTCCGTTGCTTGATGAGGTAGAGGAGCCAAATGAAGATTATGAAGATTCTGCTGCTGGAATCGATGGTTCATCTAATACCTCAGAGAGTCTATATACTGAAAAGAATGAGATATCTAGTATACATGTGAATGAAAGCCTTAAAAGCACGGTCTCTGGTGATATGAGCGTACTGGTTGCTGGTCAGAGTCCTCTGATTGTTAACGGTGATATACATGACCTTCAGCTTTCAAAACAAGGGAGCAATGGTTGGACTCATGGGTGGAGTTCGGAGTACTCTGCTGATAATAATCTGATCACAGCCTACGAAGATAATAACAGGCTTAGGGTAAGATTGGAAGGAGCCGAATCTGCTTTTCTGCAGCTTAAGGCAGAAGCAAAGTCTCTTCAGAGTCTTTCTGATGAACTAGGTGCAGAAACACGTAGATTGGCCGAGCAACTTGTTATGGAGCTTGCCTCAGGAGAGAAACTCACCAGAGAAGTCTCCATCCTGAAGTCAGAATGTGTTAAATTCAAAACAGATCTCGAAGAATTAAAATCTGCTACAGCAATGCAGTCTTTCCCTGGCAATAGACAAGTGGCGGATGCTCCTTCAATAAAGCAAGACATTTTCTCCAATCAATATCAGATAAAATGGCTACAGGGTCTTTTGCTTCTTGAGGACAAGATCCAAGAAATCCAAAGCAAGGCATGTCTTGCATACCATGGAAGTGATTTTGATTTTATTAATTCTGATCTTGATGTTCTCCACTGCATCCTCCTGAATCTCAAACAGGAAACTTCGTTGGAACCAGAGGGACGAGAAACTCAGTTAAAGGAGATGCAGCTGAAAGCAATTTTGCAGTCGAATCCCTTTATACATAAACAAGATATGCAAAGATCTTATGTTGGTCATCACCATCACCATCCAGAAGCTATGCTTCATGGTTCATTTAATTCTCACCCACTGAAGAAAAATATCGATGCTGTAGGCATTCTGGAGGAGAAAATGTGTGAAATTCTAAAGAAGTTAGAAGAGTCAAATGCTGACAAGGACATTCTAACGAAAAAAATGAACCAGATGGAGTGTTACTATGAGGCACTTATTCAGGAACTTGAGGAAAGTCGGCATCAAACAGTAAATGAACTGGAACATATTAGAACAGAGCATTCTTGTTGTCTTTATACAATTTCTGCTCTCCAAAGTCAAATCGAGAAATTGCAACAAGATATGAGTGATCATTTCATCCGGTTTGCACGAGATAAGCATGACTTGGAGTCTCTAAATAAGGAACTTGAGAAAAGGGCTATTGTGTCAGAGAATGTAATCAAGAAGGTTCGTATGAATTATGCTATTGCAGTTGATCGTCTACAGAAAGATCTTGAAGTACTCTCATTCCAGGTTTTGTCTATGTACGAGACAAATGAAAACCTTACAAAGCAGACCCTAATAGATGCTTCCCAGGTAATTCCTCATAAATGCCCTGAAAACAATCCAGATGAGCAGTATAAGTCAGGGATTGCGAAATTTCAGTCAGAGAGAATGTCTAGGAAAACCGATTGTGAGAAGTTTACAATGGTTAATGGGTTCTCAAATCAGGCCAGCCCCGGAACAGAGTGTAATTTTGATTTTAATAGGGAGAATACAGACATTTTTTCCAGGGAACTTCCCAGAAATATAGATTTATGGACCAGGGATGTAGTCAACACTAGTACCAATGGATTGAAAATTGAGAATATTGAAACAAGTTCACAACTCAAGAGCATTCAGCAGGATAAATGCTGCAACTGTTGTGAAAGGCTCCTACAGGACACAGAAGCTGAGCTTTCAGAGATGCATATGCTTAACATGCGTTGGGAAGTTTTCACAGAGGTTCTGAAAGAAGCCATCTATCATGTAAATGATGGGGTTCTGCACATGAAGGAAGAGATTGTTGAGCTTGCACAACAGCTTGAACTTTCAACTTCTGAGAAGGAATCTTTGATGCTTAAATTGCATAGCGCAGTTGATGTTGTCAAAAAGTTGAGGAAAGATGAAGCCAACTGCCACTCCAGGTGTGATGATTTGATGATGAAGAATCATATTCTGGAAGCAAAAACTGAAGGCAGTCTGGAAGAAAATAATTCTTTTATTCAGAAGGTTGCTAAATATGAAAGCAAGTATAAAAGTTGCCTTGAAGAAAGGAATGAATTTGAAGACATGTTGAAGAATGAAAGCCTTCAGAGAAGTTGTCTGCAGACTGAAATCAGATCCACAGTTGAAGACTTAAAGGCATTGAAGGAAGAATATGACAATCTGTCTTCTGCAAACTCGGAACTGCAAAGAACTATGGGTCATCTTCAAACTAAGTTGGGTGATCTATGCCATAGCATGGTGTCTTTCGGGGAGGAAATAGATGTTTCTACAGTTGATGGTCCATCTCTCAAGCAGGAAATGGAAGGCAACAACTATATGGCTATTGTGTTGCATCTGGAAGAGTTCCAGAAGGCAGTATGCAAGAAAATTCTACAACTTCATCATGAGAAGAAGGAGATAGAAATAGAAAGAGATGTTGCTTATAGTTCTCTGAAGAAGACAGAATCACATGTTCTCCACTTGAAGCAGAGATTTGAATCTGATTTGGAAGAGTACAGTATGAAGCTAGATTTGTCAAATGCTCTTGCTGAAAAACTACAGCTAGAACTGCAAGATGTAGCTGATATGCTTAAGTTCAGTTTAGAAGCAGTGGAGGAGCACAAAAGTACAAACAGAGAGTTGTCTTCAAAACTCACTACTCTGGAAATTGAATTACAAAAATCTAATGACAAAAACAGGGATCTTGCTCAAAAGCTACTGGAGTTTGATCATGTCAAGGAGGAACTTGAAAGTTCAAAGTCAAGTCTCATGAAATGCATGCAAGAGAACAGAACATTGATGACATCGATAGAGTCAGGACAAATGGTGTCCGCACAATTGGAAAATGAGCTCAGCAACTTGAAAGAAAGTTTGAGATGTACTCATGATAATCTGCATTCTGAAAGAGGATTAAGGGAAGAACTTGAAGTGACAGTTGCAGATCTTACAGTGAAACTGAAAGAGAAAGATCAGCTACTTGAGTTTGATAATGTCAAGGAGGAGCTTGAAAAGTCAAAGTTGAGTCTTATGGATTGCAGGCAAGAGAACAGAGCTTTGATGATGTCTATAGAGTCAGGACAGATAGCATCTGCACAATTGGAAAATGAGCTCCGCATCTTGAAAGAAAATTTGAAATGTGCCCACGATAATGTTTATTCTGAAAGAGGATCAAGGGAAGAACTTGAGGCTACAGTTGCAGATCTTACGTTGCAATTGAAAGAGAGAGATCGGAAAGTACTCGCTTGTGATGTACATAAATCTGAGTTAATCTTTCTCAGGAAAAGGGTTATTGATCTTGAAACAGAAATGCAGCATTGCCTATCTAATGCTGAAGAATGTCGAAGGAAATATGATGATGAGGTTTCAACTCTCAAACTCCAAATTGCTGACCTGGAATATAGTTTTGATCTTTCATTAAGTGCAGATGTTAAATTTACTTACCTGAGGTGTCAATTCCGGCTGAAGATGGAGGAGCTTGCTATCCAGATTAAGGCAGTGAAAGGTGAATATGAGGAGCTTCTTTCGAAACATGCAGGTGTTGTTACCTCTCTAAATGATTATATTGCTACTGTAGAACAATTTACTGAGGAAAATGCAAGGCTATCGACAGCTCTTCAGTCTGTGAATGCCGAACTCAAAGTTATTGTCCAGGAGAAGGAAGGCCTTCTAAGTTACATAGAAGAAAAGAGTTTTTTGTTGGCTGATTTGGAAGATACAAAAGCTAGAGCTGCAATCCTGGAAGCTGATAATTGCAGAGAAAGGCACAGGTATGAAGACGAAATCTGCCAGTTCAGAAACATGTTGGTGAGTTTGGAAGAAGAGGTGGAACATTTACGGTCCTCAAATGTTGAGTTGGAAACCACAGTGATAATTCTTAAATCCAAATTAGATGAACAGCAAACCCATATTTCATTTCTTGAGGACTGTGAACTTGAGTTGAAGAGATTAAGAGAGCAGCATAGTGAGCTTAGTTACAAGCTATCTGAACAGATTTTAAAGACAGAGGACTTCAAGAACCTGTCTATCCATCTCAGAGAACTTAAATATAAAGCAGATGCTGAGTGTATTCAAGCTCGTGAAAGAAGGGAGAGTGAGGGATCATCGGTTGCCATGCAGGACTCACTAAGAATTGCTTTCATCAAGGAGCAGTGTGAAACTAAACTCCAAGAGATGAAATGTCAGTTATGTGCTTCGAAGAAGTATGCCGAAGAAATGTTATTAAAGCTGCAAACTGCTCTTGATGAAGTTGAGATTGGAAAAAGAAGAGAAGCTTCTCTGGCAAAAAGAAATGAAAAACTCTCAGTGAAGATCTCAGACATGGAAGCTGAGCTGCGGACAGTTGTGACTGACAGGAGAGAATTGGTCAAGACATGTGACAGAATGAAGGCAGAATTGGAGTGCACCATTTTAAGTCTTGACTGCTGCAAGGAAGAAAAGTTAAAACTTGAAGCTTCTGAGAAAGACTGCAATGAGGAAAGGACAAGACTCAGAGTAGAACTTGACTTGGTTAAAAGATTATTAGAGAACATGGTATCCTCTAGCACAGATGTTGATATGCAGAAAAGTCAGCCTGGTTGTCACATTACCGCATCAATTGGGGAAATACTGGAAGATGAAAATTCTCAATCTAAAGTTCGCCAAGAAACATCAGATGCTGTAGTTGCTTATTCTGGTGAAGGGACAGTAACAAAGGCTGATGAAGATCCTGTAAATGGTATAGATAGAGTGCAACTTCTGGTCACGAGTCCCGTGGTGAGCTCAATTAGAGAAGTGGAGCGTGTGCTGCGAGCTTGTGATGGTGTAAACTCCCTTCCAACTCTTCAACCAAACTCCTTGAACTTACAGGTAATTTGTCTGAAATCATTTTTACTTTTGAATAGTTTAGATATCTTTTCTTAATGACCTTCAGGTTCTGTAGCAATCTATTGGATAATTTAGATTTCTTTTCTTGATGACCTTACACGTTCGGTAGCAATCTATTCTCTTGTTTTATGTGTATGTGCTGTGTGCAAAAACATTTAAAGAAATGGAAAAGGTCAGGGAAATTAATAAAATTTAGATCATGAAGCATATCTAAACTTGTAAACTGAACCCCTATACACTGGCACACTCAGTGCGCAAAATTATTTATAATCAAAGGGCTCACCTCCTGAAAGGTAATTTTAGAAGTTTGGAGTTTTTTTTTTGAACTCAAAATAATGGCTAGAAAATGATAGATAATGAAGGATATTGTGTTTATATAATAGATTAATATAATAGATTATTATTATAAAGGTGGTACCCCTTTCCTCATTTTGGAGACAAGTGACTGCCAGAGGCTGGTAGGTATAATGTTTTAATACAAACGTTTTGACCTCTATCAATGATTCAAGTGGGAGCTGGAGGTTCTTATTCTGATGGATTTCTTGGTAGAGGAAATCATGACACATAAGAAGCTGTTGAGACTTTGAAGGGATTTTTGTAATCATCACAGTTTAGACTTTGAAGGGATTTTTGTAATCATCACAGCTTTCTAAACTGATTATATATAAGGTTTTTTCAATCTAAATTGTTTCCTATCAAGTGACCTAAAATTAGCCATTCTGTCTTTAATATACATAATTCATCTCATGTCACTTATACTCAGTGTCGGCTGTTAAGTCTACTACAAGCTCAGGCTATTGCAGTACTTGATGACAAGGAGATAATCATGCTATATTTCTTAAGAAAGTCGCCACCTCTTCAACTCTGGCGATCTATTATCTGTTTTATTTTGAAGCAGTTGATTGGTGCACGCATTACTAGAAATAAGGGGAAATGTGATGAACATGATCCGTTAACTATTAGAAGAACATATAGTGACCTGCAATATTAAGCCCTGAAGCCTTCTCCTCACTATTGGTTGCCCATTTATATGATTCTTTGCTGGTTCTTCGTAGTAGGACTGATGGTAACATAGATAGAGAAGTGAGGGGGGTTGAGATGCAGGAATGCAAAGATGATTTAAACTCATACCTCCTCAATGTAAAAGGGATGTTATACCAATTAACTTGGATGCTCACACTATTAACTGATTTGCTAGTTAAGAAAATGTCTGTAACTCAAAAATTTCAGACCAAGGGAATTTGGAACATGGAACAGTTCATTCAGCTGAAACAGTATTTTACATTTTTTTTCCTTTTCAAAAAAAGATTTCTTCTAGTTCTGAACCCATCTTATTCTGTTAAATAAAATTTCATGAGATCTGTATTTTGTTGTGAATATATTGCAAGAGTGCAGTTATACAGTTAGCTTTGTGGTAACCTTTTTTGTTGTGTTAGTTTCCTTCCATGTTAGTTTCCTTCCATGTCTGCCTTATTCCTCAGATAATAAACTTGCATCTTTATTTTCATTATGATTCACCGGTATTTGCTTGTTCTGGGTTTCTTAACCAAAATCATTGACAGGATGCACTTGTAACTAGAAGTTCAACTGATAAAGAAAAATTGCTGGAGAATAGTAGAAAGCATATAGCCGATATCAAGGAACATTTCAAGGGGCAGCAGCAATTGCTTACCGGCTTGGACCTACTGCATAAAGAAGTATGTGATGCTTTCTGAAACGCTTTTATTGTTTGTGGATATATTTTGAAAAATTTCAAGAAATTAGCACTAGCAAGTTGACAGTGGCCCTTAGTAGCATGGACACTTTTATGTGATACAGACATGATACAAACATGTGACGTGGCAATATTAGGCGAGTGCACAAATACATGAATATATAGAAAAACTCAAGAGTACAAATGGCCACACATACTTTTACTGAATTTGTATAAGGAATGGGCCTTAGCGAATTTTTGGTAGATTAGATAAATGTATCACACTTCCTATAATAAAGTAAATACTGTAAACTTTATTTTAATACAAGTTAACATTTTGATATCCTTTTATGCTTAAACTATATTCTAGAATATAAATAAAAGTTAGTAAATATTTTAACATGAAGCAAGGAAAAATTACCGAAGGAAATGTAAAACATGTGAGTTAAAACTAGAAATGTAAAACATGTGAGTTAAAACTATCTAATTTAAGTGTATGAAATTATAAAATCTGTTAAAACAATAAGTACCCATTTTAGAAGTCTCTAAGAACTATTAGTGTGTAACATGCATCTAAAATGGGTGGCTTCATGATAGAAGGCCCATGCTACATGACTCTAAATCAACTCTTTTCTAGGCTTCAATCTTTAGATAAAGTTGTTATTCTAAACGTCTTAAGGTTTCTCTGAATAAATTGTTGTAGACAAAATGGCTATCAAAAGAAATGGTAAGATACAATAATAACAACTAAGGCTTTTATCCCAAATACTTGGGGTAGGCTACATGAACCAAAAGAGAATCATGCAGGATCGATGCTCCTTCTCCTATCAAGCAGTGTCTTCATTTAAGTCTTTAACATCTATATATTTTTTCTATAACCTCCATTCATGTTTTTTTTTGTCATCTCTTCGTTCTTTTAATTTATCTTATGTTGATAAATTCCACCTGTCGAATTAATGCATCTGTAAGTTTACATCGCACATGTCCAAACTATCGTAAGCAATTTTCTCGCATCTTCTCTTCTATGGAGGGCTACGCCTACATTTGTAACAATGCCCTCATTTCTCATTTTTTCTGTCTCAGTTAACCATATATCTATCCAAATATACGCCTCTCCACTATACTTATTTTCTGTGAATAACGTCTCTTTATAACCCAATATTCCGTGCTCTATAATAATGCTTATCTAATAACAATCCAATAAAAATTTTCCTTCAATCTTAACGAAATGTTATACCGTAAAACTTTCATTACGCTCCTTCATTTCAACTATCCAGCTTGGATCCTATAGTTGACATCACTATTGATCTCTATTGTTTTGAATAATAGAACCAAGTATCTAAATTGATTATTCATTTGTACCTCTCGCTCTATAGTCTTGAATCTTTCATTTACTAAACTTGTATTCCGTATACTTTATTTTGAACCTACTCAATTTAAAACATCAAAATTCCGAGGCTTGTCTCCATAACTCTAACTTGCTTTCGACTCATCATGTAAGACAATATCGTCAACAAATAGCATATACGAGTGTATCTCATCTTGAATAACTCTAGCAAGCTCATCCATTACTACGACATATAAAAATGGACTCAATTCATATCTTTAATGCAATCCAATTTTAATTGAAAATCACTTATTACAACGCTTCAGGATCTGATATTTGCCGCTATTAATAGAAATTGAATGATAAGTAGTTTAAATGGGTATGCCATTAATCTATTAATAATGTTTTAAAATGTGGAAACCTTTGTTGATGGTTATACGACCTGCAATAACCTGCTTTAACCACTTTTTATTTGAATCTATAAATTTTTTTTTACTGCTGCTTACTGTTGGTTAGAGGATATGAAAAATGGGAAACGAGCATGTAACATTATTGCAAACACTGTTCAAACATGACAACACTTCCTACAAATGTAGAAGATGTGGATACATGACTAGGAGTGAAAATGGATAAGATATGGGGCTCATTATATCCAGTTTTTGTTCACCGATATGGATGGGGTTCTGAAGGAAAATTCATATCCTGGTATCCATGTCTGTTTAAATAAAAACAGATATGGATTGGATATTAAAAAAAATACAAATAACGGTCGGATATGAACAACAAAAAGAATATGTTATAAAATAAACACAAATATGAATAGAAATGGATCGTTGATTATGATAAATCAAGGTGATATGTTATTTTTGTGGTTTTATTTTGAAAATTCTTTATATTAGTTTTTTTGAGTGTATAAACTAATTGATGCTAGGATTTTAAAATTTGAGTGCTCAATTTAACTTCATAATTTCTTTAGAACTTACATATGGTAGGGCTGAAAAACAAAATAAATTTTATTTAAGGAGTTGGATATAATTAACCATTACTAGTATAAGTTGCATGCCAATCTGGGCATGAAAAAGATTCATATATTACTTATTGGGTTTGCTGTATTCATGAAAGCAACTACGTTTTAAAATAAATCAATTTAAAAAATGTTCATTGTAATAACTTTCATAATTTGGATATCTGGCTATTTTCTGTATATCCATATCTGTATTCAACTCCGAAAAAATATCCATATCCGGCTAGATATGGATTTTCATAACTACATCCAGTCCTGATCCAGATCTGCTAACTGTATCCATTTGCATTCCTACACATGACTATTTTTTGTCTGTAATGCACATCAAAAGCCAGTGATTAGGATATACTTTAGTAGAAGTAGAGAGAAAAAACAAAAAGCAAAATCATAATGATTGAATATATAGCTTCTAACCAAGTAATTAAACTAAAGGGGAAACTAATCTGACAACTTAATGCCGTACCTCAACTAATACAATTCTAGGAAGACCCTTACATGTTGATGTGGCTTTTAGAATCTATTAGCATAGTATCCCTCTTCAAACTACTTACATGTTGATACATGTCCAAATTGGAGACTACACTCACTTCAAACTATCATAATTCATTGGATTAAAAAATATTTGACTTTATTTTTTTTAGTCATTTTTTATATTGCATAAACAACAAAGCCTTTGACCCAACATTTTAGGGTTAGCTATGTGAATTCTTCATGCATTTTAGACGTCATTGGTTATCAAATTTGCTTTGCATGATAATATAGCTTTCACTTTATTAGCTGAATTAGAACTTCGGAACTTCTTATAGCTTGTCTTTGCTAGTTACATGGAGACAAAAAAAGAGAGAGATTGTGTAGAAGTTAAGCACAGTCTTGCCACGGCCTGGAATGACAACTCTATTTCTTCAGGAAACCTTCTATTGGCATTGTGGCACAAGTTTCTTTCTCTGAGATGGAAAGGTACATTCAATTGCATGATTAGCATAATCATTACGTACAAGACAAGACAGTATTAGAGTTAGCACATAGTTGGGTTAGATTTGAAGAAGGCTTATAAAATAATAGAGTTGGAGTTGGGGAATCCTATTTCAGTATTTCTTGTTGGTTGTTACCTCAGGTTCAGGTCAAGGATATAAATCAGGTGAGACTTGAATTGAGGATTCTAGCTTGATTTAAAGGATAAACCAAGGTTAGGAACAGCTGGCCAAGTTGGATATGTCTATTTGAATCCAAATTAGACGAGACCCAATTTGTCACAAGTGGTTATTTAATTTTAAATTTCAGCGATATTAAGGAAATATCAAAATAATGTGTTTTGTACATGCAGTTCGAGAGGTTGAAAAATGGTAACTTGTCTTCCATCATCACGTTAGAAGACCATCATCTTGATTCAGCGCTTCAAGATTTACAAAGTGACTTATCTCATCTGGATAAGGTATGGTAAGGATTTATTTTATCATTGTGGCTAGAGCCTCGCTATTAATTTAATTGACAACAACCTATTGGCTTGCTGTTCAGGCAAATGAACATTTGGGAAGCATTTTCCCCTCATTAGAGGAATTCCCTGGCAGTGGCAATGCATTTGAGAGGGTACTTGCATTGGAGCTTGAACTTGCAGAAGCATTGCAGGCAAAGAAAACAGATTTACATCTCCAGAGGTATAGCATATGGTGCTTTTAACATGCATACTATTATTTCTAACAATTTGGAACCTCCTTAGAATTTCCTGATTATTCATCAGGTTAATTATTCTGCATTCTTCTCCAAAAAATCCCACCCACTAATTTATTTTGAACTTTAAGGGTATAAGAAATATTTTACCTTTTTTTTGGAGGGAAAGGATGGGGCCTCAAATCAAAAGGCCCAGAATTCCATTGTTCCAGAAAATATATAGAACTTTGTCTATACCACCTTTTACAATATTGACATGTATAAAAGAGTTGGAGATGACCAAATGAATAACTTACTACAAATTTCTTCTTCTACTTCTTCTTCTTCTTCTTCTTCTTCTTTTGTAAGAGGAAAGGTGGGGCCTTATAATTGAAAGTCCTAACTTATTTATTATTTACCTCACAAAATAAGTAAAAAATGACCATAACCACCCGACACTTAGCTCATTAAAGATAATATTGTAGTCAAACCACACAAAAAAACATTAACACCGTACATATTACTCTAAAAGAAAACAAACAACATTATTCTAAAATCGCCACCTCAATCGCCTAACTACATATCGATGTAGTTAGAGCCCACAAAAGAAAACAATAGGTTTGAGAAGAGTACAATTAAGCCACATAAACTCCAAAATACATAAACCAAACAAGCTACTGCTGCTATTTAAGGATGATCACTGCTATTTGAGGATGATCACTTTAACTCTATCAATGTTCCTGCATCTCAGTGGCAGAACTTCCACTCGAGCATCCCTCTTGCAGCATCTAGTGCCATCTCTCTCATTTTTTTTTTTTAATCTTGATAGCCTCCTTCCCTGCAAGCCCCTTATGTATCCCTAAACAATGCCTTCCGTTACTTGGGTAGGTATCTGTTGATTCTAAGTTGGTGACTAAAGCAATCGTGTCAATTCAAGAATCAATATAGGAGATTTGACTTGAGATGAGTTTAAGCGATTGCAGATGTAGGGAAAGCACAACAAATAACGAGGTTTGACTTGGTGCGATGCCAAGCGTAATTTCTTAGTTGAACGTCAACAGATTGATATGATCTTTATATTAATGATTAAATACAAAATCTCATAAATAAAGCTCTCTTCTCTCTAATTAGAAGCTCTTAAAAATTAAAGATAAGATTTTATCAAGCATCCACCCCTCCAATGGAAGAGAGATGTATTTATAGTTTTCTAAATTGGTAATCAGTTACCATCCTTATAGATTTAGACATCTAGAGGTTTCCTTGTACATATAGAAGAAGGAATCTTGAATAAAAGGAGATAGCATTTTGGTTGAATTCAAATAGTAGCCTTCGAGATCACATGCATGGCCCGTGATAATCGGGTGTTGTAGTCGGATTGAGTTATCTTTAGATGGATTTTCATGGGTTTGAGTGTCTTTATAAACTCAATTGTATAATGGGCCTTTGCAATCTTTTAGGCTTGTGGGGGTCATTTTATGAAACAACAATAGTCTCTTACTCCTAAAGCTCTTGGAGTATTCAACCTGGAGCATGTAGCCTAGTAGCTTATGTTTGGCAACTTGAACAAACTTTAACCTTAACCCCAAGGAATGAGTGAACATGGATGATCCTCTAGGTCTTTCAATCTCATGCCCGAAGAAAAAGTAGAAGTCGACAGCATGAAACCAAATATTAGCGGGTTGGGTACTCACTTTTTGTCTAATTAGCAGCAATTTCGGGAAGACAAATTTGGGCGATTTGTGGTTGCTCGAAGGATTTTAAGAATAGGCTGCCCGGAGGCGAATGAACCTTAGCACTTGATTTTTTTTTTTGTGTGCATGATCAAAGGCTAAATGTTTATACTTTCCATGAGACTATGGGAATCCAATAAGAGTTTGGTTTGACTGTCCGGAGTACTTACGTTTGATGTAGGTTTACATGAGTGGCTGTTCCATGATGGTGCCCTTCCATAGAAAAATATGAGAATCCAACAAGGTCTCTAGGTATGAAAGAGCGCCACGGGCCAGTCAGATATCTAAGAGTTGTTATAGATAGTAAATCGATTCTTATTATTGAACTCGATGTTCATATTGGACAGTATTGCCAGTCACTAGTTTTGCTGGCTGGAAAATCAAAACTCTTCCATTCATGGGAAAGTGAGTGTACATGCAAGTTATAGGTGTACCACTTATGAGAATGTAGCTCAAGTCACTAAAGTAGTTAACCAAACATAAGTAAGTACTAAGTAGTTTGTTAGTCCTTCCATAGACACCTCCCATTCTTTCTTTTTGATTTCATCATTTTCGTTGTCTCATTTCATTCAAATAGGTTCTTAGTCTGTCTCCTCCCACTTAATAAGAAAATAATGTTGCTTGATTGAACAAACATTGTCAGAATCACCATAGACCACATGTATCTATTTTTTATTGTTAACAAAAATGCGGTGAAACCGTTATGTTTTTGTCCTTTTGATTAGAGTCCATAATAATGGGCAGGTTTAATTAATAAAAAGAAAAGTGGAGGCCCTCATTTGCTAGTATTTTGGTTTGTAATATATTATTTCTCAATGGCCCACCCTTTCTCTAAATCTTATCAATGATCGAACTTACAGATATGAACTAAGTGACATTTGATGAGTAAGATAGAACAAGAGGGAGGGATATGGAAAGAATGAAGTGATTTTAGAAGACTTTCCGATCATGAGAGGTTACTTAATAAAGTTATTCTCTTGGCCACTAATGGTTTAACTAAAGAGATGTGTATAGCAGTCTACTTATGCTATAGGCACAATAAGGTTGATTGCCCTAAGCTACTTCAACGAAACTAAAAAAAAGAAAAGTTGGATCCTTGTTCACTGAGCAAGGTGCTTGCGTAAATGAAACATAAGTAAGTAGTTTGTCAGTCCTTCCATAGATGCCTCCCATTCTTTCTTTTTGATTTCATCATTTTCATTGTCTTATTTCGTTCAAATAGGTCCTTAGTCTGTCTCCTCTCACTTAATTAGAAAATAATGTTGCTTGATTGAACAAACATTGTAAGAATCACCATAGACCACCTGTATCTATTTTTTATTGTTAACAAAAATGCGGTGAAACCCTTATGTTTTTGTCCTTTTGATTGGAGTCCATAATAATGGGCAGGTTTAATTAATAAAAAGAAAAATGGAGGCCCTCATTTGCTAGTATTTTGGTTTGTAATATATTATTTCTCAATGGCCCACCCTTTCTCTAAATCTTATGAATGATCGAATTTACAGATATGAACTAAGTGACATTTGATGAGTAAGATCAAACAAGGGGGAGGGATATGGAAAGGATGAAGTGATTTTAGAAGACTTTTCGATCATGAGAGGTTACTTAATAAAGTTATTCTCTTGGCCACTATTGGTTTAACTAAAGAGATGTGTATAGTAGCCTACTTATTCTATGGGCACAATGAGGTTGATTGCTCTAAGCTACTTGAACGAAACTAAAAAAAGAAAAGTTGGATCCTTTTTCACTGAGCAAGATGCTTGCGTAAATGAAGGTAGGAGAATAGCTGACTCTTGTCTAGAGGGAAGGCAAGGTTTGACAAGAAGAATAGACTGATTCTAAGAAAGGCATGAAAAGCACACAAATTAAAGGAGAGATCTCTTTGAATTTAATCAAGAGAAATATCAATAAGCTTATTGATATTCTCAAGAGAAATATCAATGTGTTTATCCTATAAAGACAATCAATAGAATCCTAGTTGAATTTAGTCAACTTTATTTTCTATCTCAATTTAGAAGTACTGCAATAGCTCTTGTAAGATCTACCTATCGCTCAATGGCTATCCCCTTTTATAAAGATCCATTTCCATATCTTATTGAGTGGGGATCCTGATCCTGATCTATATCCAGGAATCCAAATTTAGTAGAGAAAGTGGAACCAACTTCAACTCATATGTAATCCTGCCTAAGCACTTGCTAGATTAGTTGCAACATTAAGCTTCCAAAGGCCAGCAATGCACATATATGGGCAATCTCTATCTAGATAAAAAAAAATATCGAATCTTCAAGCTGTTCCGGTTCTAGGGATTGGATCAACGAAACTCTAAGGATTTGCCTTAGCTCCACTGGACATAAAGTGAGAAAGTCTATTTTCTTTCTTAACTCTACATGCCTTCATGGGTTACCTATGCCAAGAGTTGCTTAACGACAACAAAGGCGATGAAACTCTTGCCTGCTGTGGTAGGGCAGCTTTTTTGTTTCACATCCAACAAACAAATTGTTATAGGTTGATTACATATTCACGCTATACCAAAGAAGAAGCAAGTCTTGGAGGATAAGCTCCGAGGATCATTAGTATGTTTAGCCGGAGTCGGCTATTTGTGAAAAGTTTGCATGAGTGAAAGGATTTACAATTTGAATGACTATATTGTTGATTCCGCTTGCTTGAATTACATGACAGGCAATGCGAAGAAGTTTCTAAATATGCATCACTATGATGGAATTTAGGCTGTTGTGACAGCGGACACCTTGATTTGTGAAGCACATGGGTGATGCTATGATTGTTGTGAGATTTGGTAGGGGACCGCATACTTTGTCGGTGTACCAGTGCCCCTCATTGGTGCACACACGAGTAAGCTCTTCTCATTTTTAGTTCTTTTACACGGGAAATTTTTAAGCATTATGTTTTTAATATACTCTTTTAATCGGGTTGCTCAGCCAACTTTTAAAATCTTCTTCTAGTACACTTTAATGATTGGTCGTGGTTCGACGTGCTATTTTTCTGCTCTTTCAGCCGGTACCGGAGCCCTCCTAGCTCAACAGGAAAGCCTCTCATCCTGGCCACATCTTTCATTTCAATGCAACAAGGCACGGGTCTAAACCATTTTATTTGATGCTAGTTCCATCAAGAGTCAAGAAAAAATGGTCGTCATTTCATATTTTGCTTACTAAGGATCTAGCATTTCTAAGCAACTTTTACTCCAAGTGATTGAGTGAAGGATGTGCTATTCCCCAGTCAATTTCTTTTTGATAGAAAGGCATTTTGGACGCCTTGGTTTATAATACCTTGATGGTATTTGCATATATAACCTTCTTGTCTAGCTTTCAGAAAGAAAAACCAATAGGGAAAATATAATAAAAAAGCGACAAAGCAGTCCAGCAGCGTTCTTTATCTCGCTTGCCGTATTGGAATTTGGTGTCCCGAGAGTTAGACCTCTTGGATTAGATTCTCTTTTGTAATTGAAGATGCAGTCAACCTTCTCCCATTATGTAAATATTTTCTTTGTTTTTTCCTTCTCTCTTCAAGTTATCTCTTTATTTTAGAGTAGTGGATAAGACCACTCTATTGAAGAACAAAGAAGAAAAAAAAGAATGGACTCGGCGAAGTGCTCTTGATTCTAGCCAGCTATAATGAGGAGGACAACAGACAAATCAACATATGAAGATGTCCACATTGGTTCCCATTATATTCCCACATCCATGGGGATTTCAAACATAGAGACATAACGTTCAGGCAAAACTCTACACAACATGCTCTAAAGTCAGTTAATAATTCGACTGGAGCAAGCAACGACTGGAGTCTTGACGGTCGATTCTAATTCAAAATTTGTTTTCTTGCATATTAAGATGTATTTTGAAAGTCAAAATAGTGAGAGGCAATAGATCGCTCATAATTGTTCTGTTAAGTAATTTTCCTTTATCACTGGTGTTCCCTTGCACCCAAAAATCCTGATTTCTGCTCGTTCCACTTAGAATAGAAAGGGAAACCGATAGTAAAGGTGAAAAACACCAGTAGGGTGAAGACCAGTGTGAAACTAGTAGTGAAGGTATTGGACTCTTAGGACAGTAGCGAATCAAGCCCCTTCACTATTTGAAGATATTTATTGTAGCTCGAGGACTTGTTTTCCGTAAAATATGTTGTACTTGGTCGTTTAAATCGGATCTCCATTTCGATCCAACAAGGAGTTTATTATGATCAGTGCAGTGGGATTCATGGAACTGATCATACCTTTGTGCGTGTGTCCGTACTGGGAAACTTTGGCTCCGCCACCACTGCTTATCAGCTACAATGTGAGATGGATGATGATAAGCTTGCCACGCCATAAACATTATCCTCTTATCTTTTGGCTTCTGGTCTACTCAAAGTAGGTTTGACTCTTTGGAGAACTTAGATCTGACTCTAGGTGATTTACTACCCATTTTTAGTGATGGATCGTGTTAATGGAAGCTTTCGTTTTGGCATCATATCATAGTCTGCTTAGATAAGACCTATGTTCTATGGGATCCATAGGCTACTTAAGTGAATCTGATGCCACATGGAGAGTTTGCAACTCGCCGTAAGTCGAAAGTTAGTATAAATAATCGAGTTGGTTTTGGAGAGTAAGTCACCTATGTTATCAAGACGAATTAGTTGAACAATTTGACCACATGAATTAATACCTCGTGAAGTGAGCATTGTCTTATTGGAAACAAGTGTCGAATCTGGTGTATTAACTGAGTATCACCTCATTAAATGGGGAGTGGTTGAGATGAAATCTTGAGATCCAAGGTATGGATCATATTTTCTTGATAGGAGTGAAAAACTGACGACCACTTTTTAAATTTTTGAAAAGTTGGTTTTTTCGAAGGACGGTGGAGACAAGTTATTGTCTGTGGCACATATATCAGTTAGGTAGTTACATTTTCATCTTGAAAATCACATTTGTTCAGGATAAATTTTCATCAACTCTTAGAGGGAAAAATTTTTGCTACCTTGTTGTCTTGCCGAAGAGAATTCAGGATTCTTGTGTTCTTCATTTCTCGGCTTCAAACTTCTAGGCCATAAGGTTAGTCTTTATTTCCTCTCTCTTTGCTTTTATAGTTATGTTAGATCTGGATCTCCCACCTCTTTTTCCTCTTTTTCCAATGGATCTGGTAATCCTTTTTGGAAAGGGAAGGGAGTTGTCTAGTTTAAAAGAACTGTTAATATTATGATTGATAGGTTGGAGGATAATAAGGTGGATTTATAGTCAAGGAGTCTGCTCATTCAACGGGATCTACCATGGCCCAAATTTCCAACCAAGAGGTAGAGCTTTTTATGAGAGATTCCCTTTCCCGAAGGTACTATTATCTAAAATTCTAGAGATAGTCAAGTTATCACCAGTGCTCTGGATGGATTCATTGGCGTGTATACCCATGCCCTTAAATTAGGACTTAGGTTTCTCCTTTCCTCCATTTAGGTGCAAATACTTCAATATTATGGCATTGGGTTGAATTACATAACTCCAAATGTCTTAAGGTCTGTAAATTCTTTCAACATACTTTAAGGTCTGTAAATTCTTTCAACATACTTTGTTTTCTTATGTGTATCCTTCCTACCGCCAAACTCTTCAACTTCTACTACACCAAGTCGACTAGACCCAATAATTCTTGGATATACTTTGCTACCCGACTTGGGAAGAAGCATTTTGTTGACGACCTCTCGAATATCCCAATGATGAATTATGGAAAGCGTTTCACTTACTTTAGGAAAAAAGGAGGTCGATGTTGGAGGGTGGGGTGCCCTATCCTCCCTAAATTATGCATACGCCAAGATCTTGTATGAGCTCCCATCTTACTAGAGGAATGTAGACTATCCAATAGAGGAATGCACTTAGTTGCCGCCGAGATCAGTGGGGCGAAGGGGCCTGATGAATTCCCAATATTCTTAGTACCTTGAACACATACCTTGAACTATTTTTGTTCTTTGCAGAGTTTGACAACCTCAAAAGCATGTCAATTATTGATAAAAAAGGGGTCCTTGCCCTCCACGATGCTGACTTGGAGAAGGGAGATGTGCAAAAGCCTTCAACAACTTCTCAAGTTTTCATGGTGAGTTCCCCTCCTCCAGTTGCATATGAGAAGGCGAAGAGAAAGCCTCCACTTCCGAAAAGGAGCAAGAAAGAATAAGATTGTCAAGACCCCATTGTGAACCAGATGCTAAGGCACCACCCATAAGAGCCAGCCTGCCAAGGAACTCAAGCAGCCGCTATAGGCGAAGCTTGGAGAGAGGATCTGGACTGCTGAAAAAGCTCGCTGAGATGTAAGGGTCAACACTCAGCAGGACCCTGTAAAATCCAACGATTTAGGAAAGAAAATAGTGGGGCAAGACCCTCTTCATTCTTCATTCAAACTTATGAATGTCAATTCTGGGGTTTCCGCCTTATTATAAAGAAAAGAAAAAATTGGACTGGGGACTTGAACGATGATATCGCTAATTCCGACCACTTATTTTTATACAAAATTGGATGTCAATGTAGTCCAACATCACCTCCCTTTTGTATTACACTCGAATCCTTTCGGTTGCATTCATACGGTTGGCGTTCTTATTAAGGAGGCAGTCCCTGCTGTGGTGGAGCAAAATGACAACGAGACAAACTTTTTTGTCGTGCCTGTCATGGCATTATGGAGACATGCCTCTGTGATGAAGTTGCTAGAGGTAGCATAGGTAATGACACATGAAAGAAATTAATGAGGTAGCATAGGTAAAGACATGGGATAGAGCAAAAATCGGCTTATCCCCTAGTGCCCCCGAAAGAAATTAATATGGGAAACGACGACCACTAATGCGGTAGATACTCAAGCAAAAGTTGTTACTAAGCCCCTGAACACCTCCAAGCCTGGGATAGTAGCACCTGAGGGTCTTGTACCGTATGTTCTTTCGTCTCATAAAACTTCAATAAAACTTGTCTTCATTATTTTACTGCTTTAGTACTCTCTCAAGGAAACTCTGTAGTTTCTGGATAACATGTGCAGGTAGTTCTGATTTGAGTACTCATCTAGATTTTGAGTACCTATAGATAGGAGATGATCTTATGGACAAGCTTCCTTTTACAGGAGAAGATTTTTTGTAGAAAGGTGACGATTTTGAGTACCCTATGTTAACTCACAGTTTGGCAAGTTCATATCATAGAATCAAAGCTTAGGAACCTCCATGTATATGCTTATATAACCTATCTTACAATTATAAAATAGAGTATATTCTTAACGAAGTGTATTTTTATTTGATTATTTTGTTTCATACAAGTCTGGCTTAATACCTTATCGATAACAGAAATTCTAAAAAAGAAGTCAAAATTTTTTTAAGGATAAATGAGATTGAGTAGAAGTGAAGCCAAAGATAATTGTTGGTAGTATCTTTTATAGCTTTTCTGCATTTTAGGAATGTGTAGGTGGTTGGCCCTCCAATTCTAGGTTTCGTGTCCAAGAACTTTGTTGATTTTGTACATACCTTTCCATTTAGCCGTAAACTTTCCATGGCTTTGATTCTTGCTAGTGATGTCCGTCATATGAAGTGGACCAAGTTGCGTTCATAGGATAGCATTTGTTTAATGTTGGAGTTGTAGTGTTCGGCTATTTTGTGGTAATGGGCAACTTGTTTGGATAATGCGATGTCTTTTAACTCATTAATCAGTATTAAGCTTATTTAAAATCCTTCATTGTTGCCATTGTTGTCAAAGTGGCATATCATGAATTTGACGCTAACTTTTGTTGGGGTCACTGCTTCAGTCCCATAAATGAGATGGAAAGGAGTTCCCCAATTGCATCTTTGTAAGCCATATAACCAGGGGACTCCTAGCAACTCTTCAATCCAGTCACCTTTTGATTCACACATGCTTTTGGAGGGCGTGGAAGATCTGTTTGTTTGCAGTTTCAACCAAACTATTGGTCTGGGATGGACGATTGAGGTGAAGTGGGAGCGATCTTGCACTTAGAGTAGAAGTCTTTAAACTATCGGTAGTCGAACTGGGTACCATTGTCAATGACAATAGCTCAAGACTTTCCAAACCTACAGATGATAAATTTTCAGATAAAGCGTATTATTTTTTGGAAAAGATTGTAGCCAGCGGTTCTGCTTCGTCCATTTGGTGAAGTAATTGATAGCAACTATCGGGTATTTGCACTAACTAGTGGCCACTGAAAAGGATCTCAATAAGTCAAGTCTCCATTGAGCAAACAATAGGAGATTGAACGGCGTTGTCAATTCGACTGGAGCAGTTCAGACTTTAGAGAGAATTTTTGGTAGTGATCATAGCTCTGGACAAGTTGATATGCATCTTGTTTCATTTTGGGCCAATAGAATCCTTGTTGGAGAGCTTTGAGGCCAATAGAAGCCTTGATGGTTTCCGCACTCTCCTTCGTGGATCTCCCATGGACTTGATCCGCTTGCTATGGTGCAAGACACTTGAGATATGAATTTAAGTTCATTGAGGAGGAGTTGCAGTGAAGAAGTCGCCGTTGAGGGTGTATTTATAGGACCACCTGCGTCTTTCCTAACTTCTCAAGTGTCCGTAGGTAGTTCATCATCTATGAGATAATTAATGGTGTCATCCAACTTAGAGATTGATTAACCCTCATGATCTCTCTTGTCTTGATGCTTGGTTTGGCTAACAAGGCAATTTGGATTGTTCTTCCGAGTTTGGAGTCGCATATGAGGCGAATTTAGAGAGTGCATCAGTCTTAGTATTTTATTGTCTTTGGAGATCTAGCCAACTTGAACCCTCTAAAAAGAATTGATCAAGTTCTTAATATAGGAGAGATACTCGGTTAATTGGGGCTCATTTGCCTTGTACTCTACGTAGATCTAGCATACCACAAGTATAGGAGAGATACTCGGTTAATTGGGGCTCTTTTGCCTTGTATTCTCTGTTGATCTAGCATTCCACAAGTTTAGAGTCACTCAGAATTGCAACCTTAGTTATTTTGATATGTTCGATGAGCTTTACTCATGTTATTACGATCCCATATTCAACATGGTTATATGAGGTCCGAAATTTGAAATGGCGAGCGTGCTATGATACTTCACCATTTCGAGTTCACAAGAGGATTCATTGAATCCATATAGACTACCCATGTATTTAAGTTGTCGGATGGTTTTAGCGGACTTAGATCTCTCGGAGGTGTGGATACTTCGATTTCACTCGCCTTGCCCTCTTTAATCGTGCACTCAAAGTAGTTTCTGTTACTTGGTGTGGCGAGTACCAGATGTCGAACTTGGTACGCTCGACACTCCAGTTTTGCATGTGCCCCGACTTTTCGAAGTTGGTGAAGTTAGGTCAATTTAGTATGTTTTACAATACAATGATCACTTGAGCATGAAACGAGCGTAGCTTCCAGGGGTGTTTACCGAGGCATAAACAAGTTTTTATTGTGGAGTAGTTTATTTTAGAATCCTTGAGAATTCTACTCACATAGTAGATTGGCTATTGGAGCATTGATTCTTGATGAACGAGAATTAAAATAAGAGCGTCGTTTGAGACGGCGGTATAGACATAAAGGTTCTTACGTAGGAATGGGCGAGTCAGTGGTGGTGATTTGAGATATCTCTTTTGATCATCAAATTCTTCTTGTGCTTTTCCAAGCTGTTCGATTTCTAGAGTTTTCTTGGAAACAGGAGTCGTGGGTTTTCAAATTGTCTATGAAAATCTTAAAGATATGGATGGTCTTTTCTGCCGACTTGGCTAGAATTCGACTCATCATGGCGAGTTTGCCATCCAATAACTGTATGTCTTAGATGGTCTTTGGTATCTTCATGTTCAGAATTGCGAAGTTCTTCTAGGTTTGTCTCGATAACTCTAGAGATGATTATAAGTTTGAGGAATTTCCCTGAAGTTTTCTCAGAAGCGCATTTGGAGGTGTTTAACTTTATATGACATTTCCTTATAATTGATAAAGTCTCTTGTACGTTGGGGACGTGACGAGTTTTGGAGACTTCACTGACATATTTTCAACGTAAGCTTCTATATATCTCCCAATCTGGGGTTCGAAGATCTTGTTGCTAAGGCGTTAATACGTATCTCTTGCATTCTTTTCACCAAAAGGCATTAGTTTTGACATATACCTTGATTAATAATGTAAAGTTCTCATCTCGTCGCCCTCAACTATCTGAATCTGGTTATACCTTGTGAAAGCATTTATGCATATGAGTTGCCTAGATACAGTTTATGAGCTAGTCTACTCATGGCAGTGGGAAGTAGTGTTTTGGACATGCCTTATTGAGGTCATTGCAATCGACACATTCACTATTTGCCATTAACTTTTCGACTAGTACCATGCCGGCGAGCCACTTTGGGTATTGGACTTCGCGTATAAAGGTAGTAGCTAGGAGCTTGTTGACTTCTTCCCCAAATTTTCTCTTCCCAGGGCCAATGTTGTGCTTCTGCTTCACCGGATTGTAAACAAGGTCAATATTCAACTTATGAGAGATGATCTTGTTGTCAATCCCCTCCATGTATTTGGGGGCTCATACGAAGATGTTTGTGTTACTCCGTAAAGTGTATCAATTAGAAGCGAACAAGATCCTGGAGAGATGCTCCGATCTGAATGGTTTCCAGTTGACCCCTTACCTAAAGAAGAGTTGTTTCTTCCGGCAACGTGGGACAGAGGTTCTCGATCTCATCTCGGAGTGTAAGTTTCTATTTTTAACTTAGTTGAATTCTCATTTATAATTTTTAACGATTAATTTGGAGAAGTTTGACCTTTGATCCTGTTTTGGTTGTGGTCAGGGAGAACTTAGAGTTGTCTTTTACTTGATGATCTTTCTGACTCGATGTTCTAACAGGGACATAACTTGGAGAGTGTAGACCATAGCCCCTAAGGTATTAAGAGAGGTGTCTGAGAATGAGGTTATAAGGAAAGGTAACACTTAGGATGGTGCACTTGACTGGGAAAATAACTTACTATGGAGCTTCTTGGAAAGACGTATAGAGAGGTACGGTCCTTATGATAGGAGTCTCTATTCCACTATCAAGGATCCTTGGGTCCTCGTGGGTTCCTTCTCCTTGATCTCCTTCTCCTTGAAAGCATCAAGGAAGATGACCACTTGAGATACCTGTATTGACAAGAATTCTTCTCACCTCAGGCCCAACCATGTCATGATGACTACGCCATCTTCATGAGGAATCTGGACTCTTTCTAAGTCCTTGGTGGAGAATATATATCTCAACTTCTTAGTCGCTTAGGAGTATTTTAAGTAGTATTTACCGTCTTGGCATACTTTTTGAAAGCGGAGTATGATGTTCCTTGTGCAACTAATCTAGATAAATAGTTAACTCCACAGATTTTAGCTTTAGTTTCCAAATCCATCTTGACTTGAACTTGCCACCTTATTTGTTGCTGGAGGATTGTCGAATGACTTCTTTACAATGTTCATGAGATAACCCTTCTTGATGACATTCTCTGTATCTCTTTTGAGCAGATAACAATTTTCTGTAGTGTGGCTTGTGTCCTTGTGATATTACAGGAATATTGGGGATTTTGCCTCTTGTGCGAGACTTGGCTTGGAGAGTAATTCTGAACTTGGGCGAGGATCTGAAACGTGTTACGTTCAGAGGAGTGAATTCCTCTTCGGGACCAGGTCGTTGATGTCCCTGTTTCTTGTTGGTTTGGCATCTCAGAGGGATCCACTTTCGCTTCAGGGACTTGTCCTGTTTTTCGTCTTTTGGAGTTTTGACTAGCATGAGTTCTTGAACAGTAACTCGAAGTTTTTACTATGACATATATGTTAAACCTGTCAAGCAAGTCAATTCGGCTTCCTCTTGGTGACAGAATTTCGGAGCCTCTGATGTTGGATGTCATTCATTAAGGACTTGCCATATTAGAGGAGCAATCCTCTGTTTAGATTCCGATCTTTGTGAAACTCGTTAGGTAGTTCTTTAGGGTTTCGTTGGAGTTCAATTTTGATGAGTGGTACTGGATTCTTTTGTGTGGTTCTAATCACATTGAACTATTGAAATAACAGATGGCGGAATTGATGAAAAGAGTCAATTGTCTTAGTTGATAGCCTGTTGCACCAGCTTATGTACTCTTCTAAGGGTCATTGAGAGTACAAACACATGACTTTGATGCATATTGGAGGTCATAGCTGACTTATTGTTGGTGGTGTGATCATTGGGATCGGTAGTCCCCTCATACTTTCCAAGGTTCATGATCTTGATTTTCGACCCATACTTTAGGATCGAACTGGAAAGACGATTGTTATCCTCGGATTTAGTATGAGTACATTGATGGAGCAGTGCTTTTTTTAGAGTAGAAGAGGACTTATAGTCCTCTTATCACTTCTTTAAACTTTCTTGATGGGTTTAATATTTGGTGGAAATTGTCCATACAAACCTCCGGGGTTCTCAGTGTCTAGTTGCAAGGAGATGGAGGTGGTGGCGCGGCTGTCAAGCCGTCAGCACTTGGTTAAGCGTAGCGATCTGGTTGATGAGTGACAAGTTATCTTCTGAAGTTCAGTTCTGATCACTGTGACATTTGGATTCGCTTGGTTATTTTCTGTATTGGTGCCCATCTTGTTGGTTGGAGGATCATCCCCAGAAGGAGTTTGGTGTTGAGTAGCCTGAGCTCTTGAGTATGCTCCAACCATGGTACATTTATGTTTCCCACAGATGATGCCAATTTTTTATTTCAAAATTAGTGATTACAGCAGTCGAGTCAATTTCAAAAATCAATATGAGAGATTTGACTCGAGAAATACTCAAGCTATTGGAGATGTCAAGCCTACATCCTCCGATGAATGTCGATGGATTGACATGATCTTTCTACTGACTCTTTAGTAAAAGATCTCACGAATAAAGCTCTCCTCTCTGTTTACAAGCTCTCAAAAGTTACAGATTAGAGGCATCCTCCCCTCCCTATGTAGGAGAGGTATATTTATAGTTTTCTAGGTCGATAATTAGTTTCCATCTTGATAGATTTGAAAGTCCCGAGTTTTCCTCATATGTAGAAGAAATCTTGAATCAGGGGATATAGAGTTCTAGCTTCTAGCTGAATTCAAACAATAGCCTTTGAAATATTATCATGAGTAGTCGGATTGAGTTATCTTTAGGTGGATATCCATGGGCTTGAGTTTCTTTGTAATTCCAATTGTTTAATGGGCCTTTTTAACTTTTCGTGCTTGGACCGGTCATTTTCTGAAACAACAATATCTAAATTTCTTCCATTACTTGGGTAGGTATCCATAGACAAATTTCTTCCATTACTTGGGTAGGTATCCTTACACAAATTTCTTCCATCATTTGGGATCAGTGGAACAGAGGATTAACTGAATGGCCTTATGTTTGTATTTTACCATTTGTTGGTAGGTATCCATGTTTTATTGTTGCCAAGATGTTGTTAAAGTTGCAGATAAAATATTAGATTCTCACCATCTCCTTGCCCTGGCCATTATTAGATTCTCACCATCTCCTTGCCCTGGCCATTTCCATGTGTGCACTAGGGTGGAGAATTTAAACATAATGTTTTTTTAAAAAAAAAAAAATTTAATGTTGATATGACTATTTCTTTGCTTCAGCTCCTTCCTAAAGCAACATAACAATGACAAATCAGTGTTCCAGAGCTTCAGGGACATAAACGAACTTCTAAAAGACGTGCTTGAGCTGAAGAGAAGGAATGCAGCCGTGGAAGCTGAGCTGAAAGAGATGCAGGGTCGATACTCTCAGCTAAGCCTTCAGTTTGCCGAGGTGGAAGGACAGAGGCAGCAGCTTGTGATGTCGCTTAAAAGCAGATCACCGAAGAAATCATAGACTGCGCCATTTTTCATGCATGGAGATCAGTACAGCGGAAATATTGTAGCTTTTGTAGATATGAGTATAAGATGTATGATAGACACTGCTGCCTTTCTTGATCACATTCCAGGTCAGAGTTTCACCACCTATAAAGTACTCCATCGGTATGTATTTCTTTGCGTTGTATAGCATTTTTGCTCAGTGGTCACCTTGTAATTAATGTACGCTTAAAATGAAAACTATACTGGTGCTCTTTTTATTTACTATTATTATTATTATTATTATTATTTGGTTTTGTGGGTTGCGGGTGGGGTGATTCCTAATTGGATGTCTTGTTACATATTTCAGTTGTATAAGATAACCACTTGTATAGTTTGGGAGGACAAAACTATACTGGTGCTCTTTTTATTTACTATTATTATCATTATTATTATTATTATTATTTGGTTTTGTGGGTTGGGGGTGGGGTGATTCCAAATTAGATATGTCTTGTTACATATTTCAGTTGTATAAGATAACCACTTGTATAGTTTGGGAGGACAGAATGTCGTATTTTGCTACATGTTTTTTTTTTTTCGTAATAATTGAAAGGAATTTATTGTTGAATGTTGATGAAAGTAGGAAGATTTAACCTTGAGTAAACTAGTTTTTTGACGCCTGCTATGCACGTGTAAGATAGTTAAGGAAACTCATTTAATAATATAATAGAGGATATGTGTTATTTTGAATATGTTTTCTATTCAGCAGTAAAAAAAAGGGGAGTTTCTAAAGGAGGATACAATTTTTCCTGATGAGTCTACTTAATTAAAAACACTTTGTTAAGTGGGCTCACAAGTAAAAGTTGTGTGCTGCTTTAGAAACTCCCGTAAAAAGAACATATTTCTACACTCCATGCCTGTAGCGGTTTCTAATTCTTTTTCACCAAATTTTTTATGGGGTATTAACAGATTTGTCCCTTACATCTTTATAAATTATAATTTAGTTTTTCAAATCTTCATATTTAGTATTTAGTTTTCAAAACCCTCCAAGTTACTACAATTTAGATCCTCTTCCTAACTTCCATTAGCCTAGTTTATTTTTTGACCTGGTTTTTTCATTTTACCTCTTCTTAATTCCTTCTTTTCTCTTTCTCTTCTCTTCTCATTTTCTTCATTCTTCCTCTTCTTTTCTCATTTCTTCTTCCTCCTCTCTTCTTCTTTTATTCATTGGCTTTCCTCCTTCTTCTCTTCTATCTTTCTATGCTTTTCTTTTTTGTTCATAAAGGTATTTAAGTCATTTCATTATTTAAAAAAAGTAAAAATTAAATTCTACCATTGGACGGAAAAACTAACAAACTAACGGAGAGATTAAATTGTAGTAATTTAGAGGATTTGGGAGACTAAATCTTAAATATGAAGATTTGTGAGACTAAATTATAATTTATAGAGATGTAAGGAATAAATCTGTAAATACCCCATTTTTTATATGTGAAGTGACTTATAAAAAGTGAATATATAAGATCTGATCTTTTTTCTTTTTTGAAAATTGTAAAAAGCATCCAAATTAAAATATTGAAGCTATTGAAAATTTATTAGTTTAATAGAATAGCATGTGTTTGGTACTACATTTTAAAGATAGTACCTGATTTCCTTCCATTTTTTTTTCTCCAGGAAAGTGCTTGGTAGTGAATATTATTAATGGTACTAAAATAATAATGATGCATTCTATTGATGGCTCTGCATTAATTAATTGTCATGCCATGAGTCCTGTAATATGTTAATGATTAATTGATTTCCGTTCACTAGTACAAATATCAATATGTATTGATAACTTAAGTTTACGGCTGAGATTTCTTTTGAGGACAATTAGTTTGTAAACTCAAATGTATGTAGCTTCTATTGGAAAAGGATTAGCATTGATTAATATAGTAGAGAAGGTATAACTTCTCGTGAATTGCAATTCCAATCCAACATAAAAATTGACAGAAGGTGACTCTTTCCCTGAATGCACAGTTAATTTCTATTTCCTGTTTAGAGCAAAACAACAGAGATATGTTCATGAAAAAAAATCATTTTAGGAACAAGTTTTTGCTTGGAGATATGGACTTGAATATGATATGATCAAAAACACAAGGTTTAGAATGTATCGAGATATTGCGGTGAATTTGTCACTCGATTCTAATATTTATTTATTTATTTATTCACCTTTCCGATGAATTTTCGGAAGAACTTTAAGAGAGTAGTAATTAGAATGTGATTCTACTGTAATTCACATGCGCACGTTACTGTGCTTTGACCCATAAAGATGCATTTAAAAAATAATAACCGTCAACCTTTGCATAATTTTGAAGTTTTAGTATAGCTGAAAGGAGTTTAATATTGATGTCACAGTAACACAAATTCAAATCTCACTTGACGTGTTTTTAATTATAGATTTTAAAAAAAAAAAAATTAAATTTTGCAGGTTTCAGTATGAAAAAGAGATTTCCATAAAACCTATGGCCATGCATATCTTGCACCCTGTATAATATTTACTAAAACAATAAAAGGCCATGGTGGGTAGGCTATCTTCCATTAACATTAGAAGTAAACACCAATCGGAGGTTGTTTTTCATATACAAACCTTGTTCAATAATAAATACTCTGAAAAAGATAGCATCGATTTTGATTCTAAGCTCTCTTAGACACTTTCAGGCTAAGTTATGTTTGGTTTGTTAGACAATAGAAGAAAGAAAAAATAAATGGAAAAGGAGCCCAAAAAATAAAAAATAAAAAGAAAGATATGGAAAAGGAGAATAGAAAAAAAAAAAAAGATTCAAAGAGAACAAAGACAAAATATGAAGAATTAATGATAAATTAAAAATAAAATTAAAAAAATTAAGAAGAAGAAAGTTTAGAAAGTTATTTTCCATTATTTGAATGGTGAGAAATATTTAAGGATAAGATAGTTTAAGATAACTAAGAGGAAATAAAGCTAAAATTTTTTTCTCGTCTTTCTTTTTTATTTGCTAAGAATTTTCTCATGTTTTTCTCTCTCTTAACCAATAGAAAATGGAGAAAATGTTCCTTGGTGTTACCATCACTTAGAATGATGATGGGAGAGCCAGTTTATTTTAAATTTTTAACTTTATTCTAAATTTATTGTTTTTTTCTTATATTTTCTTTTTAGTTTCCTTTTAAGCCAAACAACAAAGAAAATCTTATTTTCTTTTTCATTTTTGTTCTTTTTTTTTTTTTTTTCCATTTTTTCTTTTTTTGTTCTTTCATTTTCTATCGAACCGAATATAACCTTACTCCTTACTAAACAATAGAAAGTAAGTTGCTTTCCTATACTCTCTCTCTCTCTCTCTCTCTCTTTCCACTTTCTCTCAAACCAACAACAACTACAACAACAACTACTAAACTTTTAATCCAAGTATTTGGGGTAGGTTACATGAACCAAAAAAAAAAAAAATCACGCCGGGTCGATCACTTTGATAGTCCTTCTCCATTCATTTCTATCAAGTAATATATCCTCATTTAAACCTCTAGAATCCATATATTTTCGTATCACATCCATCCATATTTTCTTCGATTTTTCTTTTGTTCTTTTAACTTGTCCTACATTGATAAACTCTCCTCATCGAACTGGTGCATTTGTACGCCTACATTGCACATGACCAAACCATCGTAAGCGATTTTCTAGTATCTTCTCATCGATGGGAGCTATACCTACTTTAGCACGAATATCTTCATTTCTCACTTTATCTCTCCTAGTGTTGCCGCATATCCAGCAGAGCATGCACATCTCTGTTACACTTATCTTCTGTGAATGACGTTTCTTTATAGCCCAACATTCCGTGTCATATATTAAAACTGGTCTAATAGCAGTCTTATAAAATTTTTCCTTCAATCTTAACGGAATGTTACGGTCGCATAAAACTCCAATTGCCCTCCTCCATTTCAACCAGTCAGCTTGTATCCTATGCTTAACATCATTATCGATCTCTCCATCATTCTGAATAATAGAACCCAAATACCTAAACTAACTGCTCATTTGTATCTTTTGTCCATCCAGTTTACAACATTATAGTTTATGGTTCGTCGTTTACTAAATTTACACTCCATATACTCTGTTTTAGATTTACTCAATCTAAAACCTCTATATTCTAATGTGTGCCTCCATAACTCTAACTTTGCATTTACCCCTGCTCTTGTCTCATCAACTAAGATAATATCATCAGCAAATAATATACACCAAGATATCTCATCCTGAACAGCTCTACTAAGCTCATCCATCACTATAACAAATAAGAATGGGCTCAATGCAGATCTTTGATGTAATCCAATTGTGATGGAAAAGTCACTTGTTAAACCACCACATGTTCTGATATTGGCCACTACTCCATTATACATATCCTTAATTATATCGATATACTTGATGGGAACTCTTTTCTTCATCAACATCCACCAAATATCTCTCGTGGTACCTTATTATAAATTTTCTCTAAGTCAATGAATACCTTATGCAAATCTCTATTTCTCTTTCGGAATCGCTCTATAAGTTGACGAAACAAATGAATAGTTTCTGTCGTCGATCGCCGAGACATAAATCTAAACTGGTTCTCCGATATTTTAACAGTTTGTCGCAATCTATATTCAATTACCCTTTCCCAAAGCTTCATAGTGTGACACATGAGTTTTATTCTCCGATAATTAGAACAACTCTGAATATCACCCTTATTCTTATACATACATACTAGGGTACTCTTTCTCTATTCATTTCGCAATTTCTTAATTTACCAAATCTTGTTAAAAATATCTGTCAGTCATCTCACTCCAATCCCTCCTAAGTATCTCCATATCTCTATAGAAATCTCATCTGGAGCAACAGTTTTTCTTAATTTCATCCTCTTCAAAAACTCTTTTATTTCAGACTCATTAATTCTGCGCATAAAACTACGATTCATATCCTCACATTGAATAGTAAAATCTCCCAAATCTTGAGTAAAACTATAATTATATAATCTATCAAAATAATTTTTCTATTTTTCTTTAATCTCTTCATCTCGAATTTGAACCGTCTTATCATTATTTTTAATACACTTTACAGTATATAAGTCTCTAGACTTTCTCTCTTTTATTCGAGCAATTCTATATATATCCTTTTCTGCCTCTTTATTTCCAACTTCTCGTACACTTGTTTATATAATTTAGATTTTACATCCTGAACAGCTTTCTTAGTCTCCTTCTTCGCTAGTTTAACTTCTCAAAACTTATTCCATCATTATTATTATTCATCTTCAAATCTCTATAAAGGTCTCGCTTAATCTTAATAGTATTTTTTATCTTTTTATTTCACCATGATATATCCTTATATGGTGGAATACTATCTCTCGACTCACCAAATATATCTTTAGCTATTCTTTTAATCCAGCTAGCCATTTTGTTCCAAGTTATATTAGAATCATCATGGTCACTCCAATCTGCTTTTTATAATACTCTATCTACAAAAACTTTTTAATTATACTCTAATCGCCACCACTTAATTTTGGAATCTAACTTACACTTAATCTTTCTAAATCTCTTTATAATTTGAATATCTAAAACTAAGAGTTTATACTAGGTAACTACACTCTCACCTGGTACTACCATACAATCATACAACTAGCTCTATCTACCCTCCTAGTTAAAAAAAATCTATTTGACTTGCATTCGATCCACTTTTAAAAATAATCAAGTGAGAAACTCTCTTTTTAAACCAAATATTCACTAAAATCAAATAATAAGACAAAGTAAAATCTAGAATTGAATTACTTGCTTTATTTTTTTCTCCAAAACCAAATCCTCCATCTACACTATTAAACCCATTACGACTAGTTCATACATGCCCATTGAGATCACCACCAATAAATAGTTTTTTCCTAATGGGTATTTCTTATACTATCTCATTTAGATCATCCCAAAATTGATATTTACTGAATTCATCAAGTCCTACTTGTAGTGCATATGCATTAATGATATTAAAAATCTCTTTATCTAAAATAAGTTTAACTAATAAAATTATATCACAATTCCTCCTAACTTCCACTACATTCCCAAATAATTACTCATCTATGATCATGCCTACGCCATTACGATTTCTATCTCTACCCGTATACCAAAATTTATAACCCCAATGCTCTATAATTTTAACTTTCTCACCTACCCACTTAATCTCCTACAAGCACAAAATATTAACCCCTTTCTAATCATAACACCAACTAACTCTACTAATATACCTGTAAGAGAACCTATATTTCACGATATCAACCGAAATCTATGTTTATATTTATGAACTAACTTCTTTACCCCCATCCGCTCATTAAGATATGGAAACTCTCTTACATTTGACATCACATCTGGGCGTCGACGTGGCACGTCGCTTCTGAGCGACGACCTAGCAACCCTCACACATTTTTCACTACACTCGGACTCTGATATGGCGCGTCGCTCAGTAGGAAACGCCCCAACGAAATTCATATTTTGACTTGTGTCATAATATGTGACAATATTTTACGCTGACTGTTACCAACCTACCACAACCCTCATTTTTTATCCTGATTTAGGCCAGACAATAAAAAGATAAATTTTTAAGTACATCACTGGCAGAGTTTTTCTCGCAAACCAAACATGACTTAATTTTTTGTTATCTGTTTCTTAAACCTTCGATAAAAAGGGAAAGAAAATAATATCCGGAGAATTTTGAGATGATAGGCTTTTACATCAAAATTTTGAAATGATAGGCGCTCACATTACACTTTGTTGTGCCACAAAGCAGTATAAGAGTTGCCATAATTTACATTTTCCTCAGCAATATCTAGTTTTTGGGCTAATTATGAATCAATGTAACAAGCAGATAAAAACTATATGGAGTGAATTATCCAAATAATTGACGAAATTACTGCACTTCCAACATTGTTAAACATGATGTGTTGGTATTTAGATTACAGGATTATTACATCAAATTACCCAAAAAAAGACGACAGCGCGAACAATAAAAATGCATTATGAAAGATTTGTATCAGAGGTTTCCAGCATTTGCAAGATAAAATACTCAGCACAGCTCCAAGTTCTACTTCATCACTGAAAATATCGAATCCACACAACATCACAACACAAAGTATGATCATCTTGATTATTATGAAACTTATATATCAAGAACCTGACAGCTTATCAGCTCAGCTGGCCCGAAATTCTTTGTAGCTATGACTTTCCAAACGTCTGTCACAACCTCGGGTGCTGGAGGAGCCGACGAAGTTGAAGGAGACTGCGACACATGCTTCTTCTTCAAGTCAGCTTCCAACACTGAAGTCTCATTGTTGGAGTCCTTCACGATCAAATGGAGCTTACCAAGAAACCCAGCAAGCAAATAAGGAGACTCCGTGTCAGTAAAGTCATGGAGTGGCACTTTCCCGATAACTACTTTCCAGGAATCGTCCTGGTGACTATAAATCTTTATACTGCTATCCAGCGAGCCGGAAGGATCTAAAGCATATAATTCACCATTCACCACCACGCTCAACTTCGATCCCGCCTGTTTTGCGGGCCAGCCCTCGCCCATGCCAGCTGGCATATCCACCCACCCGTTAGTTTCCGGGTCATAGATCTCTCCTCCAACATCAACGAAGAACGGCCAAGAATACAAGCTCTGAGGCACACAGAGCTTTCCCATATAGGGTGTCATTCCTGTTGCTATAGGTTTTAACATCTCAGCCAAGAAGGCAGTAGGCAGGATTTGTGCTTTTGAAAACGGCATGTTTGGCATCCGCTCCCACTGGCCCGTTCTTGGATCAAATACTTCGGCAGATTGCAGAGGGGTCAAGCCAATTTCGCCACGACTCACACCACCTACGACATAAAGCTTGCCATTCAAAAGGCTGGTCTTACAGAAAGCTCTAGCAGTAGTCATGGAATTCACTTCTTGCCACGTATTCAAAACTGGATCATATCGCCATACACAACTCATTGCCGAGGCTCTACAAAACCCACCTAATACGTAGAGACAGCCACCAACAGCCCCAATAGCACAGCCACAGAATGGCATTTGAGCCAGTGCATCCCTCCGCCCAAGCCAACCTCTGATGACATCAGCAATTCTTATACCGGAACCCATCACATTCCACGTCCGTAGCCCAGAGACCCTCTTAGACTCCTCATTAGCGACAAAATCAGGCATAGGAGGCAATCTTTGCCATTTTCCTGATAGAGGGTCTAAGGCAAACCACGATGGCTTATGCTCTTCAGCATGTACTAAAATATATAACCATTCTTCAGTAATTTGAAGTTCTCTTCTCACTTCAAAAACTTCAGAACTAGAGATAGCAGCTTTCCACCTTTGTGAAACTGATTTAAGTTTGAGATAGTGAGTTCTAGGCACTCTAGCAAGGATTTGCACTGAAATCTCATCAGGAAGGCAAGGGATCAGCCGAGGATTCACATCATCATAACTAGATGATGACATCCTCAACCTCTTGCAGCCTTCAGTCTGAGAAGACCATTGATCCTCCTGTGCCAGAGCTTTACAATTTGGCAAGCTCAAGAATAACCCCATCGGAGAACCTTCCTACTCTTTTATGTTCCAAGAGGTGAAAAGAAAATCTGCAATGCACCCAAGGTAAATATTTAAACTAGCAGTTATGATGAAATCATGAATCTTGATCACATTACTCACAAACACCGATGCCAAGATAAATTGATGAATATCCGGGTAAATAAATTTCTACTAGTAGTAAAAAGATAATAAGAAATATCTGGGAAAAAGAATCTAAATTATATGCATATCAAGGTTATGCAGTCTTGCAGATAAGTAGTCAAATATCAAGATAGACTGATCTGAGAAAAATCTAAGAGATCAAAATAAAGAACGTACATAAACCTCAAAACTTCTGCATGTTAATGTTTATGGAAGTATATATTTCGCAGATAATTATCTAAAATATATACAAAACATAGATAACCGAAATTGACTTTGTTTAAACTACTGTTCATTAACTAATCTTGGCTTAATTTTGAAAAATACTTCTTGCCTAAATTATTTCCCTCATGTTTAATACCCTAAAGAAATTCAATGATTTTGTCTCCCCTTCTTCCTGTAACTTTGTATCTCCAATTTTCTGTTAAAATAAAATTTACTCTCTCTACTCCACCACCACCACCATCTCCTCCTCCGCCAAGGTTCAATCGACATTCTATCTTATATCCATTTTCCTCCTTCAGTTTCTTTCTCTCGCTTTTATTTGAGCTCAACCCACCACCACCTCCCATCCTATAACCTTTACTTCCCTTCCGCTCTTTAGCAGTATCATCACTTCCATAACCCTAAACAAATTGAACTCACGTTCGCTCCCTCCTCAACTAACAACACCATATCACTTTCCCACTTCCATAGAACTTATAAAAAGGGGAATTAAAAAAAAAAAAAAAAAATCTGACCCCTCTCCTTCATCCTCTAGTAGAACGACCTCTGCCAACATAGTCATCGCCACCATATCCTTCTCTACCATCTCAACGACTCTTGCTCCCATTAATGTCCTCATAACTTCCTCCTTTATAAGTTCTTATTTGTAATCTGGAAGGAGAAAATGTAAATTTTGAGAATTTTAATTATTATTTTTTTAAGGTAGCATACTTCATAAAGAAGAAACCTTTTAGGGTATTAAACACAAATGTTGAGGTATTTTTCACAAAATAAGCTACTAATCGTTTACTTCAGTTGTTTTGCTAAAATTTGGCACCTTTGATATAATAGTCACCGATTACACGAATTGTTCATATCACACAACAAGAGATTAAGACTGATAACATGCACGACTAAAAATAATCAATCAGCAATGAAAAAAGGAAAAAAAAAAAAAAAAAAATTTACCCTATTTTCAACCTAAGCCTTCTTTCAGTCATACGAAAAAGAAAAACTTTGTGAATTGGGTAAATGGGCAACCTAAGAGAATTGACTATAAATATACAAGATTTAAATCGAGTTAAAACCAACAAAAATTTGTTGAAAAATAATAATTAGATATGAACAACGAAATTTTTAAGAAAAAAATTGCTTTCAAGATCAAATTTTGATTACAGGAATAAAACCCAAACCTTCCAAATTCAATAATCCCCACGAATTGAGGAAGAAAAAAAAAATGAAGAACTATCCAAAATTTGACCGATCGATCAATTAACAGCCGGAAACCACAAAATTTGACAAAAATCCCCCAAAAATAATGGTAGGAGAGGCCGATTGAGAGTGGGAGTCGAAAAAATTACTGAAACTACCATCGGGCGGAGCCGCGGACGAGGAACCCCTGTTAGGGTTTGCCTGCTTCGTGTTCACTTCGGAAGAGAGTGAGACCTTAATTATCTTCTTATTTCTTTTTTCTATTTTGTCCTTTTCTTTGTCTTCGTTTTTATTATTTATTTTATTTTTTAATTATTAATTTGAGATTCTCGAATGCTGTTAGCGTACGTATACCGTCTTCTGTGGTTCATTTTACACAAAAGTCTACTAATTAGTTGAGGTTTACGACTTTAGGGCCCGTTAACAAAAGACTAAATTACCCTTAAGATGTGTATAACTGTCGTGAGGCTTAGCGATAAGCGTGGGAAAATGGCAAGGGTAGTTTGGTACTTTCGGACAATGGTTCCAAAAGTTGCGAATTTGGCGAATTTTAAATGAGCACCACATTTTAATTAGTGAGCACCACATTCTGTAGTAAAATGACTTACAACAAAGGGTAAAATGGTGCTCACTAAATAAAGAAAGGTTCGCATTTAGAATTTCCAGGGAATTTGGAGTCTTTTCAGGCCAGCAGCTGGATCATTGATGGGCCTACTTTTTTTATTGACGTTTCGAAATCTTTTTGGGGATTGATGTGATATCATAATAATGACACCATGTGCGCTGGTGTTTATCTAAATTACAGCTTTGCTATTAAATTTTTGGAATATTTACTGATTTGTCCCTCAAATCTTTAAATATTATAATTTTACCTTCCAAATCTTTATATTTATAATTTTGCTCTTCAAATCTCATAAGTTACAACAATTTTGCCTCCCTCTCTAACTTTTCCTAACACAGTTAATTTTTTGACCATTTTACCCCTCATTTCCTCTTTTATTTTCCTCCTCTTCTTCTTCTCTCTTCCTCCTTCTTCTTATTTTTTTCATTATTTCTCCTCTCTTCCTCCTCTCTTCTCCTTCTCTCCTCCTCCTCTTTTCTCATTTTCTTCATTTTTTTTTACCATTTCATGTTCATGCATTTTTCCTCTAGTTCACCAAATCAATTATCTCAAGTTCTCCAAATCAATTTTTCCAATCTCTGGCCTGAGAAGCAGCTCTGGACTGAGAACATGATCTCAGTCCAGAGAACATGTTCTCTGGACTGAGATCATGTTCTCAGTCAGTCCAGAGAACAACTCTGGACTGAGAACAGGTTCTCAGTCCAGAGAACCTGTTCTCTGGACTGAGAACATGATCTCAGTCCAGAGAACCTGTTCTCTGGACTGAGATCATGTTCTCAGTCCAGAGAAATCAACATATTACAAATATTCACAAATTCACAAATATTCACAAATTCATCAACACTGAGAACATGTTCACAAATATGTAAATTTATCAACATATCACAAATTCATCAATTAGACCAAATTCATCAACATATCACAATAAATAAGTAACAAATATTTGACCACCGTCAAATTCATCACATATCACAAATATTTCTATCAACAAATCATCACATATCACAAATATTTCTATCAACAAAAATACTTCAAAGATATCTTACAACTCCTGATTTTAATGCAGATATTTGTGACTCCTAATTTTAATGCAGATATTTGTGGCTCTTTTTTGGACCCACCATACAAACAAACTGATTTTATACCACAAGGAGACCCAGCATCACGTAACACATCTGCAATCTGCCATCAAAACAAACTTCACATTAGACACATATATGATATATCAGCTTGGATTAGACTGCAAAGATTATGGATAAAGTGCAGAATAAGCCAAAAAAAGGTACAAAAGGTGAGGAAAATTAAAAAGAAAAGAAAAGAAAAGAAAAGAAATGGCTCTCTTCCACCAGATGACTCAGATAATAAATTTCAGGATTTATGTAAAAATATATTCAACGTTCAAATTAACAAACACATGAAAATGACAGATCTTCTACAGACCAAATAATGATTTAAACCACATTGCAAAAGTACCTCTGTCCCATATTATATGCATGAATTTGACAATTTAATGTTTTGCAGAGAGGATAATTTTACAGTCAAATCCATAATTTTTTGGGAAACAAATTAAGGGACGGAGCATTCCAATTGATTCCTTTTCATTATCTTGATTGTTTAAAAAAAAAAAAAAAAAAAAATCAGATATGGCTGCACTACCTCAAAGCTAAGCATCAGCCAAACAAGCTTGCATTATATTTTGAACTGGTTCACACACGCATGCACGCGCGCGCACACACACAACTCCACCATTAATTTAATAAAAGTACAGTCTAATTATTAGAGCCCACTCAAAAGGCATTTCCCACAAATAACAATATTGGGCTATCTATGCATTCTCCAAGCTGTTCACCCATATTGGAGACTTTCCAAACTCTTGATTCACAAAAATCAACTAAATCAAAAATTTCCACAAAGGTGTAAGATATATCTACATAACATAGTTCGGACACTACCCAACATCAACATATGATGCCACATTTTCCTGCATGTTCTAGGAATTAGTTTCCAATAACCATTGTAGCGAAGAATTACTTCAACAATACCAGTATCCATTCTACAAAATAAAACAATAATTTCTATCAACAAAAATACAAACTAGTCATTTATTGGATCAGATTTTTAACTTTTAACTTCCTATTCCTAATTTTTAACTATTCCTAATTCCTATACAAAATACAAACAATAGATGTGCTCTTATATATATATATCTCCTATTCCTAATTTTTAACAAAATACAAACAATATGTATCTCTCCTATTCCTAATTTTTAACTTCCTTATATATATCTCGTTTGAAAACAAAACCATAAAAATATCAAGAAAATCAATTAATTCAGCATGGATCAGATTCTAATACTCTACGAAAATCAATTAACACAAGAACTATACATAAATCATTGAAAAATTTACAAAAATATCAAAAATTTACAGCATAGTTCTAATCCTCTACTTCACAAAAATATCAAAAATTTATAACATGGATCAGATTATAATTCACAAAATATCAAAAATATCAAAAATATCAAAATATCAAGAAATTTCAACTCAAAAGGGGGAAGGGGATTACATGGCCGAGAGGTAATAGATGAAGATGCGGGCGCTCTCTCGAAGGCGAGGAGGGCGTCTTTCTGGACCGAGCCTCTTCTCCTTCTCCTTCCTTCTCTTTCCCCGATCCCCCCCATCCCCCCGATCGCCCGATCACCCTGATCCCCTTATCCCCCGGTCGCCCGATCCCCCGATCCCCCGATCCCCTGATCACCCCGATCCCCCGATTCCCCGATCCGCCCGATCGCCCGATCGCCCGATCACCAGATCGCCCGATCACCTCGGTCGCCCGATCCCCCGATCGCCCGATCACCCCGAACCCCCGATCCCCCCGATCGCCCGATCGCCCGATCACCCCGATCCCCCGATCACCCCGGTCGCCCGATCCCCCGATCGCCCCGATCCCCTCTCCTCGGTTGCCTATGAGAACGAACGGAATGAGGCTATATTTTGTAACGAATGAATTTGGGAACGGGATTTGGGGTAGTATAAGAGAGAATGGCATTTTCGTCATTTCATAATTTAAAAAAAAGAAAATTAATATATTCTGTTAAGTTAGATAGGAAAGTTAACAGAAGGGTAAAATTGTTGTTACTTATGAGATTTGGGGGGCAAAATTATAAATATGAAGATTTGGGGGGGTAAAATCATAATATTTAAAGATTTGAGGGGCAAACCAGTAAATACCCCTAAATGTTTTGAACGACGATGCTCTTATCTTCAACTCCTAGCTTTCTCTCTCTAATCTAATCACAAAACATTTGATTTTCGCCAAAATCAAATCAACCAAAAAACCATAAACTCTCTCTTTTTTTTTTAATTCCCACCCCATTTTTCGTCATTCCAATTAGTAGGTGATTTGCTTGGTGATTTTTGATTCCAAATACTAAGTATAAGTTTGCGTTGGTTTTGGATAGAGTTGAAAAAATTAGAGAAAGGGCAAAGGGGTAAAAAGCGGTGTGCGCACTAAAAAAAACTCTCTCTTTTAAAAAATAAGATGTGCATAGTAAGCAAGGTGTGTCTGTCACTAGGACATGTGGTGTGCTCCATTAGAATTTTCCGTTAATTTCCATATTGATCTCTTGAATCTCCGATATTTTGATATTGGTCCCTTAAATTTTTTATTTTTGATATTAGTCCCTCAAAATTATTAAGCTAGTCTACTTTAATCTCTCCAAATTAAATTCCGAATTTCAAATTAGATCCTAATTAGTTATCAAAAATGATTGAACTGTTCTCAATGTATCTTATTTCCTCTATAAATCTCCTCTCTCATGCTCTTCTACTTGAACTCCAATGACACCATCTCTCTTTCTCCGCCCTCTCCACCGACCCCCTTTCTTCCTCTCCTCCCCCTTCCTTCTCAACTCCATTTTCTCATTCCTCTCCAATTCCAACCGCGCTTCCACTCCACTATCTCTCTCTAACACTACCTCCTCTGTCATGTCTCCTACAACCTAGTCTCCCTCAACATCGTCCTCAATTATTATTTCCACACTGTCAGCCTCGCTCGCCTAAAAGCTGTTTGATGAAATGCCCCAGTAAGACGCCATCTCTTTCTACATCCTCATGAAGTGCTTCAGTAAGGAGAACTAATGTTAAAAATAACACATTATGAAACCTGTTATATTACGTTACATAACTTAATAGAACCCCAACGCTACGTAACAGCTGAAAATAACTCAGTGCACTGTAACAATGTGTTTTTTATGTTATTTTACGTTATATTATGTAACGTTACATTAAGTTACGTTATGTTACGTTATTTACAATTATTGTTTTAGTAATTTCTATATTGTTATTGATTATTATTTTGCTTATTAGTGAATTGTTGTAATTTTCATGATTAGTTGTTGGCTTGTTTGATTATTTATGGAATTGCTAATTTGTTAATTTGCGATTGTTTCCTTACTCATTTGTTGTATTCCTCTCTGGTTACTAAAATATTTTATTGATTTTATTGAATTTTTAACTGAACTGAAATCAACAATTATAAATAAGATAAATTGAACATTACAAAATATAAACTACAACAATGATAATAACTAAAACTAAAATAAAAATTTTAAATCTTGTTTTTTCGTTTAAATTATAACTGGAATTACGGTTGGAGACTCAATATAATTTATGAAGATAAATCTGAAAATTATAGTGAAACTTAATATAAAATTAGATTAGAATATATATTACAAAATGGTTTTATATTCTTTTATTAGTTATTTTAAATTTATTTTTGAATTTATAAAAGCTATTTTATATAGTTTTATATTTATTTTTTTATTAAATAAATAGGAAATTACATAACGTACGTTATGCGTTACGCTATATGCGACATAACCTGACATATATAAAATGTTACGTTATCGTTATCGCTATTTTAAACATTGAGGAGAACCACATCACCGACGCTTTTAGAGTTCTGGAAATAGAATAGCATTCAACCTAAGAACACTCACCCACCCATCTACCCAGCTACCCACAATTTACAAACATATGCAAGCGTTGGCCTCTTTCTTTCCCGTCAAAAAAAGCACAAGTTAAAATTGAATTGAACTCAAAGGCACAATAAACAATTTCCCTTTTAGAAAATCAAATTCCAATTTTTGACACTGAATAGAGTTTGCTAAGTTCTCTCAGTTTGAACACAAACATAAATAAGGTTTCAAAAATTAACTTTCAATTAACACAAATTAAACTAACAGAAGATGGACTTTAAGTCACTTAATTACCAAGGAATCAACCAAATAATGATGATACAAAGCCTGTTCACCGTCAGTGTGAACTAAACAAATGCAGGTGGTGATTAGAGAAGATGTGCCATGCAATACTGAGAGAATAGTTGAATCACTTTCTTTGAACCGATGCTCGACTTAAACCACCAGCATTTTGCACCAAAATAGCGTCTCACGGGGAGATCTTGATGAGGATAGTCCACGAAGGGGAAACAAAAATTAAAATTTAAAACTACCAAAATAAGGTTTTAATTAATAACCATCATATGCTGCTCCCAAACATAGATTAGGAATTTAGTTCAATCACATGTAAGTTGGCTATAAACTATTTTAATGTCAGAAGAAGCTGGCATTCACCAGATGACGTTTGAACTATACATGTCTTGGCGCTCAGAGTTGGTTATATATTCAGAAGAATTTCCAAATTGTACACACGCCGCATCCTTGCTTCTCCTTTTCTCTCAACCTTGGGCTGATGGCCCTCATCGCTCCAACTGCAAGTTAACCTCCCGGAGCCCTTGTCTAATGGCAGCAGCATCAGGTGGCGGTTGAGGTGGTCGTAGGCGTGACAACCGGGCCGTGCCCGGCCCGGCCAGGTCCGGGCCCGTGCCCGGCACGGCACGGTTGCCCGGGCTCGGCCCGCCGGCACGGCACGGGTGCCGTGCCGGGCCGGCCCGGGTAATTTTAAAAACAAAAAAAAAAAAAAAATTAAATAAAGAGGAGATTTAACACATTGTAATAACAATAAAAACAAATATTATATTATATTTAATCTCATTACATTCATATAATTGCTCTATAAATCTCTTTAGAAGTTATACAAAGACCGAAGAGAGGGGAGAGAACTCTAACCGTCACTCTCAACTTGTTCTTAATATATTTTCTAAGAGATTTATAAGTTAAAAATTAAAAAAAAGAATTGAAAATACATGAATATCCTAACAAATTTAAATACTTTTAATCAAGCTTCATTTTCTTCTGGTCTGCACCTATCCCTTTTTCTTCTAGTTTTAAAATAAAAGGAAAACCCTTGTTTTTCTAAAAATAAAGATTTGGCTCAGGATTGCCCATTTTTCGTTCCAGGGTTTCTCTGAATTTGGAAGTTACCACTTAGCAGGTTTCCATACTAAGGCTCAATCCAATCAAGTCCGTAGCGTCTACCAATTTCTCCATATCCCCTTTTTAGATAAAGATCCAGTTGTAATTCCACCCACCTCTTTCATTTATCTTGGAACCGCAGAATTCATTATATACTGATTTCCATAGCGAAATAGTGTATACTCCTATTTTCTTTTTTTTGATATCCTCTCGTTTCAGCTCTATTGTATGAACCATATTTGTTTCAATCAGAAATGATTCTATCATTGATATATCCGCAATTCAATATAGATAGATATATCCCACATATATATATGTCTCCATTCCCTTTTGTTTTCTAAGGTCTCTAGTACATCTTCATTAGTCAAGTCTTGTTCCCTATCTTCTGCATCGTACCAATCCTTCAAGCAGACACACATCTATAAAACCCCCCAACGGATATTTTGACCGTTGGGGAAAAAATCTGTAATTTTTTTTGCAAGAAACTCCCTAACAACTATAAAAATAGCTGTTGGGGGGCTATTTGCCAAAAAAATTTGCAAAAACCCCCCTTAAACACCCCAACGGCTAAATTTTTAAAAAAAAAAAATTACGGCCTTGCCGGGCCATGCCTGGCACGTGCCAGGCACGGCCCGGCACGGCCGGGCCGATCCGTGCCGCCGGCACGGCCGGCCTCGGCTCGGGCACGGCTCAGCCGTGCCGTGCCGGGCACGGCCCGGTACGTGCCGGGCCGGGCATGCCCAACGGGCCGCCCGGCCCAGTTATCAGTCCCATAGAGCTATGTTGTCCTTCTCTCTCTCTCTCGCTTCAGTTTTTTCATTTCTCAGATGAATAAGAGGAAGGTGGTGAGATTAGTTGTAGCTTCTCCCATCTGTTTTTGTAGCTTGATAGAAAGGAGGAGGCAATGTGCTATGTTTGTGTCATATAATTGGTTTGAATGAGAATAGGGACAAATTCCTAAATTAGGGTTCGAAAGTTTGGGCACTCAGCTTTGATGAAGAAGGGAAGAAGGAGAGAGACGAAGAAAGATGGAAGAAATTTTAACCTATTACATGGAAGAAAGAAGGAAAAAGAGAGAAGAGGAAAGAAAGAGGGAAGGGAGTAGTAGGTTTATTAAGTAGGGTTTGAGGGTAGAACGGGATAAATAGGCTAAAAGGTAACATTCTTAATAGATCTGAGACAAGATTAATATCGAAAATTAAATATTTAAGGAACCAATATCAAAATATCAAAGATTTACCACATACATATGAAAAAACCCCTAATATTATTAGGAGGGTTGCTATCTGCATCATTTTTTTTTTACTAAGCTTATCTATGTGCTAAATACATGCTTTCAGATATTTATATTTACTAATGTACTAAGTGTACCTCCATTATTCCATTTTTACCCTTTCAAATCTGTAAAACACACCCATCTCTCCTACTAAATTATTTCTTGATAACGGACCGACGTACAATGGAGAGATGTGTTGGATTAAACTTGCTAATATTTCAGATTAATATGGGCAGATTTATTACTGTTATTTGTTAACAGAATTACTACTATTATTATGTACAGAATTACTACTGTTATCATGCACAGAATTAATTCTGTTATTATGCACAGCTTTCAGTGTTATATTTCAATCAGAAATAAAGTTGGAGAAGAAGAATTACGAATTATTATGTATAATAGCCGTCTATATCTTTCCAGATTTGAATTAGAAGAATATTCCTATTACTGTTTACAGAAAACTAGTTTACTATTCTAAACAGAATAAAGAAAAATTAGAAGAATATTCCTATTACTGTTTACAGAAAACTAGTTTACTATTCTAAACAGAATAAAGAAAAACCTGTATTCAGAAGGATGAACATATGCAGAATTGATGAAGACTGGCTAAAGCGCCCTAAACGCCTATTCGCCCTCGCACACGCGCGTGCGCGTGCGGGCGATGCGTAGCACCACCCGTGGTGCTCAAGGTTTTTCCTCTTCTTACATAAGCAATGTCATGGAACAAACAATCCTATATAAACCCACATCCTAACAAACCTCTAGCCAATGTGGGACTATTTTTTTTTTCTTCTTTCCTTTTTGTTCCTATTGCTACGTACTCCTCTTTGAAATCATTTTCCATTCACCTAATTCAATTATTTTTGAACTAGTGAATTGACTCAAAGATTCAAGTTCAAATATACATGAATTCAACAAGATGTTATATATCTGAAAAAAAAAATGTATAAAAAGAAACTTGTTAACGAAAAAATTGATTATTAATGGTATTAAGAAGGTTGTAACTAAGTGAGCATCAGTCTGTTTTGTTTCGGTTTTTATCATTTTATGTAAAACCAAATCGAACCCAATAGAAATTGAAACCAAAATCGAACCGAATTAATTCGGTTTGACTCGGTTTCGGTTCCAATATTTTAAATAAAATTTGTTTAAAAATTCTAATTTTAATAATTTTATTAATCATATCTCTCCAAGGTATTAACTTTATTATCTAACACACACACACACACACACACACATATATATATATATATATATATATATATATATATATATATATATATATATATATATATATATATATATATATATATAATTGTACATTTATATAATGTTTAAATAATTTAGTTGATTCATTTCAGTTTCGGGTATTAAGGCTCTTGGTTCAATAACTTTTCCTTATTCAGATCGGTTTCGGCCGATTATTTTAGTTTAAACTAAATTCTGCTCACCCATAGCACTATTTATCATATGATAGCCCTAAATAAAGTTGGTATTATATATATATATATATATATATATATATATATATATTATATAATTAAGGCGAAGATAGTAATTTTAAACGTGAGTTTTGCTTTAAAAATTTTCGTAAGAGGTAATGTTCTTTTAGAAATTTTTTTTTATAGTAATAATAAACCAATTTCAAAGAAATATGGCAATGTGTAATGCCCTCTATTAGAATCTGGATAGCAGAATGCCGATAACATATCCTTTTAGAAATAAATTAAGTCTTTGGTACAATATCAATAGTTAAAATAGTTTATAATTAACACAAATTCTTCAACAAGACTGGCTACAATTAATTTATGGATTCATTAACTATAGTAACTCCTATCTTATATCCAATGTACCAAACAATGTGGGATTTTAGATGTGGCTTCCATAAGGTGGCTCCTTGCAAATTTAAAAGGTGGCTCTTACTATATTTATATGATACTTTATTCCGTTTAGTACTCAAATCTATATGACACTTAGTTTCACACATTTTTGTCTGGAGCTTGGCTCTGATACCCCTTGTAATGTCTCTACCAGGATCTAGATAGTAGAACGCCTGTAACATATTCTTCTAGGAATATGGTATGCCTTCAATATAATAATTAAGATTGTTTATAAGCAACTAAAGATTCCTTTATACAAAAGGCTAACTACGATTCATAAAAATTATTATAAATTACACTTGTTATTTATCTGATGTGAGACTATTCGAATTTGGGGTACTATACTATGTATGAACTCTGGCATGATCTAGTTTTGTTTCCTTTGATTCAGAATGATTAAAAGGTTGTCCATCTTCTTCTGTTCCACATAATCTTCGGAGTGGGAAACTTATTATGATCGATCTGAAGATTTGATCCAATCCTACTACAAGCAGATTTATAAAATTGAAATAGATTCGAATCTACATTTTTGCTCAATGGATCATCATCAGGTTAGGTCTTTTTCCGATCAGGTTCGAATGAGGTACATTGTCATTAATATTTCTGCATCTAAACTCTAGGAATTTATATGGTAAAGGGTCATATATAAATTCATATTAGAAAAGAGTGGTGAAGAACTTTACGGGACTAAACTAACTCTATATAGTTTTAAGTGTTTGGATAATATTTTTTTAAACAATCAGTTACGTTGTTTTTAAAGATAACTGGATTATTTCTTAATCCATCTATTTAGCCCGAGTTAATTTTTTTAGGTATTAATCCAACTTATTTGAATTCATTTAGTCAAAAACATATTTGGTAATACAAATCTGGGTTAAATAGGGGAAATTCTAAATGCTCACCATATTTCACTAGTGAGCACCATTTTTCCCAACGTTGTAAATCACTTTACTGCAGATGGTATGTGGTGTTCACTAGTAAAATGTGGTGCGCATTTAGAATTTCCCGTTAAATAGCTTAGTGTTAAGCCAGTGCCAAACATGACTCAAACTATGCCTAGAACTATTTAAATGCCTAACTATGGGATAAAACTCATATACTATTGTCCATTAAGAGACATATTCTACTGGGGATATAAACATATATGTTAGAATGGGTACATGAAATTATTGCCCTAACAATCAAATATTTCGATTGTAAGAATTGGTGTTAAGGACATATTATTCCTCTAGGTCAATGCACCTAATTTCTGGCATGACTTGAAAAGATTGTAATATTCATGTACATCTCTGTAAACGAAAATACTCAACGCAATTTTCTATTTGATAAAAAGCTATAATGATCTGAATCTCATCATCAAGCACACAATACCTAATAATTTAGTCCAAGCAATATTTAAACAAGTAGGGGTCATTTTAAAAGAAACAACATAGCTTGCGTAGAAATCTTTGTTTATCATGCATGGTCCAATAATGTGATATTTTAACTGCAACAAGAAAATTTACTATATCAGCATACCAAGAAGTAGTCTTAATCGAAAATACCTGCTCATCAGGGAACGAATCCCTAATAGGTAGCATATTATTATCAAAAGTTAGACAAAAAGATGGTTTGCAACCATATCATCTACTCCCATTTTTTGTCTCTAATTTCAAGATAAAATTCTTGAAGCAGTAATGTCCATCAACTAAACCATGGCTTTACATCTTTCTCTGATAGAAGATATTTGAGCACTGAATAATCTGTAAAAACAACTACATGTGAGTCTAAAATATATGATCGAAATTTATCAAGAGTAAAAATTACAGTTAGAAACTCTTTCTCTATTGTTGTATAATTCGTTTGTACGTCATTAAGAACCTTGCTAGCATAGTATATCATGTAGGGCTTCTTATCTCTTCTTTATTCCAGAACTGTTCCAATTGCATAATCACTTATATCAGAATCATATAAAATGATAGTGACTAATCCAGAGGTTGCATAATTAGTGCGGTAATGAGCATCTCCTTAAATATATCGAATGCAATTTAGCATATTTGTGTCCATTCAAACTGCACTTTTGTGAAAGATGGTGAGAAAAAAAGCCTAACAATATTACTAAAATTTTTAATAAACTTTCTATAGAAGCCTGTATGTCCTAAGAACGAGCGTATATCCTTCACGATTTTAAGTATTGGTATTTTAGAAATATATTTAACTTTCTCTTTGTCTACTTATTGTTCTATGCAAAATTCTTACTTTAGCTTCCATTGATTACTTTGACTACAACGAAAGAAGAATAAATAGAAAAATAAACGAGAGGATTTATATATTATCGCTCTCTTTTACAATTAAAAGTGGGTTCTAATGTGGCGATGTGATCTAACTAGTAGAACCTATTGACGATCCGACGTGAATATATTTCTTTGAAGAAGATGATGGCCAGCCCTAACTTCTCTCTCTCTGCTGATCTTAAGGCTTCAAGGTTCTCGCATGTAACTTAAATTGCCAAAAGATAAAAAAGAATCCTTAAGTCTCCTCAAAGAGGGTATTTATAGACTTTAATTGGATATGAGAGTTTCCATAGGGATAAGAATAGAAAGTGTTTGTATTCATCAAGGATTCTAATCAAATATTTGATTTTGATTTAAATCTTTTGAATTTGAATTCTGATTGGACTTAATTCGGATATTAGATAATTTCAAATCTCAATCACAATCAATTAAGAATTTTGAGATCTGTCCACGCAGAGTTAAGTACTCTGAATACGGAGGTATGGATTTAGCTTCGCGTTTTACCTCTTCATGCGGAGCTAAGTTTCTGGCTGGACGTGGAGTTACGGATTTAGCTCCTTGTTCTGCAAGCTATATGCTCTTCTTCTCTTTACTTGAAAATTTTCACCACCAACACTTATGTCTACCCTTATTGAAGTTTCAAGGACAAAATTTTTCTTTAAGGAGGGTAGGATGTAACTATCCAAAACCGATGTGTATAATTATTTACTTATGAAATTTTAGTATGATTATTTTAAAGGTTAAATATACTCAGACCTTGTAGTATAGGGATATTAGAACTTTTACCCCTCAAATTAAAAATTCTTACTTAGGTCCCTGGACTATTAGTAGAGTTAGTCAATAGTGAGATATTCTCATCCTGTTTTAAATTAATCTGCACTTTTTTCTTTAATTTCAATTTCGCTCTGTTTTCCCTCCTTAAGAATCTAATACAAGGCAAGCGATCTCTTACCCAATTCATTGTAGTTCTGCACAAGTATCTTCTCCCTCCCTCCCGTCCCTCCCCCTCTCTCGCCCATCTTTTTCCCTGTTTACCTCTCTTTTTACAGTACTGTCCAAGGAGATACTCGCTCTTCTTCCTTTCTCCCATACTCCTTTTATTCATCTCTTTCTTTCTTACATGATTTGCAGTAGGGTTTAGTTATTATTTTCATTCCATTGAGAAAGAAATAAGCTAAAATTAGATAGTGTTTTTGTTCATTTTGAGGTGCTTACGCTTGATGATAAATTCTGTTTCAGCTAAGAATTGAATCAAAATTTCTTTGTTAAGCGAAATTTCTGAAGCTTCAGTCGCAGAGTCCGCTTCAGTCCACTTCATCCGCAGCTTTGCCCTTTGCATCCAACTGCGGCTTCGCCAGTTTCCACTACAGAGATAAGTCGTCGATGAGAGCAGCCATAGAGAGAAGTCTCCTGATTTTGCCCCAGCTTCGCTCGTCAATCGCCTCCGTCGAGCCCTACCTTCTCTCGTTTCTACAACCCCAACACTTAAGAAAACTTAACTTCAGAGTCCCCCACTATCTCCCCTTTATCTTTTCAAGGGCAAAATTGTTTTTTAACATCCTGTGGGCCTCACATGCTATCATCCCAAATGGCTTCTAAACTCCATTTGCTTTTCCACGGACCTAAATGAGAGTTTTTAACTTGAGGGATAATAAATTTAGTACTCTCATAGTACAGAGAGTCTGAGTGTAATTAACCTTATTTTAAATAAATAAATGTTGTTGTTAATTTAAAAAATATTTATCAAATAATTATTTTCTCTACTATTATTCTAATAAAATATTTTCTTGTACTAAAGCCCATAACTATTCTCCAACAAAAAATAATACTTGAATTATCTCATTAGAGCCCAAATTCTTTCCTTTGCCCCAACTCAAAATAATAATAATAATAATAATAATAATAATAATAATAATAATAATAAAATATAATAATAACAACAACAACAACAACAAAAACACCACCACCACCAACAACAAAAATAACATAATAATAATATAAGATCTTGTTGTTTGACTTAACTGCAAATCATGCTTAATTATTAAGTCAACTTTTATTTTGTGATAAAGAAATGATAACTTTCATTTTAAAATTTCAAATTTACTCCTATCATTAAATTCCTAAAATCAATTATTAACCAATTCTATTAATTATCCCATTTGACTCATTTGAATTTAAATTTAAAACATATCATAAAACTCGAAGTCAGTTACAATAGTTAATACATTAATGAGCCCTTTTAACCCATTCAAATCAAATTTAAAAATTATCATTAAAACCCCATAGTCAACTATAATTATGAGTCTTTTGACCAATTATTAATAAATATTTAAAATTCTTCTAAATTTATCCAATTTATGAACCATTTAACACATTCAAATTTTCCTTCAATGGCCATCTTGAATTCCATTAATATGTCCCATAAATTTCTCATCCTATTTAAACCCTTCTAACCTCCATAAACTTCTCTTGAACATACCTCCTAAAACCTTTTTTACTATACTAAATCACTTTTCACATCTCTTTGTCCTTCTCTCTACGTTCGTCAATCGCTGAAGCACTGTCAGTTGTCGGGTCACCACAGACTATCGAAGGAGTCACATCATGAACCTTACATATCTCCTACCCATGCCTCTAGAAACAGTATGTCGACCACTACTATGTCGCCAACCAACAAAGGAAATTTCTCTACTATTCTGACAAGCGTAATACCGCCTGAGCCACTACCGACAATCGCCTGTAGGAACACTCTTCGCGAAGTCTCTTGCTAGAGCAACTCCTCATCCTTCTTCTCAGTTGGAATCTATCAAGAGGTATGAACATCTCACTTTCTTAATGAATTCATATCATGTCGTATCTAGGTATATATCCCCTTAACAGGAACCTAACTAAAATCTACTTCATTCATCCTTTAAACCCAATAAGATTTCTTTCCCATTTGTCTGTTTACTTTTCCATTTGTCCATTTCAGTCTCACTAATTTTTCACATCTAAAAAAAAATAGATTTTCGTACATTCAAGAAAATTCTCTAAAATCACCAAAATCCAGGTTTACTTATTTTAATATTTATATAATGATTTGTTATATAGATATTGATTTTGATAAAAAAAAATTGAGTGTCAAATAACGAATGTATTTTCAAGCTAAGGTGAGTTTCTTCTCGAACTTACTTTTCCATTCACCATTCCTATTAGATAGGAATGAATTATATTTTAATTTTTTAAAATTGTTTATTTATGTCATGATATGACATTATTTTTATCAACAAGAACTGTTTAAATAACTTATATCTTATTTCTAAAAGTTGTCTTATATATAATTTGATTATCTTATAAACTTTATTCAAATGAAGTATATGTTACAAACTAACTAAAAAATATAATTGAAATGCTGATTGATGGTGATGATGATTGTAATGTCATATGACAATCATATTTAGGAAAGAGTTTCAAATGAAAGTGGTTATTTAATTAAGAAAAGTACTTACACGAAAAACCTTCCACTTCCTTATTCTTATCTGGCCATATATTATTATGATATGCACTTAGCAAATTCCTGAATTAGTAATGTAATTTCAATAACATGTTAGAATAATTTTTTTTTTCAAATATTACTTGACTATAATGAACTTGAATTATACTTGAATTTGAACTGAATTAAAATGCTGTTGACTGGAAATGTACTGTACTAGATTTGACATGATCTTGATAATTATAAACAATATTGGATTGGGGGAGTCACTAATTGATGTGAATACTGTATTTCAGATATATTGTTAAGTTATACAACTGATCTTTGCGCACACAATAGGTGCACAGTGATTAGTTGGACAACATCATAATACTACTGTTGTCGTTGTGGAGGTTTGGGTCAGTTCTGAATAATCATATAACCATTTTTCTGTGTCCATATAGGAGACAATCAAAACCCGAATATAACATCAGTTAGATTCTTTAATAATGCATAACATCTTAAATTAAAATACTTGATATATAGACCAGAATATAATTATAAGTTAAATAACTATTGACAAATATTTAGTTAATAAATAAACTACCATGTTATATTTACTTCCACATGCATCAATATTTTTTTATCGTACAAATGCATAACTATTTAAGTTTAATCATTCCATATTTTATATATACTATTATTATTTTTGGATGTAATTTAACGATCTGGGTGTTCATGTCTAGATTATAAAATATATCTGGTGGATCAAGTCGAAGATCTAAAGCACTACATAGAGTAAGAAAACCAGTAGATGATTGTTGATATTTTAGATTGTTTCCGTACTTGAAAAGTGTTTTTTATTCGTAGTTATTTCTCTATCTTTATTTTTTTCATTATTTATTGTAATCCGCTTGTCCATTGAATAAAAATTCTATTTTTATTAAAATATTATTGTGAATGTGGTAATGACTGATATTGTACTGAGGCTTAGCATATTTTAATAAGTACGTTACCCAATGACTCAGCTATCCAGTATTTTCGGATGGTGGACCATGTGGTATCATAACTTAGATTTCTCAAATCAATTCAAATGAATTGAATTGATTTGGATCCGGTACAAAATTTATGCCATATATATACAGGACGATCATTGAAATCTTCGATTCCCATTTCTTTGGCCCATTCACGTCTCTTATTTTGTTTCAATTCGATAATTTATTTTTTGAAAATTTCTATTCCCATTAAGAACCAAATATTTAGCATTCGACATCTATTCTTATTTTCTTAAACTTCATTCTTACAATCCATCACTGAATCAATTTTTTTTTTTATTTTCTTTTGAAGATAGTTTTTCTATTTCGTGGATCAAGCTCGATGAAATGGTGAAGATCTACCCAAAGGATAAGCGGATTGATCATGACATAAACTTATGTTTATCCTAATTAAAATTTCGACGATGAAATTTTTCTCTACGGGGGTAGGATATAATTATCCAAACAAACATGTATAATTATTTATTTATAAGATTTTAGTATGATTATTTTAAATAAATAAATGTTGTCGTTTTGATTTTAAAATAGATTTATCAAATAATTATTTTCTCTATTATTCTTCTATTAAAATATTTTCTTATACTAAAGCCCATAACTACTCAAAAAAAAAAAATAATACTTGAATTATCACGTTAGATCCCAAGTTCAATCCTTTGGCCCAGCTCAAAATACTACTACTACTACTTGTAGATACCAAAAAAAAAAAAAAAAAAAAAAAAAATCGTTTTTGCTAAGTGGGCACACCCCCCGGGTTGCAACCCACGGGGGCGATCCCGCGGGTGGTTGTTTTCCGTTGTTTCCCATTGATTTGTTTCCTATTTTTGGACTGATAATCCGTGATCCGATTTTTCAGGAGAGAATTGAGCCGGATTTGGAGCTTCTTCGGTCTATAAAATACAGGAATTTAACGGGAGAAGGGACTTTTGACTTTTGGATTCTTGGACTTTGGGAAGATTTCGGGCGAGCTTTGGAAATTGAGAAGCGGAGCAGAGCCATCTTCTCCTGGTCGGACGGTCAACGGAGGCAGCAGCAAGACTCCACCGCCACCCGAACCCACATAAAAAAGGGAATCCATTAATATTCCCGTTCTTGTTATTTCTCGATATTTTCTGTAATCTCAATTTCGTTGTAATTCAAATAATTTTGCAATGGAATCAAAGATTCAATTTTCGGGCATACAAGAACTGGCGACCACAGTGGGAGCCCCTCTGTTTACCACAGAGAATCTGGTGGCGCAGTCCGACCGGGTGCCGATTGGCTCAATGGTTGAGACGCTGGTCATAGAAGTTGACCAGCAAAAATATGACGAATTTCTTTCCTCCTCTGATTCGGAGCCTAGGCGTCATCGCCGGGTGACGATGAAAAAAGGTGAGGCGTCATCGCCCACCGGAAATGCGTTATCGCCTATGAAAACTTATGAGGCGTCATCGCCCGTTCGAACTGACAGGACGTCATCGTCTGTGAAGAACACGGCGTTATCGTCCGTTCCAAAGTCAAGCCAAAAGTCAAACCAGTCCCTGACCCGCTCTCAGAAGAGAAACCTGAGGCGTAAGGCCCAGCGGGCCCGCATCAACAGTGCCTCTGGAAAATTGCGGTCAGAAAATCCAGATCAGGAAATATCGGGAAGAAAAAATTCCAAAAATGAAAATCCGCAGGCGGAACTGCGGGTTGCACCGCATGGGGGCAACCCCGCGGTTGCAACCGCGGGTGCAAACCCGCGGTTCCAACCGCTGGTTGCACCCCGCGGGTGCAACCCCGCGGTTGCAACCGCGGGTGCAATCAAGGGTTGGTTCTGGTGTCTATTCGGGCACACGCGCAGTGAGCACACAACGCACATCTAACTTTTTGGTTACTCTCTTAGGTGTACCATCCCGTTCCTCTACAAACAAATATAAGGATGTGCTCATGAACTCACCTGAGGATAGGTCTTCAAATTTCTCTTCGGATGAACATATTCATGACAGAATCCTCCAAATCCCGAAGAACAAGTCAGATGAGTGCGAGGCCCGTACAACTGCGCAGGCCAGCACACACTCCAGAAGAATCCGCAGAAGGGTTGGAGAACAATCTGATTCCGGAAAAGAGCCCAGCCCTGAAATATTGCAAACTCTCCAGTATTATGAACCAAGTTTGCGACGCAAGCGGCGTCAGATTGCAAATAGAGATAAAGAAGTATCTCAAGACTTGAGAGAATACCTCAATTGGAAGAAGAACTCTGCACAGAATACTCCTCAATGCTAATGCGAACAGTTAATCTCAACTGTTCTATCAAACTGCGAGTGCCATCCGAGACGGTCCGTTTTTGAGCGGATCACCGAATCCAAAAGAATACGGACGGTGAAAAAGGCGTACTCTGGAACCGATCTACCTGCTGCCTCATCAAATATGGTTAATAAAAGCAAAAAGTTGGTCGGAAACAACCCTTCGGATAAGGAAATCACTCCAAGATCAAAAGGAGTTTTTATCGAAGCAGAGGGCGCGCTTCTAGAAGAAGTCTCTGAAAGGCTTGAGAGACAAGAAAAACGTCTCGAACAGCAAGAGGAGACCATAGAAGAAATGAAACAACTTTTGATTGAGTTGCTGGCTCAAACTAGAAAGAACCAATCATCGCCGTCCATTTCTAGTCGGCAGAAAGGAAAACGGCCTGTCCAAATAAATGAAGACAGCGAAGACGAAGATGAAGAAGTGCCTCCTCATTCAAGAGAGGAAGAGGAAGTGAAAGTTATCCTCAATCCTCACGCAGAGAAAATAGAGAAGATGGAGAACCAATTACAAGCTCTTCTTCATCGCAAAAAGCTACAAGAGGTGGGGGTAGTCCGTCCATATCCCATAGAATGGGAGACCGTACCCTATCCTGCAAAATATAAACCGTTGAATCTTCAATCATTCGACGGTAAAGGTTCGCCGCAGCAACACATCTTCTATTTCCTCTCACAGACAGAACATCTCATGGGGAATGATCCAACTATGACTAGGATATTTGCGAGCACTTTACGGGGGCCCGCATTTACCTGGTTTATGCAACTTCCCCAGGGAACAATTAAATCTTGGGCTGATGTAGAACGTGAGTTCCTAGCCCGATTCTTTGAAGATGATACAGAAGTCTCCATATTATCTTTGCTAGCAGCGAAGTAAGAAGAAGGCGAAACGGTCAAAACTTATGTCGAGCGGTTCCGAGAACTTTCCGTTTGATGCCCATATGGCATGACGCAGGATACGCTTGTGGAAACCTGCAGACATAACTTGTTGACCGATATCTTAGACAAGATGGGTTCGGTCGAATCCAAGTCATGGAAGGATCTGCTTAAGCAGGGCGAACAGGCCGAAGAAATACTTCGACGTCTCGAAATGCAACAGTCTGCAACCGGAGACGGTGCAAACGAATCTCCATTCCATTTTTCCCGTTCAAAAGGGAAAGACATAACGGCAATGGCAGTAGAAAGTACACTGAAGCAGAAACCATGGCCAACTACAAGCAACACAGCAAAGTCGCCCAGACTTCAAAAGCAGTATTCGTTCAAGGATGAACATACTGCTACTATGTTCAATCTGCTCACCAAACGCAAGATGCTTAAATTGCCGAAGAGCAAGAGACCTGAAGAAGTAGGGAAAACTAACGATCCGAATTACTGCCTGTACCATCGGATTGTAGGTCACCCCACAAAAAATTATTTTATCTTAAAAGATAAAATTCAAGCGTTGATTGACGCTGGAGCAGTTCAGCTCAAAGCTGAATAAAAAAGGAGTTAGAGCTAACTCCGACACATTTAATGTGTGAGGTCTAAAGGTACCACTTGGGCTCACAACAATTCCCAAAAAATGGGCTCAAGGCGGTTAATTTAAACCCCCATATATATATATATATATAAATGAATTACCCAACGCCGACAAGGCTACGGGAAGAGAATAAATTTCTCGCCAACCCCACCATGCTTGGGGTAAAAAAAAAATGAATCACTCAATGCCGACAAGGCTACGGGAAGAGAATAAATTTCTCGCCAACCCCACCATGCTGGGGGTAAAAAGCATGAATCACCCAACGCCGACAAGGCTACGGGAAGAGAATAAATTTCTCGCCAACCCCACCATGCTGGGGGTAAAAAGCATGAATCGCCCAACGCCGCTAAGGCTACGGGAAGAGAATAAATTTCTCGTCAACCCCACCATACTGGGGGTAAAAAGTATGAATTGCCCAATGCCGCTAAAGCTACGGGAAGAGAATAAATTTCTCGTCAACCCCACCATACTGGGGGTAAAAAGTATGAATTACCCAACGCCGACAAGGCTACGGGGAGAGAATAAATTTCTCGTCAACCCCACCATACCGGGGGTAAAAGTATGAATTGCCCAACGCCGCTAAGGCAAAGGGAAGAGGAAAAGTTTGGTATTTAAACCCAAACGAAACCCTCGACAACTCACTATGCTGAGGATAATAGTATGGCTAGCCCAACTCAAACGGTAGTTGGTAAAGGCAAAATCAAACCCGTTGATAGCTGGGGGTTTGCTAAAAATCCCACGACAAATCTGTCACAACAGTATTCTTATCCGAATATAAGAATACATCACTGCCCTAAGCTGCTAAGACAAAGGGAAGAGGAAAAGTTTGGCATTTAAGCTCAAACGAAATTCTTGACAACTCACCATGCTGAGGGGAATAGCATGGCTAGCCCAACTCAAACGGTAGTTGGTAAAGGCTAATCAAATCCGTTGATAGCTGGGGGTTTGCTAAAAATCCTAATCAGATAAATCTCCTGTCACGTTAAGATTTCACCTCTGACAGCAAAACTTTTCTTGTCATTTTGCTCTAACAGAGCAAGCGACACTCCAAAATATTTGTCAAGTTAAAATCATACCTCTGACATCATAATTCAAAATCAAAAGAGATAAAATTCTAATTAAATCGATCCCCTGTCACGTTAAGATTTCACCTCTGACAGAAAAGAAAATTCACACTTCATCAAGTCCAACATTACAACCTCTGATGAACGTGCTTTTGATATCGTTAAGTTGAAAATCACCTCTGACGAAAATTATCTCCCTATCAAGTTAACAGTTACCTCTGATAGTCCGATTCCAAAACTAAATACGTTAACCGTCACCTCTGTTTAGTCAGCTTGTCCCTATCACGACCAGATCCTCTGAATAGGTTAAGCTCCAAGACACGTTTAATGTCAACTCTGTCTTTTCCTGATTCGTCATACTAGATGTCACTGAACGGTTAGGATTAAAATAAGCACGTTAATATTATATCTCTGCTTGACCTAAAATAAGCACGTTAACATTATACCTCTGCTTGTCCTCTAATGAGTACGTTAAAATCATACCTCTGCTTGTTATGGAATAAATAAATATATTAACAGTTATCTCTATCGACCAAATTTTTTAAAAGGTCTATAACCAAAATTAAAGAATCCAAAGTATTTCGAAATTCAGTACGGTTCAATATAGAACTTCGAAAACTTTGGAGGGGATTATGTAGATACAAAAAAAAAAAAAAAAAAAAATTCATTTTTTGCTAAGTGGGCACACCCGCGGGAGCAGAGCACCCACGGGTTGCCACCCGCGGGAGGATTCCCGCGGGGGCGATTCCGCGGGTTGCCACCCGCGGGTTGTTTTCCGTTGTTTTCCATTGATTTGTTTCCTATTTTTGGACTGATAATCCGTGATCCGATTTTTCAGGAGAGAATTGAGCCGGATTTGGAGCTTCTTCGGTTTATAAAATACAGGAATTTAACGGGAGAAGGGACTTTTAACTTTTGGATTCTTGGACTTTGGGAAAATTTCGGGCGAGCTTTGGAAATTGAGAAGAGGAGTAGAGCCATCTTCTCCTGGTCGGACGGTCAACGGAGGCAGCAGTAAGACTCCACCGCCACCCGAACCCACATAAAAAAGGGAATCCATTAATATTCCCATTCTTGTTATTTCTCGATATTTTCTGTAATCTCAATTTCGTTGTAATTCAAATAATTTTGCAATGGAATCAAAGATTCAATTTTCGGGCATACACTACTATTACTAACAACAACAACAACAACAAAAACAACATAATAATAATATAAAATATAAGTTATTGTTTGTTAACTACAAATCATACTTAATTATTAAGTCAACTTTTACTTTTTGATAATGAAATGATAACTTTCATTTTAAATTTTCAAATTTACTCCTATCGTTAAATTCCTAAAATCAATCATTAACCAATTCTAGTGATCAGCCATTTGATTCATTTGAATTCAAATTTAAAGCTTATTATAAAATCCGAAGTCAACTACCATAGTCAATTAAAATAATGAGCCATTTTAACTCATTAAGTCAAATTTAAAAATTATCATTAAAACCCCGTAATCAACCACAATTACGACTCTTTTGATTAATTACAAATAAATGTTTAAAAATCTTTTAAATTTATCCAATTTATGAGCCATTTGTCTCATTCAAATTTTGTTTCAATAACTCTCTTGAATTTCACTAATCCTTCTCCTAGATCTCTCATTCTAAATTTTATTTATGCCCCTCTAACCTTCAAAAACTTCTCTTGAACATTCCTCCTAAAACCCTCCTTACTATACTACCTCACTTTTCACACCAATTTGTTCTTCTCTCCACGTCCGCGGACAGTTGAAGCGTCGTCGATCATTGGATCACTGCTGACCATTGGAGGAGCCACCTCATGAGCGTTATCAACTACTTGGCCTACCATCACAGCCGCCGACATCCATCGCCGATTGGAACTGTCCCCTCCAGCAACAGTCCATCGACCACCATAGTGCCACCGACCAACAAAAGAACCCTCTCTACTACTCGGACATGCATAACGTCGCCTAAGCCACCACACCAGTAACCATTACTGTCGGAACACTCTTCAAGGGTCTCTCACCGAAGCAACTCCTTCCCCTTCTTCTCCCTTGGAATTTATCAAGAGGTACGATCTTTTCACTTTCTTAATGAATTTATATTTTATCGTGTCTAGATATATAACTCCTTAGCAAGATCTAACTAAAATTTACTTCATTCATCCTGTAAACCTAATAAGATCTCTTTCCCATTTGTCTGTTTCAATCTCACTAATCTTTCACATCTAAAAAAAAAGACTTTCGTACATTCAAGAAAATTATCTAAAATAACCCTATAAAGAATTTAGTTGTGGTTATTACGTATTAGGTAAGAGTTTAGATTTCACACACACACACACACACACACATATATATATATATATATATATATATATATATATATATATATATATATATATATATATATATATATGACGGTCTAATTTCTGTTAGATAAAGTTTAGATCTTGCATAATATTGATCGCTCTAAGACGCGATTTAGTCCTCTTAGAGCCTGTTACAGGTCTTACGCTAAAATCCTAATACTCTTTGTCTAAATTCAATTTTTCACTATTCCTTCTCAACAAAAATAATAAATAGTCTGCATCTTTCCCTAATCGATTATTTAAACTACATGTTTTGTCGTGGTAATATCGTTTTGTCTATTTTATTTCATTTATATTAACTTTTCCTTTTGGAACTTTTAATTTGTTTTCCATTTACTTATCAAAACAAAACTAAAAATTTCATTTTTAAAGGGATTTTTTTTTTCATTTGCTTTAATTACTGCAAACTTATTAAAAATATCTCTTACAAGGACTAATTGACAACTTATATTTTGTTTTGAAAAATATTCGTCAAAAAAAAAAAAAAATCCACCACTCTCCATCATTAAATAATAAAATATTTATAAATGATCAATATATCTAAAATAATTTTATAACAAAATTAGGGTTTGCTAAAAGGGTTGATTGGTTCATGGATTTGGAAAATAGATTTATGATGGTGAATAGTGCCAACCAAATCCTTACTTTTCTATTTTTTTTTTCACTTTTTTATTTTTCTTTAATGGAAAAGAGGTAAAGATTTGGTGATAGAAATGTTTTCCTATGCTTTCATTATTTGTTTCATGGAATTGGATTCATTTTCGAAAGATGCATGGATTTGGAAGAACAATGGTAATATTATTTAAAAATAAAAAGTTTCTTTTTCCTCTTTTAATTAATAAAAAATCATAAAAGAGAGAGAAAAAGCTAAACATGTAACTAAAAATGAATCAAGTAGAGATGGACTCCTCACACACACACACCCAAAAAAAAAAAAAGAAAAGAAAAGAAAAGAAAAAAGTATAAGGATATCTTTATCAGCATCACTAAAAGGGATAAGTGAATCACCATTAGAGCCTCATTAGTGGGGACTCATTTTTTTTTTATAATAATATAGTAGATTTATTGATTTGATTTGAAAAACTTCCAGTATTTTGTAGTCCTTTTCTCTACCACGATGGACAATATTTTGTATGATACTATATATACTATTTGTTTCATTAAAATCTCACTAATGAAACACGGGAGGTTTACATCCATCATCTCTTAGAAAACTATAGAGGTCAGTTACGATCATTACTTAATTTAGAAGTATTGTTAACTTTCATAAGTTTTTAAAGTTGAGTCAAATGAAAGAAAACAAATAAAATAAAATAAAAAACTACTCTAAATTGCTACTACCAAGTCCTCTATGTGCCAGCCTGCAAGTGCAATTAAGCAAGCAAGGCGTGAAACAATACGCAATCAAATTTAAAAAAATAAAAAAAAGGAGCTTTTAATTATTCTCCAAAAACATTTACAATTCAACTCAACATACAATAATATAATAACATCGATGATATACAATGACGTGCCACGGTGACAAATAAGCGTCTAGATGAAAATGGCGGCCGAGCTCGTGCTCGAGCTGACGTAGCATTCCTATCAACAAGCATCCTAGTAGTTAAGTTGACCCAAGAACTAGCTGGTTCAGCCGCGGGATTATTGACTCGGTTGTAGTCAGTCCCCATACGTTTTCGTACTATACAAGCTAGACTTGATATCGGTGATTTCGAGCGTGTGTATATATATAATGTACCAACTCATTGACTGTAAGTAAGCTCACTGTAGCTAAAAAGTTAGAGAGCCTCATAGTCTCTGATCTCGTGCACGAAAATGGTTAAGCCAACAGCTTCGGTTGATGCACTGGCCACGGCGGGCGTCGACTACAGAGATGCTGATATTGATTTCGAGCTGTGGGATAGTTTCTTCTATCCGTATATGATAGAGGGCGAGACATGCGGGTGTCTCTTGATCGTGGCCACAGTTCTCTTCAAGATGTCGAAAACTTGCTGGATTGTACAGCAGAGTTTCGAGCAAGTTATGCCTGGGAAGCGATACCTTGACCAATAAAGTCAGGCCACCTGCAATTGCTTTCGGCCCGCGACCAGCTCTGCGACTGCCTTAGCTCGATAAAGCCTGCATCAACTCTCTCTTCATCCTTTCTCATCGGTGTGGTGGTCCAAGACATGGACATGGCTAGTTAGCTCTGTTGAGTTCCATGACGAATCCAAAGGCTAATATTTTTTTCATTCTATTCAAAATTTTTAAATAAAAATAATTTTTTATTTTTAATTTCGAAATTTTAAATAGAATACTTGGTCTTCTCGTAAAAGTATGTACCTCTAACTCTCTTTAATTCAACATCTTATGTCTGCTATTGACTATTGCCTTGTGGGGATCACTAATGCCCAATAAGCAGCCTACAAGTAGTTTTAACAACGGCTGATTGTTAGACTATACAATTGTTTTATTGACTGATTCTGATAATTTTAAGCCAACTAACCGTGTATTTGATTTATTAAAAGTTTTAGCAAAAAAAAGTTATAGTTGTCAGGAGAGGGAATTTATTGAAAATGTTGATATTCTCATTTTGGTTACTGTAACAGAGCTTCATAGTTCAAGGAACTGGAAGGCAACGAAGGAGCGAGTACCAACTAGGAAGGGTCAAAGCAAGGCCTAAAGAAGAGAGTTGCTAAATGCGCTCCATACTTTTCTTAGTAAACCCAGTCCCAAAAAGTTTTTTATTTACAAGTTTGCCATATTTAAATTTGGACCAAATAACCCTCATGCTTTTCTTAGTAAGTCCCATTCCCTCCTTTCCATTATATTTTTTTACTTAGTGAGCCCCAAACCCCTTATTCCCGTCTTTCCATTACCTTTTTCTTAGTGAGCCCCAAACTCATCAAGTGTCTTCTCAAATCCAAGCAACAGTTCTAAAGAAAAAAAAAAAAAAAAACAAAAAAAAGAAAAAGAAAATTTGATCTCCCAAACCCTAAATACTGCTCTAAATTTGATTCTCAATAGTTGCATGCGATTGCTAACTCTTATTTAGATTTTCTATGTTGATTTTATTACAAATCTGGTGCGGATATTTCTCTTTGAGAGTTGAGAGGAGGTTGAAGAAGATGGCGAATAAGCTAACAATTTTGGCAAAAATTGATGAATTTTCTTGTTAGAGGTATGGTTAAAGTTATTTTGAACTCAACATACAGTCTAATTTAAATGATAAATGCAGATCATGATTTTTATAGAGTTTAATAATATGTAGAGTAATTGTGTTTATCGTTTGGCTATCGGGACGAAAATCCTGATCGGGGGGCAAATCCCGACCTGCTCAACAACCAGTCGGGTTGATGATCCCGGCCAGTAACTATATTTGGTCGGGATTGATTTCCTAACCTGGCTTTTTTTAATGATTTTAGATACAACTTTCTTGATAGGGTTAGAGTTTGGTATTGAATAAATTACAATAAAATGTTGCATATCCACTGAACTTCTAATTTTTTTTTTTTGTTACTTTAGGTTTAGGCAACTATAGGAAGCAGCCGAGTTAAATTTGTAGATGGTGATGGTGATTATAATTTGCATTTCAGTACTTGTTAGGTATGTATAAAAGATTAAGTTTTTGTGTCTAAAGTTTAATTTGCTATTTTAGAGATTTTAATAGATGAATTAAATATTCATATTTTGGGAAGTCGAGATAAACTATGTTAGTGGGTTGGATATACAGGTTAGAAGAGTTAAATTTGTTGGAGTGGATACATTAGCCTGTGGGTGCATAACTGTGTCAGTGGGTTAGAATGAGTTTAATTTTGGAAGTCGAGATGAACCATCGTTTTCCAGATGCCAATGGTTGGGACACACCATACTAGTACTAGGTTGTATATTGTTCTATCAATTTTGTAATATTAGTAAGCTTGGTATTTGATAATTTTGTAAGAGTGAACAACTAATGTATTAAAAATGTTATAATTTTGGAAGTTTAAACTAATATTATAATTTTGTAACATCAATAACCATATACAAGTAACACCCTGACCAGCATGGTTTGCACAAAAAGTGCAATTTGAGTCTGGTCGGTGTCCCTACACCGGCCATACTGCTCTTTGGATGGGACTATCAGCCCGTCCAGTGCATTTTCTGGCCGGGGTTGCCAGTCCGTCCAGTGCTATTTCTGGCCGGGGTTCCCAAAGTATGTTTATTTAACTTCAACTCATACAAACACCAATGAGATTTTATTGTATCTTGAATAGTTCAAATTAGTTTTGGTATTGAGAAATTTGAATGAGAAGTTGACAAACATTAGATATAATTTACAAATAGCATATTGCATCAAAGTAAGTACAAATTGATAACGAAAGTTATATATAATTGACAATAAGTTGAAATTAACATCTTCTCCTAAGTACAAACAAAAAGCTACTCTAACCCAAAGTGTTCACATAACCACAATTGTTCACATAACCCCCCGAAATCGACATTCTTGTTCTCAAGCGACGCGATAGGTTCTTCTTCAACCTGTCGAGCAATTTGAATATTCGGTGGCTATGTAACAGTTTTCTTCCTCCGACTTGGTACTGTTTGAGTGTTCGGCGGCTTCGTGACAGTTTTCTTCCTCTGATACGGGACCATCGGCCTAATTCGAAATGACTAAACTTGATCTATCTGCATAAGTATTGAACATACATTAATCAAAAATTTCAATAATAACCACACAAAATTGGAAGAATATTGTATTCGGTGACAATGCATTTTTCCCAATTCCAAAAAACCTACTAAATATTATTACATCCGAGGAGATAAAAATTGGATGTTCAAATTATAAAATCCTAAATCAGACTCAAAATTGGATGACCCTATTATATTATAAACCCTACTAGCACTATTAAACAACATAGGAGATGAAAATAAAATGAAAGGAAGGAGATATGAATAATACTTTGTCGGCGGGGCTCAACGACGTTATCTTTGCAGGTTGATCTTCACGTCGGAGGGTGCGGCTGAAATCTAAGGCCCGATTTGAACAGTGGTCATTGAAGAAAGAGGAGAAGGCCGAGCAGAAGAAGAAGAGAGCGAGTGGGGAGGAAGAAGAGAGAAAGTGCGGAGGAAAAAGAAGAGAGAGAGCGTTGAAAAACCTAATCTCCTAGTGAGCCCTACTTTCCCTCTCAAATGTTGCATTGGTGGTTACAGGGGTAAAACTGGAAAAATCATTGAGCTCACTAAGAAAAATGGGTTAGTTTCAAACTATCCTGGGGCTGACTAAGAAATTGGGGCTCACTAGGAAAAGTATGGGGTGCATCTAGCAACTCTCCCTAAAGAATCTAGCGGATTAAGTAGCATGGGGAATGTCAAGTCTTCGCCGAATCGATTACTCGCATGTCGTTCTCATTCCGAAGGAGACACCAAGCTCAGTGGGGGACTATAGCCCTATTGTTTTACTTAACAACACTTTCAAGATAGTCTCGAAGATCCTGCCTAACCGGTTGGGTTAGACAGGCATCACCTCTGCAGAAGTTGATAGGTGATTATGAAATCTGGCATAACTGCCGGAAGACATCCTAGAAGGTTTAGCGATCTCCCAAGTAGTGGTTCACCCGCGCAAGAAATCGGACACGAATAGGTTCCTACTCAAACTTGATTTCAAAAAGGCTAATGATACGGTGAATGGAAATTTCCAACTTGAAATCTTACATTCTTAGCATGATCAGAAAAGCAGAATCTGCAGGTATAATCAAAATGTTTAAAGATTCCACATAAATTACTTTTACTAATATGTAGTGCGTAGATGACATTATTATTTGGCCACTGCAATGTCAAATAGGCGGTTATTCTGAAATGGATTTTTAGATATTTAAAGTTGGTCAGAGTTAAGAATAAACTATTATAGATGTTCCTTGACTCTTGTTAGTTATAAATCTTTTTTCTCATTACTTGTGTTTGATATACTTGGTTGTGAGGAGGGTTCCTTCCTAATTCACTATCTTGGAATATACATTAGACTAGGTAGATTTACAAGAGAGGATTGGAATGCACTATTTGACAATATAAAAAGGAAGATAGAGGGGTGGAGTTAGAGGATGATTTCCCTTAGCGGCACAATTATCTTGTTGAATGCGGTCCTATCCCCTAATTCATGTCTTACTTCATCCTTCCCAATCGGATGAGTAAAAGTTAACCATACAAGGAGTAGAGTACTGTGGGCAACCTTCAATTGGACAATAAGAAAAGAAAAATATTTCGCGTCTTAGGGACAAGTGTGTTAACCAAAAGAGGTAGCAAGCTATAGAAATTCTGGATCTAAGTACCTTCAACTTATCAATGATATCAAAGTGGTGGTGACTCTTGCTAACAAGATTGCTACAAAAGCTACTACATGCTAAATATGGTCCTTGACGAAATCCTGGCATGGTCGATCTAAAAACTCTTCTAGCATATCAGGCTTCAGGAAGGGGATGAGAATCACTGAACATATTTTCTCAAATGGTATCTCCTTCTCTACAGGTGGGGGATCTCTTTTTGGGATGACTATTGGTGTACTTATCGCCCCTACTCGGTATCTTATACCCCAACATTCGTGATCTAGCCTTAGATAGGAGCACTATGGTAAGAGACTACTAGCATAAAGGTAGATAGAGGTTGGCTTTGAGGAGATGTTCATCAATGGCCGAAAAGAGCAAGTCACTACCCTAATGCTTTTCTTGATAGAATTCCAACCCACTCCCCTTGAAGAAGACAGCCCCATCTGTTGATGGGAAAGGGAAAGTTCCTTTTCGGTTAGATCCTCATACAGTCTGTTGAGCATCGGAGAGATTCGATGTCAGTTTACCTCTGGTATACGAAAAGCTAATTGTCCATCTAATGTAAGGATATTTCTGGTGTTATTACAGAAGAATGCTATTCTCACATGGCCGAATCTTCATAAAAGAGGATGCAACACTCCTTATTTGGAAACTGGATAATAAAATACCGACAACATAATTTCATAGGAAAATATTAAGTTTTCGGTACAATACCAATAAATGTTTAATATTTTTTTTTTTCGCCTGGTCAAACACATATATACAACTTTTTTGTTTTTTTTGCAACATTGTTCAAATAGAATCTCAATTAAGAACCAAACTTGGAACAAGATAAGGCTCATTAGCAAGAATATTGATTAATTCTTGTTTCTGAGCTCCTAGTTATTATTCCATTGAAGACATGATTGACTGAGGATATAAATTAGAAAAAGATAATGAAGGTACTAGACTTGTTACATATATAAGAAATAAGTAGGGATTTTAGTTAACAAACAAGAACCATATCTCGAAGATATATTGAGCTCCTAGTTAACAAACAGAACCAAATCTCGCAGATATGCTGGACACAGTATGTAAAATAATACACTTTTATTAGCTCAAAGATTGAAAATTGAACAAATAAATATGAACTCATCAGAGAAAAAAAAAAAAAAAAAATTGTCTAGCTACACAAGTTGATGGTCAAATAAAATTTACTTGGCTTAAAACAATTAATCTTGGTTTCGATACACTTGGCGAGTCCAGCACCCGACTGCCTTATAGCCCAAGCCACTCAGTTCTTCTTCATCGTCTCATCGTTGCCTTTCAATTTGCAGTAGAAAGAGCCGCCGTCGCTGCCTTTTCTATCCAACTCCGACCTTTCGTAATTCTTAGCACATTTTCTATTCGATTTCGATCTTTTATGGCTCTGAGCTGAAAGATGTAGCGATTCTTCGTAGTTCTTGGCTAAAAGATAAGGCGGGATATGATCGTCTATGGAGCTGAAATCTATGGCAACATCTCTATAGTCGACACCCGCCATGGCCAAAGCGTCAATAGAAGCACTCATCCTGCTATTCAAACCTATTTTCTTGATAAATTAAATTGATTATAGTTCTTGCGATTAGGGTTGGAGTTCGTATTTATAGGCAAAATATATAACACGAGTTTCAATCGAGTCACGGGTTAATATACTAGGATTGAACTTGATCAGCAATTCGATAACTATGAAGTTTCAGGAAACATGTGATTTTATTCCTGCTAGAGTTAGAATCCAATTCTAAAACGAATAATATAAGATTATATTGAATGAACTTAGAGTAGGAGCTTGTAGAGTAACTCTTTGATCACATGCACGTTTGGATTATTCTAATTAACTTTAGTCGTTTATTAGAGAGTAATTAAACTGTAGCTACGTGAACTTTTAAATTGAAAAGGTGCTTCAGGTGAATGTGAGAATCTATTGCCGAGAAAGCAAAAAAGACATGATGTTTCCATACTTGGCCGTGTTTACGTCAGACAAGTCAAGTCGTCACTTGATGATGCTGATGATAGATTATTATTATTATTATTATTATTATTATTATTTTATGATGATGATGTTAGGAATAACACTCTAATTAATTCTCGCAATGCGATTAAGTGAGAAAGAGATAAAATAATCACACAAAAATGAGAAGAAGATAGGGAGAAAAAAAAAAAAAAGAGATAAGATTTATGTGGAAAATCTTTTGATGTGGAGGAAAAAAAACTATAAGGCAAACTCCGAATAATTTCAACTATAATAAAGTAGAGTTATAAAGATCACCCAAAAAATCACTGGAGCATATCTCTTAACGATCAAAACTTTTGGATAACAATCTACTCACTACAGGATGGCTAACTTTTTTTTTTTTTTTTTTTTTTTTATGATCTCCATTTTTTAACACATCTCTCTTATAGGCATTTCAAGTTACCAAAGTCAGTAATATTTTGAAAATGAGTTTTTTAGAAATATAACAAATCTACAATTACCAAAGCCATGAATATTTCCAAAATTAGTCTTTTGGAAATTTAACAAATGTTACAGTTACCAATGCCATGATTATTTTTAAGATAATTTTTTTTTTGAAATATAGCAGATCTTGCAGTCACCAATGCCATGGTTATTTTCAAGATAAGTTTTTTTGAAATATAGCAAATCTTGTAGTTATTTTCAGAATAAGTGATTTGAAAATTGAACAAATATGTAATTACCAATCTCATAGGAATAGAAATTTCTAACAATTTAGACATTTACAAATCCTATAGTCATAGATTTTTCCTATTCGCACTTTCACCTCTATTTTTCCATTTACCCTTCTTTAAAGCATATATGTAGGGGTTGTGTTGCTTGCAAGTGATATTGCAAAAAACAGTAATAAATGTGGTGCAATTTGTATTACCGTATTTTGCTTGAAAGTTTTAAGTGATAAGTAGAGCTATAAAAATTTCAAACATTAATGTTTTATTTTCAATAGTTTTAAGAAAAACCAAATTTATCAATATTACAATCATTGTTTTCAAAGGAAAAGAAGGGTGTTATGGACTTTTTTCTGCAATTATAATTATTATAAATATGTAAGTGGTTACAACTGCAACTACAACCAAACAGTGGAAAGTGTCACCTTAAAATTACAATCACTTTACACACTTTTGCAAGTAGCCAAACACGCTCATAGTGTACCATGTAACGATCTGGTCATTTTGAAACCCGCAACTCGTAATTTTCTAATAGTTTCATTTTTCCTCTAATTTCATTTTGCTTTATGGTATTTTAAAGTGAATTGAGACCAATAATGACTAATAGTCCTTTGCAATTTGCAAGAGGAAGTTGTTAGGAGAGTACAATCTCCCATGCCTCACCCATGCACACCCACGTCCCCCTCCACTCCAACACCTGAGTTAATCTTTTCATTCTCCTCATTTTCTCTTCACCTTCTCTTCATCCTCCTCCCAATCTCCTTCCTTATCTTCCTCAAACCTTCAAGCTTTATTTACAAGAGAAGGTGCTTCTCCAAGGAAAAGACCTCCTTCAAAACTTTCATTAAAATCTCATTTTTCAAGACTTTCTGTTTTTAGACGGTTATCCATCTCATTAGAGTTTTACTCTTTATCTATAAGGGTTTTAATTTCTCTAGTTCATTGAACTCCATGAACACAAAGAAATCACATATTTAATATTTTACTTTGCAAGAAATCACATATCTAATATTTTACTTTGCAAGGAATAGCATATCTAATTTTTCCTTTTGTAAGAAATCACGTCTTCACTCTCTTCGCTAGCAAGATGTTACATTCATCCATTGTTTTAGCAAGTAATTACCTTGCTGCCTAGCATGCTAGCAATCACTAAAATGGTTATATCTTTCAAATCATAAGCTCAATTAAGTTGAATCTTCTTTCTCTTGAAAGATAATTTAATTATCTATAATTTTATATATTATTTATCTCCTAATTATACCTCTAAACCCTTGAAAATTGGGTTCAAAGTTGAGATTTGTCCAAATGTGGATCTATAGACATGTGGACATGCCTTCGATTTTTCAATCATAACTTATGATATATAAATTTCAAATGAGTTGATTTTAATCTCATTGGAAAGCTAATTAAATTATTTATAATTTTTATATATTACTTGTCTCCCTGCCAATAACGTCTTCTAAATCGAATCCAAAGTCAATATTTGTACAAATATGGGTCTACTATCATCTAGCAATATCTTTGGTTTTTAAGTTATAACTTTTGATACAGAACTCCAAATGAGTTGATTTTAATATCATTATAAAGAAAATTTAATTTTATGCAACTTTAATATTAATTATAAATATAATCCCTTGAAATTTGGGTACAAATTTGAACCTTACTGCAAAATACGAATCACCTGCTTTTAATCTGCATTTGGATCTGATCCGTTTGGGCGCCAAACGTGAATCCGTGTTTGCTCCATGATCCGTTTGGGTCCCAAATGCGGAGCAGCTAATCCACGTTTGGGTCTGCCCAAACATGAATCACTGATCCTCGTTCAGATCCAAACCGTGTTGGATCCGATCGGAAACAGAACTGATACATATTTCTATTCTAACTATGCACTAGTAATTAAAATCATTATAACTTTTAATTCAGTAATTTATAATTTATGACTTATTTCCCTTCTAATTCCCACTATGTCCTAGTCAAATCTTAACTTAAATTCAAAGTTGCTGCACAATAGAAAAGTTTTGGGGCCATATTTGGAAAATCTATGATATCTCTTGATCCCGAACACTAATTAAGCCCATCATGGACTTGTTTGAAAGAATACTCAGTCTCCTACAACTCCTAGTTATATTTTTTCTTCCAATTTCTTAAAAATATAAAAAACATTTTAGATTTCAACAACTGCAAGAAGATTAGCAATAACGAAGTTGTTAAAACTACTCGAGATTTGCCACTCTCCTACAAGCATTTCCAAACCATGATGCTCATTTATGAACCTTACCTCTCTTATATTTATATGTTTTTATGGTATTTTGACTCATGTCTAACCAAACAAACTCTGCCAGCTACCCGTCTTCATCGCTCGTTGATTAGTGTCATTTATTGCACATTTATAGCCTCCATATTGTCTATTTTTGTATATAAATAATGTTACTCGTATATTTTTAGTGTGTTTTTCAGGTAAAACCTATTCCTACAAGGACATGTCATAAACTCAGAGACGAATTAGGAAACTAAGTTCAGAAAAGAGTTAAAAGTGAGTAAAACTATAAGAATACGAAGCTGTAGAGAAATAAAGTCAAATACAGTCTTACATATCAAAGTAACAAGACCAGAACTTATCGTAGAAAAAATCAGAGGCAATACTTTCACTATTTTGCCACCAATTGGAGGCATTTACTGCCATTTGGCGGCACTATGGGGCCTCCACGTGATGAATTTTTTATAGGGTCTTTCTCGTAATTCTGTAGCTATTTAGTTGTATTCAGATTAGGGTTTGATGCTCCGATACTTATATATTGGTTGTATCCTTAGAAGTGAGGGATTATGATGTAATTTTGTACTCTTGGTGATTAATAAATATTAGGGTTTTGTCGAAAGGGTGACGGCTACCATACCACGCTCCAGAGGTAACTCCATTGTGTTCAAGTACTTTCTAGTGAGTAGATGTATTTTTCTTTGCCTTTTAGATAGATTTAATCGCTTTCTAGTATAAATCTTTAATTTCTTTCTAAAAAAATAGGATTTTTAGTTGTTTTCATGAATAAAATAGGATCTTGTTAATTAGGAGTATGAGTAACTAATCTACTTAGTTTTAAGAACTAGATGAAACTAGAGATCAATCTCATATTATTTTATTTGTGTTCTTCCTAAAATAAAAATATAAAAGACATAATTTTTCTATGAAATATAGAAATACAAGAACTCGTAAATTAAAATTTTGATAGATTATACTTAATTTAAGTATTTTTATAGTTTATACTTAGTTAGGGTTTGAAGTTGTTGGTTTTTATTTGTTTTGTTGAATTTATCTAATGATTTAGTTTATTTATATTAAAAAGTAAATTTTTTGATGGATTATACTTGCACGTCACTTGATAGTCTATACTTAGGATGCTTAAAATAGGAATTAAACTAAAAAAAATCAGATTTTTGTGGAAAAAAGAAGATAAAATAGATAATATTTGGTTGTGAACTAGTAAATTTTATATTCTAGGCTAATTAGAATTGCAAATCATCAAGTTAGACTTATAGTTAGCTCGTTAGAATAATAGAATTAGTAAAATAGCAAAACATTCTAGATCCCCATGGGAACAACATGTAAAGCGCTACAACCAAATTGTACATTTACGATAAATTTATAACATCACCCATCAACACTGACCATCTCTGTCAATACTACTCATCTTTGTCAACTCCGTTAAGATTACACAACTCTGCCAATACTACTTTAACGCCCCATTTTCCAGAGGGATACGAAAACGGAGTGCGTTACCGGCGGGCACGTGTAAGTCAACGTGCACGAGACCTATAAGTATGTAAAAGAAGAAATGAATGGAATTGAATACTAGTCATCAACCAGGATCTTGAAAGTTAGACTACTGCCATATAAAAGAGAAGATATACATGTCTAAGATAAGCAGCAATAAGTACAATACTGATACAAAAGTTAGAAATAAAGTCCCAAAGGGGTGATACATACCAAACCAAAAATACAAAAGCGGAGGCCTATAAATCTATTGCTGCTCGGTCTGCTATAGAAAGTACGGATCATGCAGTGGCGGATCCTCGCTCACATCTTCAGTACCTGAGCGTGTGGGGGAGCTCAGGGTCAAACCCGGCAAGTAAAATAATAAGAAGTACAGAGCGTGTAATATAAACAAATAGGTAAGATATGGGTGCGGATATAAAACTATGCGCATGTGTGGAAAATATTAAATGATCAAGTAATGATATCACGAAAGAATGTACATGCTATCAAGTATGGAGACTAATGGTGAATAAATAGACTTGTATGGTAGGGAGCATGCAATCTGTACTAACAAGTAAAATATGAATTGATGTAAAAAACATATGCACATGCATGGTGAACTAATTGGTGAAGAAATAGACCTGTATCGTATGTGATCGATATCAAGTACGGAGACTAATGCATATCAAGTCTAAGTTAATATCATATTTTAGTTTATATTTGAACTAACTTCTGAAGAAATAAAGCTGTATCGTGAAAGTACCCGTGCATACCCGGGACTCGGCCAAGATGCTGGCGCTGAACCAGCCGTGCCGCTAAGCACTCAAGCAGATACCGATTACTGAGTAATCGGTCGTCCCATCAACATGGACTAAACAAGAGATGATGGCTCAGTACCAACCGGGCGCCCCTGCGGATGGGCCCCTATTTCGGTTGCACAACCTATCCTAAACCTTTCACGATACAATATTTGTCCACCCTTTAGTTCTCCCATAACCCAAGATTTCAAGTTATTTTACATGCAAATCAATCCGGAATATGATAAACTAATCATGTCAAGATTAATACATATATATGTCTAGTAACAAGCAAGTTGTGGTCCATGTCAAAATCAAGTTAACAGGCAAGTTAGGATCCATGGCACCATCAAGACATGTGTATATACTAACAAGGAAAATCCGGAATATTTTTATGTATCTTGTACAAGTAATTAGTATGTATACGTCGAAGTAAATATGATGGAATGTCAAAATCAAGTTAACAGGCAAGTCAAGATCCATGGCACTATCAAGACGTGCATGTACTAATAAGGAAAGTCCGACATAATTTCGTATATGTTGTACAAGTAACTTGTATGCATGTGTCAATGCAAGTATGATGGAGTATAAAATGTTAGAATGAATGAATTTTTCAAATTCTAGAATGATTTCATGGTATGGAAAGTAGCAAAATTTATTAAACCTTACTAATGTATATATGTTTCAAGTAAATATGAATTAGCATAAATGAATTATGACCTAATATAATAGCTTGCATAAAAGAAATATTTTAGTAAATTTAATGTAATACTTATATGAAACTCTCTCTTTAAAACATGATAATGAATAAATAAATAAATGTATATATATATATATATATATATATATATATATTTTCTAACGGCAAGTGGAAAATAATTTTAAAATCATTACATTATACATGAAGAACTTATATGGAAAAATTCAAATGTATATCCAATATGATGAACATTCATAAAGGTGGTTTCTTTGTAATTTCAAAATAAAACATAGTTTAAGTTGTAACTTATAGTTTAAGCATAGGAGACCTTAAATAAAATCACAAATTTAATACATAAACATAGAGTAGAGTGTAAGAATCATATTTTTATATTTAAAATAATCATAGAGAATTTTGTATAAAAATATCACATTTCCAAAATTAAACAAATCAAGATTCTAAGTTAACTATAAACAATTAGAATTAGAAATAAAACATGAGAGGGGATGTGATTTTACTTGTCTTGATTGGTTAGGGAAGGTAAGCCTATCTTGAGGCTAAATAATTTCTTCTTTTCTTCTTCTTCTTCTTCTCTTTTCTTCTTCTCTTTTCTTCTCTTGAGTTGGAGTAAAAAAAAATAAAAGGAAGAGATAAATGAAAAATGAAGGAGAGAAAACAAATGAAAGGAAGGGAAGAAAAAGATATAATAAAGGAGGGATATGGGGGATTAGATGGTTTGTCATGGTAAAGTAAGGTATGGGTGAATAAAACAAAATAGGCATAGGACAAATGAATACTAATAATATGTTATTAGAGTTATTTAATATTATAATTTCAAATTAAACTAACCAACAAAAAAAAGTCAAACTTAATCTTTACAAGTCAAAGAAGAGAGACTAGTAAAAATATGTGTAGGACCCACCGGTGATTAAAATAATATTATTTTAAGTGACTATCTTAAAAATTTTAAGAAAATCACAAAAATATAGAAAAATGAGTCAAACACAACGCATTTATTTTGGGATTAATCTGATATCAAGAATGTAACTTATGATGAAATTAGGTTATTACATCCTACCCTCCTTAAAAAAAAAATTTCGTCCTCGAAATTTAATTCTTTTTTTTTTTACTGATTGGAGTAGTAAGATATCAATCAATTGATAAGAATTTGATTATTGAGAAAATAGTTCCAATCAGAATATAATTGAAAACTAACTTGTTATACTATTTAAACTAGTGGGATAAATAATCAAAGATATATGATGGAAAAAAATATCATAAGTCTCACTTTTTTTAAGATCCTTGCGAATAGCTGCAATAATTGCCTGCAAATCAATTATTGCCACGCCAATAGATAAGACTCATTATAGCGAAAGCATATGATTTTAGTCGAAAATCAATTATGGAGTATCTCATAAACCCGCTTGCTATAGTTCTAATGAATGACTGTAATTGTTGTCGACTAAGAATAAACCTCTATAATTACCACGTCAACTCAATATGACTCGAATAACAGAAGTACAAGACTAGGTACATAGAAAATCAAAAGATATATATGGTATGAATAAAAGAAGAAGGCAAGATAGAAAATTAACTAATAATAGGACCAAGATAAGATTTCAGATCAAAAAATTTTTTGGACATGTTTATATATGGCAGTAGTCCTAAAGACATTCTAAATTAACCTAGATCTCTGATACCACTCTGTAACGCCCCATTTTTCAGAGGGATACGAAAACGGAGTGCGTTACCGGCGGGCACGTGTAAGTCAACGTGCACGAGGCCTATAAGTATGTAAAAGAAGAAATGAATGGAATTGAATACTAGTCATCAATCAGGATCTTGAAAGTTAGTCTACTGCCATATAAAAGAGAAGATATACATGTCTAAGATAAGCAGCAATAAGTACAATACTGATACAAAAGTTAGAAATAAAGTCCCAAAGGGGTGATACATACCAAACCAAAAATACAAAAGCGGAGGCCTATAAATCTATTGCTGCTCGGTCTGCTATAGAAAGTACGGATCATGCAGTGGCGGATCCTCGCTCACATCTTCAGTACCGGAGCGTGTGGGGGAGCTCAGGGTCAAACCCAGCAAGTAAAATAATAAGAAGTACGGAGCGTGTAATATAAACAAATAGGTAAGATATGGGTGTAGATATGAAACTATGCGCATGTGTGGAAAATATTAAATGATCAAGTAATGATATCAAGAAAGAATGTACATGCTATCAAGTATGGAGACTAATGGTGAATAAATAGACTTGTATGGTAGGGAGCATGCAATATGTACTAACAAGTAAAATATGAATTGATGTAAAAAGCATATGCACATGTATGGTGAACTAATTGGTGAAGAAATAGACCTGTATCGTATGTGATCGATATCAAGTACGGAGACTAATGCATATCAAGTCTAAGTTAATATCATATTTTAGTTTATATCTGAACTAACTGGTGAAGAAATAAAGCTGTATCGTGAAAATACCCGTGCATACCCGGGACCCGGCCAAGATGCTGGCGCTGAACCAGCCGTGCCGCTAAGCACTCAAACAAATACCGATTACTGAGTAATCGGTCGTCCCATCAACATGGACTAAACAAGAGATGATGGCTCAGTACCACCCGGGCGCCCCCGCGGATGGGCCCCTATTTCGGTTGCGCAACCTATCCTAAACCTTTCACGATACAATATTTGTCCACCCTTTAGTTCTCCCATAACCCAAGATTTCAAGTTATTTTACATGCAAATCAATCCGGAATATGATAAACTAATCATGTCAAGATTAATACATATACATGTCTAGTAACAAGCAAGATGTGGTTCATGTCAAAATCAAGTTAACAGACAAGTTAGGATCCATGGTACCATCAAGACATGTGTATATACTAATAAGGAAAATCCGGAATATTTTTATGTATCTTGTACAAGTAATTAGTATGTATACGTCGAAGTAAATATGATGGAATGTCAAAATCAAGTTAACAGGCAAGTCAAGATCCATGGCACTATCAAGACGTGTATGTACTAATAAGGAAAGTCCGACATAATTTCGTATATGTTGTACAAGTAACTAGTATGCATGTGTCAATGCAAGTATGATGGAGTATAAAATGTTAGAATGAATGAATTTTTCAAATTCTAGAATGATTTCATGGTATGGAATGTAGCAAAATTTATTAAACCTTACTAATGTATATATGTTTCAAGTAAACATGAATTAGCATAAAGGAATTATGACCTAATCTAATAGCTTGCATAAAAGAAATATTTTAGTAAATTTAATGTAATACTTATACGAAACTCTCTCTTTAAAACATGATAATGAATAAATAAATAAATGTATATACATACATATTTTCTAACGGCAAGTGAAAAATAATTTTAAAATCATTACATTATACATGAAGAACTTATATGGAAAAATTCAAATATATATCCAATATGATGAACATTCATAAAGGTGGTTTCTTTGTAATTTCAAAATAAAACATAGTTTAAGTTGTAACTTATAGTTTAAGTATAGGAGACCTTAAATAAAATCACAAATTTAATACATAAACATAGAGTAGAGTGTAAGAATCATATTTTTATATTTAAAATAATCATAGAGAATTTTGTATAAAAATATCACATTTCTAAAATTAAACAAATCAAGATTCTAAGTTAACCATAAACAATTAGAATTAGAAATAAAACATGAGAGGGGATGTAATTTTACTTGCTTTGATTGGTTAGGGAAGGTAAGCCTATCTTGAGGCTAAATAATTTCTTCTTCTTTTCTTCTTCTTCTTCTCTTTTCTTCTTCTCTTTTCTTCTCTTGAGTTGGAGTAAAAAAAAATAAAAGGAAGAGATAAATGAAAAATGAAGGAAAGAAAACAAATGAAAGGAAGGGAAGAAAAAGATATAATAAAGGAGGGATATGGGGGATTAGATAGTTTGTCATGGTAAAGTAAGGTATGGGTGAATAAAACAAAATAGGCATAGGACAAATGAATACTAATAATAGGTTATTAGAGTTATTTAATATTATAATTTCAAATTAAACTAACAAAAAAAAAAGTCAAACTTAATCTTTACAAGTCAAAGAAGAGAGACTAGTAAAAATATATGTAGGACCCACCGGTGATTAAAATAATATTATTTTAAGTGACTATCTTAAAAATTTTAAGAAAATCACAAAAATATAGAAAAATGAGTCAAACACAACGCATTTATTTTGGGATTAATCTGATATCAAGAATGTAACTTATGATGAAATTAGGTTGTTACAACTGCTAATCTCCATAACTCTACAAACTAAGCTTATCCTTGCCAACTTGACTCACATCCATCAACAATTCTATCTCGTCATTCCTCTTCCTTGCAAATCAACTCTCCTCACCAACTATTCTACGAAATTTAGCCCAATCTCATTCCTTGTCTTTGTTAAGAATTAGTTTGAGATCAACTTTATTACATCACTATATAGTTTATTATTTACTATCTTAGTTACCCTACTTAATTTATAATTTACTTGTTAATTCTTAATCTCTCAGTATTGATGAGGATAGTTATACTTTATTTGAATAACCGTTGCACAATATACTAATTCGTTTAAATTGTATCATGACATTTTACTTGCCTGATAGTCATCTTACTCGTATCATGCATATATGTCCTATCACTGGTATGCCTTTTATTTTTCTTGGACATGTACTTGGATCTTGATTTGCTTGGAATATTCCATATTCGGACGTGGCTCGACTTGTGTTGTCCGAACATGTACTGGGATCTTGACTTACTTGGAACATTTCATTTTCGGACGTGACTTGACTTATATTTTGCCCGAACATGTACTTGAATCTTGACTTGTTTGGAACATTTCATCTTCAGACATGATTCGACTTATATAATATTCTATTGTGATACTAACCCTACACGATACTGTCTATTACTTGACGTGACTTGATTCCTGAACAAATACATTAATAAAACAATGGGGGTATTGGAGAACTGAATTGTGTAGTGAAACACGTATTATGAAAGTTAGGTTACGTAACCGCATTGGTCTCGTACTGTCAACGTCTATTTGTGATAAAAATTAGCACTTAGTGATGCCACTAGTTTGAGGGAGACCAGTGTCTATGCCCATGATCCCGGGTATGCGTGGAATTATATTAGTACTTAACGGTGCAGTTGGTTCAAGGAGACCAACGTCTTGGCTGTCATCCAAGGTATGCATAGGATAATTAACACTTAGCAGTGTAGCTGGTTCAAGAAAGACTCGTATCTATGGCCGTAGTACCGGATATGCATGGTACATTTCTAGAACATGTGTGATCTATCCACTAATCACTTTTATCAAGCGTTAACTTAGTACCCATGAGAGTTTGATTCTCTGCAAGAATGATATTGACACATTATATTTAACAGGGACTTTCTTTGCTTGCTTAAGTGTTCAAGAGACATGTAGACCACCGAGGGATTTAGCATTACAAACATTAATTTAATTACATGCTATTTTATATCTCGTTATACATTACATTTGCATCTCGCATTGCATGGGTATTACGATTTTATTTATTTTGACTTACCCTTGAGACCATCCTATTATACCCTTCATATAAGTACTTCCAGTTTATACATATATTGTGCTTTCCTATTATATAATTCATGTTAATATTAATTTTTGTCATGTGCGTGATTCTATTTCTTGCGGGGTCTAACCCCTGGGTTACCTCCTCACGCCTAGGTGTTAAAGATTCGAAGATGGCCATCCAACTGAAGGTTCACACTCTTAGAAAGAAAGTAGATCTCCTGTCGATTGTTGAAGACTTTCTTCTCCAGTGTAATCATTTCAAATTTTCTATTAGACTTAATTAAGTTTATCTTGTATTCTTTTATTCAATAAGTTGTCATTCTTTGTTATAATAAAAATCTATTATGGACAATATTCCTTGTAATCATCTATATGTAATCTCTTCAAACCATTTTGGATAGTGCAATGTAATATTTTGGATTGTAACAATATTATTCCTTTTAGTTGAGTACTCTAATTGCATACTTCTTTATTATTAAAAATCTCGTGTACCTATTTTTGGGGTACCTGCTAGTATTACCTTACCTATAAATATGATACATCACCAAAATTTTTAGAGTGTAGTTTAGAACATTACGGAGTGGTATCAGAGCCTAGGCTTCGCAAATAAGTCTCGGTGATTTAAATAAATTTGCAACTCGGTTGGTTTTAAAACTAAAGGAAGTTGCTACATCTATATAGCATTATCCACTTGATGGTCCTTATCTTCATATCATATTCATCAAATTCATGTCCAAACCTTTGATTCCGACTTAGATTTTCATCTCCATTAATTTTAATAGAGGGTTGGGTAAAGTCATATCAAGAATAACTTGGAGTGTGAAAATATCAATGTCGCTCGGGGGACAAGAGCAAGTACATGATGAGAAATAGGAAATTGACACCAAGTCATACTCCGACTGTTAAGAGGCAGGGATACCACATAATAAAGCTGCTTCAAAGATAAGTTAGAAGACCATTGGGAGATATCAAACAGTACAGTATTGATAGAAGACCTCATCACCAATATGAGTAATGACAAAGGACCATTCAACCAATTCAGCCAGAGCAACCTCAAGGACTTATTAGAATGAAATATCAAGAGGAGTATGATAAGTCAATATAACGATCCTATCACATGACAGTAATATGCAATTTCTATCGCAGACTAGCACACCCAGAGTGCTTGTATAAGGGCCCTTGAGCTATGTTTGAGAATGAGACAAAGAAACACCTCAAACAAAGAAACACCAAGTAAGGAAATATCCCCATAAGAAGAATTAAGAGAAGCCAAGCAAATTAGTAGTGGAACAAGACCTGAGACCTATTGGGCTAGTTGAACTATGTAACAGGAGGATAGAGTTGATTAGCCATCCAACAGAACATGGCCACAGTGAATTTGTGAATAAACTCCAAATATTAGAGGAAACTCGGCATCTTGTGCAGATCACTGGAAGGAAGAAGACGTCCATAAACTAGAAGCACGACATCAATTAGATGATAGGAGCATCAAACAGTAGGATAATTCCAAGGTAGAATGTTACTTCTAAATCTCTATCTCCAGTAATTTATAGTTATTGTCTTAAGACTATGCATGCTAAATAAGAATGCGAGAGGACATATGGATTATGTCTGGTTTGTGGAATAGTATCCCATTTGAAGTCAGACTGTCCATAAATGTAATCAGTAGGAGATGACGATGAGAGAAAAGCTCAGCCACCTACGAGACATGCTGGATCGTAACAACAACAACATGCTCAATAACTGTAAGCACAACAAAAGTTTGCTAAATCATTTGTTAGTCATTATTAAGATTATAAAGGAGCCAGTGGATGCAAGAATGTAGCAAGGTCATCCAATGGTTCAGATTGTCCTATACTGTGTATACTGTAACTCGTGTCTGGTCCATCTATCTGTTATCATCTTATTAATCTTTGCACCATTTTAGCCACACCATCTGCATCTATTAACTTTACCAAACTTATCTTAAATTGCTTCTTTTTATCCTAATATTCTCTCGACCAAAACTCTTGTGCAATTTGAAATCTTTTTGATCCTTAATGACTATCTGGTATCTTTTTCATTTTGAGTTCTAACTTATGGCGTGGCAATAGTGAGATATAATCTCTGCTAGCAACTATTGCAAGCTGATATTAGAATCTTTATGAGCGAATCCTGCCTGGACAATGGATGATGCAGAAAACCATCAGGATGTAGTCATTTCCAATCCAGAGTCATTCCTTGATTGCTATATTCCCTTTGTTATCAAATTAAATTTCAAGGATGGAGATTTTTGAAGGTGGATAAGACGTAACGATCCTAATCGATCACCCTCCTTACTCCATATCAGCCGCATCGATCCTAAATCTGAGCACCAATATTAGTCTGATATCAAATGAATTGAAATTTAGTTGATAATACATTTTTGAACTCTGGATTAGATGATGAAGGGTATAATTTGACTTATACTACCCTATCATAACAGGCTTGATCACCGTCATCATCATAATTTTGCCTTACTTTCTACTAAAATTCTATCGTGCCTATATATCCATGATTCTTGCAATCCTTCTCCTATCATGCATCCTTCTTTGAATTTCAAGGACAAAATTCATTTTGAATGTGGGTAGAATATAATGATCTAGTCGTTTTGAAACTCGTAACTCATAAATTTTTTTCAAGTTTCATTTTTTTCTCTAATTTCGTTTTGCCTTATGGCATGATAAAGTGAATTGAGACAAATAATGACTAACAGAACTCTTGCAATTTGTAAGAGGGAGTTGTTGGGAAAGTACAATCTTCCATGCCTCTCCCATGTATGCCCGCATTCCCCATCACACCAACACTTAAGTACATAAGACTCAATCTTTTCATTATTCTCATTTTCTCTTCTCCTTCTCTTCACCCTCCTCCCTATCTCCTTCCTTATCTTCCTCAAACCTGCACGCTTTAGTTACAAGAAAAAGTGTGTCCACAAGGAAAAGACCTCCTTCAAGACTTTTATCAAAGTCTCATTCTTTAAGACTTTGTCTTTAGATGATTATCTATTTCATTAGATTTTTGCTCTTTATCTGTAATGGTTTTAATCTCTTTAGCTAATCAAGTTCCAAGAACTCATTTTTTGGTAGAACAAGGTAAGAAATAACATATCTAGCCTTTCATTTTTGCAAGAAATCATATATCTAACCTTTTACTTTGCAAGGAATAACATATCTAATATTTACTTTTATAAGAAATCACATTCTCATTCTCTTTCCAATAACATGTTATGCTCTTGCATTGTTTAATGCTCACTAAAATAATTATATCATTCAAATTATAAGCTCAATTAAGTTAAATCTTCTTTCACTTGAAAAATAATTCACTTATCTATAATTTATATATTATTTGTCTCCTAATTCTACCTCTAAACCCTTGAAAATTGGGTTCAAAGTTGAGGATTATTCAAACGTGGATCTGTAGACATCTGGATATACGTTTGGTTTTTTTTTTATCATAACTTTTGATATAAACTCCAAATGAGATGATTTTAATCACATTGGAAAGTTAATTAAATTATCTAAAATTTTATATATTACTTGTCTCCTTACTCTCCAATAACGTTTTCTAAATTGAGCCCAAAGTCAATGTTTGTATAAATGCGGATTTGCTGTCATCTAGCCCTATCCTCGGTTTTTCAATCATAACCTTTGATGTAGAACTCCAAATAAGTTGATTTTAGTCTCATTGGAAAGATAATTCAATTTACTTTAACTTTAATATATAATTTCTCTCTTAACTCTATCTATAGACCCTAAAAAACTAGGTTCAAATTTGAACCTTGCTACAAAATGTGAATCAGCTGCCCTTGATCCGCATTTGGATCCAATCCATTTGGGTGCCAAATGCAGATCGTGTTTGGTCCACGACCCATTTGGGTGCCAAATGTGGACCAGCTGATCCACACTTGGATCTATCCAGTTGCGGATTAATAATCTGCATTCGGATCCAAACCGCATTGGACCCGATCGGAAACTGACCTGATTTGCATTTTTGTCCTAACTATGCACTAGTTACTAAAATCATAATTACTTTTGATCCAGTCCTCCAATTAAACTGATCTTAGATTCTTGGAAAGAGAATTCAATAATTTATAATCTATGACTTATTTCCCTTCTAATTCTCACTATGTCCTGGTCAAATCATATCATAAAATCAGAGTTACTGCACAATAGAAAAGTTTTCATATCATATTCTCAAAATCCATGATATCTCTTAATCCCGAACACCAATTAAGCCTATCCTAGGCTTGTTTGAATACTCAGTCCCCTAAACCTCCTAATTATAGTTTTTTCCCAATTATAATTTCATTAAAAGATAAAAATCATTTTAAATTTTAGCAACTACAAGAAGATTAGCAATAACAAAGTTGCTAAAACTACTCGGGATTCGCTAGTACCCTATGAGCTTCTCCAAACCATGGGGCTCATTGATGAGTCCTATCTCTCTTATGTTTGTATATTTTATATTATTCTGATTCATGTCTAATTAGTCAAACTCTGCTAGCTGCCTGTCTTTACCGCCCGTTAACACTAACTATCTCTGCCAACACTACTCATCTTTCCCAACTCCGCTAAGACTACTCAACTCCGCCAACACCACTAATATTCATCAACTCTACAAACTTGGCTTATCCTTATCGACTTGACTTACCATTAAAAGTTCTATTTCATCATTCCTCTTCCTTGCAAATCTATTCTCATCGCCAACTATTCCATGAAATGTAGCCCAACCTCATTCATTGTCTTCAACAGCATCGACTTCGTGTTGTCGATAACTATTTCTTGATAAAAATTACCCCTTAGCGGTGCAGCTGGTTCAAAAGAGACCAGCATCAATGGTCGTAATTCTGGATATGCATGGAATAATATAATACTTAACAGTGCAGTTGGTTCAAGAGAGACCAACGTTTTTGCTGTGATCCCAAATATGCACGGGATAATTAATATTTAGCAGTGCAACTGGTTCAAAGGTGACCAGCATCTATGACCATTGTACTGGGTATGCATGGTACACTTTTAGAACATGTGTAATCTATCTATCAATCAGTTCTATCAAGCATTCACTTAGTACTGTATGGATATTGAATACTCTGCAAGAATGATATTGCCACGTTATACTTAACGAAGACTTCATCTACTTGCTTGAGTATTCAAGAGACATGTGGACCACCTAGAACTTAGTATTAAAAGCATTAATTTAACTACATGCTATTTTATATCATGTTATATATTACATATACATCTTGCTTTGCATGGGTATTACGATTTTATTTATTATGACATATTTTGAGACCCTCCTGTCATATCCTGTAAACAAGTACTTTTAGTTTACACATATGTTATGCTTTCTTATTATATAATTCATATTAATATTAATTTCTATCCCGTGCGTGATTATATTTCTTACCGGATTGACACTTAGATTACCTCCACACTCTCAGGTATTAGAGAATTTGAAGAGGGCTAGCCAACTGAAGGTTCACACTCTTAGGAAGAAAGCAGATTTTCGGTAGATTGTTGAAGACTTTCTTCTCCGATATAATCATCTCAGATTTTATATTAGACTTAATTGGTTTTATTTTGTATCCATTTGTTCAATGTGTTACCCTTCTTTTATTGTAATAAAAATCTATTATCAATAATATTCTTTATAATCATCTATATGTAATCTTCTTCATAGCCATTTTGGATAATGCAATGTGATATTTTGGATTGTAACGATATATAAACTTCCAGTTACGCAATCTAATTGTATGGTTCTTTATTATTAAAGGTCTCGTATAACCATTTTTGGGGTACCCGTCGATAATACCTTTATCATAAATGAGATATATCACCAAAAATTTTAGGGTGTAGTTTGAGACGTTACATACCGTGTAGGTGTTGGGTTTGTAAAATGCAAAAGTACTATGCACCAATCTTCTACCTTGCAGATTTCTGGAAGGGTGCGAAGAGTAGGTAGACCTCTTAAAATAAAACAAAAAAAAAATTCAACTCAAAAAAACAAAAAATTTGAGTTCACCAATAGGTGAGTGCATATTGTAAAAATTAAGAGTAAAAGAGGAGGTGGACAATTATAATCATACTCAGAACTGCATCCAAGTGTAATTTAGGAAAGATGATCACTTCCTAATAAAAAAAATAAATCCAATCCAGTTTAATAAAAAAAAAGTTTCAACTTAGGCCCCTTAAATTTTCTATTTTCACTCATACTGACTATGATTTTGATTATGGAAGATGGACAGCTCAATAACTATGTTTGAAGATGATATCTTATTTTCTAGAACTAAATTGTCTTTTATTTTTGAGTTTCAGAAAATAACGGCAAAACTCAATTTCAAGGTGGCAATCTCTTTTGAAATTTGCACCCCCTTGCAGCACGATGCAATCACACTTATATGTTTTGCTTTTTAATGATTAAAAAGTAACTTGTTTGTCCTATCATTCTTGTATTGCATCAAGAATTATTAATAAAATATATATAGTTTTAACCTAACTTATTATTCTCTCATATTATATAAAACAAAAAATTTATATTAATATCATAATATTATAAATTTGCATACGATCCAAAATAAAAGCATGATATCTCGACCATGGAATAGCTCAGTGCAACCATAATTCATCTATTAACAATTATGGATATGGTAACCTTGTAATTATGTGATAGACTCGGCCCAAGCCACCAGTTATCTCTTCTTTCACTGCTAAACTCTTAAAACCGACGGATCTATCAGAATGCCTTTATCCATGCCAGAAACTAGAAAAACCATTCACAACCCCTTCATCTGATAGCCATCAATAGGGATGAGAATGGATGGATTTATGGGCCCAATTCTTGGTCCGTCCTACTTAAAATTTTGAATTAAAGATTTTATTTTATTTTTTAATTCAATAATTTGAATAGGGATGGCCAAGAACCGGAACTTGGATTCGTCAATTCTGATCTCTAGTCATGATGACATGGCCATAATCATTAGTTGAGCAAGATTTTGGAAAACATTTTAGCATAAGATTTTGGAAAATTGATGTAGATATTTAATTTGTTTTTATGATTTTATTCTATTTTATACTTTACCTATTTTACTTATTTTTGTGGGAACCTATAACCAGCTTATAGGTAGCCTTGTCAACTACTGCAAGTTGCAATTTAGTTTTAATTATTGATAAAATAAAATTGTAGCAGAACCTCCAGAGAAGAGAATGGGTGGGTCATAACATCTATGTACTATGCAAATTAATGGAGAAGAGGACCAAAACATGCCATTGAAAGATTATACTTAGGCAATATATATTTGGATTCTACATGAACTAGTTGCTCTCGTAATTGAAAGAAATGTTGAAACAGTTTAACTTATTACCTGCATGAGATCTGTGTAGGATCCATGTCCAACTTGCTTCCAGATCATCTTATTGGAGCAAAATAAACATTTTCAATAGCTAAAAGAATCTCATTTTAATTAGATACCGCATAATTGCCTTCGAGCAAATAAACCACCTCCTAAAGTAGTAAAGCAATCAATGGTTTAAAACTTCTATTGATCCAGTTCACATTATAGAAAATACACAGAAGCATATTGTTGGGGATCGAATCCCCATCGAGATCATAGAAACAAATAAATCAATACTATCAAAAGGAGAACATAAGAATTAACGTGGTTCGGCCGACCAATTTCGATCTACGTCTACGGGAATAATAAGAAAAATATCCAATATGAGAAAAAATGTTACAAGAAGAGATCTCACACATCTCTCGCATCTCTCTCATCAATTGTTCATCTCTCTCGTATCACATACAATAGATATATATAGTATTTCTATCCTAATCATATTAGAAAAACACTATCACTATCTAATTGGTATTCCAATCCAATTAGAATTCTAGTCTTCTGATCCAACTTCAATTAGAACTCCATGTGATCCTCGATCACATCTGGATATTCAACAAATATGAGACACAAATCCAACAATCTATACCTTGACTTGAATCTAATGAGCTATATATTTTGGAGAAACTCCGTTATTTTCGCCATCCACTTCGCATACATCCACCGCACGATCACCAATCTTCGCTTACCGGAAACAACTTGTATGTCATTATCATCTCCATACTTGGGCACTTATGATCACTAAACCATGCTCTCCTCTGAACACTTATGACTACTAAACTGTACTCTCTTAAACACTCACGATTACTACACCACGCTCTTCACCAAGCGCTTATAAGCGCTACACCATACTCCATCTTGATTAGAACACCTGGACCATTTGAGTACTCACAATCACTTATCATGTTCTGCACCACACAAAAGTGATCGCTATATCATTCTCCATCTTGATCCTAGAACTATGACCATCTCTAAAGAAATAGACGATTATACAGTATTATGTGCTTTATCATGTCATGAAATAACTATATCCATCACCATGAAGTACCATATTGTACCTCATCATCATGCAATCAATCAACCATCGACCATCGATCATCTCGATTAACATCGACCCTCGATCACTATCGATCACCGCTGGTCTACACAAAATCTGCTCTAAATAGTAAATTTTACCTAATCCGCATCCACCACTGCGTCTAGAATGTTAAAAAATATAGAATTCGACTCCTACTTCACCTTAATCAGACACCGATTACTCAATCCATACTCCGATCAACCATAGTCGTCGTCTGTGCTTCAGAATCTATCTCAACTTTTAGCCACTCTTTTTGGTGCACATTACTGGAGCCTGCGGTCATGCACATCACCGGTTGTACCCAACTATTTTTTTCTCTTCTTTTTCTTCTTATTATATTTGCCCTTTTATGCCTCCGCTAACTTCCTTATCGACTCGACATTGTTTGCTCAAAAATTGAATTTTTCCAAACAAAAATTGAATTTTTCCTTCCATTGTAAAATTATTTGATTACAACGAGAAAATTGAGATTTACAATAATTTGAGGAATTACAAGAATGGAAATATTGATTGATTTCCTTTTTGATGTGGGTTCGGGTGGCGGTGGAGCCTCGCTGGTGCACTTTGTTGACCGTCTGACTTGGAAGAGGATCTGTTTTTTTCTCTGTGAACTCGTGAAGAAAAACCTGCTCCTTCTGAATTCTCTGAACTCTACCCAGAATCGCTCCAAAAGTCCCCATTTTCTGGACTCAACTCCTGTCTTTTATAGACTAACGAAGGTTGAAATCCGGCTCGAATCCTCCCTGAAAAATCGGATCACGAGATATCAGCAAAATAAACAACGGAAACAGGCGGAAAACAACCCGCGGATTGGCACCTGCGGAAGCGCTCCCGCAGGTGCCAACTTGCGGGATCGCTCCCGCGGGTGGCACCCGCGGGAGCCCTCCCGCAGGTGGCACCCGCGGGAGCCCTCCCGCGGGATCGCACCCGCGGGAGGAATTCCTGCGGGTTGGCACCCGCGGGAGGAATTCCCGTGGGTGTCCCGCGGGATTTCCCCCGCGGGTGTCCCACGGGATTTCTCCCGCGGGATTCCTCCCGCGGGTGGGCACCCGCGGGATTCCTCCCGCGGGTGGGCACTCGCGGGAGGAATTCCCGCTGGGCCCACCCGCGGGAATTTTCTTTTTTTTTTTTTTAGGTATCTACATAACCCCCTCCAAAGTTTTTAAAGTTCTATATTTAGCCGTACTGAATTTCGAAACACTTTGGATTCTTTAATTTTGGCTATCGGACGCGTAAAGGATTTGGTAGACAGAGATAATTGTTAACATATTTCATGAAATATGGGAAGAGATATGGCATTAATATGCTTATTCAATAACAAACAGAGGTATGATTTTAACGTGCTCATTATATGACAAGTAGAGGTATGATGTTAACGTATTCATTGTGTACCAAGCAGAGGTATGATGTTAACATGCTTATTTGAGGTCAAGCAGAGGTATCATGTTAACGTGCTTATTAGAATCCTAACCGTTCAGTGACATCTAGTATGACGGATCAGGGAAAGACAGAGATGACATTAAACGTATCTTGGAGCTCAACCTATTCAAAGGATCTGGTCATGATAGGAACAAGCTGACTAAACAGAGGTGACGGTTAACGTATTTAGCCATGGAATCGGACTATCAGAGGTAACTGTTAACTTGATAGGGAGATGATTTTCGTCAGAGGTAATTTTTAACTTAATGATATCAAAAACATATTTATCAGAAGCTGTAATATTGGACTTGGTGAAGTGTGAGTTTTCTTTTCTGTCAGGGGTAAAACCTTAACATGACAGGAGATTTAATCAGATTTTATTTCATTTGATTTTGAATTATGATATTAGAGGTATGATTTTAACTTGACAAATATTTTGGAGTGTCACTTGCTCTGCTGGAGAAAAATGACTAGAAAAATTTTGTTGTCAGAGGTGAAATCTTAACGTGACAAGAGATTTATCTGATTAGGATTTTTAGCAAACCCCAAGCTATCAACAGATTTGATTAGCCTTTACCAACTACCGTTTGAATTGGGCTAGCCATGCTCTTCCCCTCAGCATGGTGAGTTGTCGAAAATTTTGTTTGGGCTTAAATGTCAAACTTCTCCTCTTTCATTTGCCTTAGCAGTTTAAGGCAGCGATGTATCCCTATATTCGAATAAGGATACTTTGTGACATATTTGTTATGGGATTTTTAGCAAACCCCCAGTTATTAACGGATTTGATTAGCGTTTACCAACTACCGTTTGAGTTGGGCTAGCCATTCTCTTCCCTACAGCATGGAGAGTTGTCGAGAATTTTGTTTGGGCTTAAATGCCAAACTTTTCCTCTTCCCTTTGCCTTAGCAGCGTTGGGCCATTCATACTTTTACCCCCAGCATGAAGGGTTGGTGAGAAACTGATTCTCTTCCTGTTACCTTGACGGCATTGGGCAGTTCATGCTTTTTACCCCCAGCATGGTGGGGTTGGCGAGAAATTTATTCTCTTCCCGTTGCCTTGACGGCGTTGGGTAGTTCATACTTTTTACCCCTAACATGGTGGGGTTGGCGAGAAATTTATTCTCTTCCCGTTGCCTTGACGGTATTGGGTAGTTCATGCATTTTACCCCCAGCATGGTGGGATTGGTGAGAAATTTATTCTCTTCCCGTTGCCTTGTCGGCGTTGGGTAATTCATACTTTTTACCCCTAGCATGATGGGTTGGTGAGAAACTGGCTCTCTTTCCTTTGCCTTGACGGCGTTGGACAGTTCATTTTTTTTTCACCCTCACAACCCCCTGCTTTTTTGTGGCCAAAAGAGGTTAACCCTTTCTTTTTGCAGGTTACGGGGGTTTAAATTAACCGCCCTGAGCTCGTCTTTGTTGTGAGCCCAAGTGGTACTTTTAGACCACCCACATTAAATATGTCTGAGTTAGCTCTAACTCTTTTTTTGTTCAGTTTTGAGCTGAACTGCTCCAGCGTCAATCAATACTTGAATTTTGTCTTTTAGAATAAAATAATTCTTTGTAGGGTAACCTACAATCCAGTGGTACAGACAGTAATTTGGATCGTTAGTCTTCCCAATTTCTTCAGGCATCTTACTCTCTGGCAACTTGAGCATCATGCGCTTGCTGAGCAGATTGAACATAGTAACAGTATGCTCATCCTTAAACGAATACTGCTTTTGAAACCTGGGTGATTTTGCTGTGTTGTTTATAGTTGACCATGCTTTCTATTTCGGTGTGTTCTCTACCGCCATTGCCATTATGTCTTTCCCTTTATAACGGGAGAAATGGAATGGAGGTTCATTTATACTGCCTCCGATTACGGACTGCTGCTTTTCGAGTCGTCAAAGTATATCTTCGGCCTGTTCACCCTGATTAAGCAGATCTTTCCATGATTTGGATTCGACCGAACCCATTTTGACCAAAACATCAGTCAGTAAGTTGTGTCTGCAAGTTTCTATGAGGGTCTCCTGTGTCATGCCATGTGGACACCGCATGGAAAGCTCTCGGAACCGCGCGATATAAACTTTGACCATTTCGCCTTCTTCTTTCTTTGCTGCTAGCAAGGATAGTATAGAAACTTCAGTATCATCTTCAAAGAATCGGACTAAGAACTCACATTCTACGTCAGCCCATGATTTAATTGTTCCCTGGGTAGCTGCATGAACCAGGTAAATTCGGGCCCCTGTAAAGTGCTAGCAAATATCTTTGTTAGAGTCAGATTATTCCCCATGAGGTGTCATGTCTACGACAAGAAGTAGAAGATGTGTTTTTGCAGGGAGCTTTTACCGTCGAATGACTGAAGTTTCAACGGTTTATATTTTGCAGGATAAGGTACGGTTTCCCATTCTATGGGATAGGGTCGTACTACCCCCACTTCTTGCAGTTTTTTGCGATGAGGAAGAGCTTGTAGTTGGTTCTCCATCTTCTCTATTTTCTCTACGTGAGGGTTGATGATAACCTTCACTTTTTCTCCCTCTCTTGAATGAGAGGTATTTTTTCTTTTTTGTCCTCGCTATCTTCATTTATTTGGACAGGTCGTTTTCCTTCCTGCCGATCAGAAATGGACGACGAGGATTGGCTCTTTCTAGTTTGAGCTATCAACTCAATTAAAAATTGTTTCATTTCTTCTATTGTCTCCTCTTGTTGTTCGAGACGTTTTTCCTGTCTCTCAAGCCTTCCAGAGACTTCTTCTAGACGCACGCTCTCTGGTTCGATAGAAATTCCTTTTGACCCTGGAGTGATTTCATTATCTGAAGGGTTGTTTTCGACCACTTTTTTGCCTTTATTAACTATATGCGATGAGACAGCAGGAAGATCGGTTTTCGAGCACACCTTTTTCACCGTTCGTATTCTTTTGTGTTCGGTGATCCGCTCAAAAACTGATCATTTTGAGTTGCATTTGCAGCTTGATAGAACAGTTGAGATCAACTGTTCGCATTGACAGTGAGGAATATTTTGTGAGGAGTTCTTCTTCCAATTGAGATACTCTCTCAAATCTTGAGATACCTTCTCATCTCTATTTGCATCTTGACGTCTCTTGCGTTGCAAATTTGGTTCATAATACTTGAGAGTTTGCAATATTTCAGGACTGAGCTCTTTTCCAGCATCAGATTGTTCTCCAACTTTTCTGCGGATTCTTCTGGAGTGCACACTTGCCTGAGTAGTTGTGTTGGCCTCGCACGCCTCTGATAGAGATATTAAAATACTTGGTGTGCGTTGCGTGCTCACAACAGGCGTGCTCGAAGAGACATGAGAGTTGTGTTCATTGAGCATAACCCATCGTTGCTTCCGCGAAGTGTAATTTACAGGGTGCAACCCGTGGTTGCATCTGCGAGATGCAACCCGCGGTTGCACCCGCAGGTTTGCACCTGCGGTTGCAAGCCGCGGGTTGGCACCCGTAGGGTTGCCTCCGCGGGATGGCTGCATCTGTGGGTTTTCTTCGAAATTTTTCACTGTCCCGGAGTTTTCTGCAACCCTTCCTGTATGGTTGAGGCGTGCTTGTTGAGTTTTACCCCTCAGATTTCTCTTTTGGGAGCGAGTTAGAGTTTGGTTTGACTTTTGGCTTGACTTTGGAATGGCGATAACGCCGTATACTTGACAAACGATGACGTCTTGTCAGTTTTAACGGGCGATGACGCCTCGTAAATTTTCATAGGCTATGACGCCTTTTCATTTCCGGTGGGCGATGATGCCTCACCTTTCTTCATCGTCGCCCGGCGATGATGCCTAGGCTCCGAATCAGAGGAAGAAAAAAATTCCTCATATTTTTGCTGGTCGACTTCTACGATCAGCATTTCAACAACAGATCCGATCGTTACCAAGTCGCACTACACCATCATATTCTCTGTTGTGAACAGAGTGGCTCCCACTGTGGTCAACAGTTCTTATTTGCTCAAAAATTGAATTTTTCCTTCCATTGTAAAATTATTTGATTACAACGAGAAAATTGTGATTTACAATAATTTGAGGAATTACAAGAACGGGAATATTGATTGATTCCTTTTTTGATGTGGGTTCGGGTGGCGGTGGAACCTCGCTGGTGCACTCCGTTGATCATCTGACTTGGAAGAGGATCTGCTTATTTCTCTGTGAACTCCTGAAGAAAAACCCGCTCCTTCTAAATTCTCTGAACTCTGCCCAGAATCGCTCCAAAAATCCCAAAAGTCCCCCTTTTCTGGACTCAACTCCTGTCTTTTATAGACTGACGAAGTTTGAAATCTGGCTCGAATTCTCCTTGAAAAATCAGATCACGAGATATCAGCAAAATAAATAATGGAAACAGGCGGACAATAACCCGCTGGTTGGCACCTGCGGAAGTGCTCCCGCGGGTGCCAACTTGCGAGATCGCTCCCGCGGGTGGCACCCGCGGGAGCCCTCCCGCGGAATCGCACTGGCGGGAGCCCTCTCGCGGAATCGCACCTGCGGGAGGAATTCACCCGCGGGAATCCTCCCGCGGGTGGCAACCCGCAGGATCCCTCCCGCGGGGGAGGAATTCTCGCGGGGGCCACCCGAGGGAATTTTCCCTTTTTTTTTTTTTTTTAGGTATCTACAGACATCAAATCCACCATCTCGTGATCTTAATCTCGGATCAATAACTCAAGCTCTGATACTATTTATTGTGGATCGAATCTCCATCGAGATCTAATCAATACAATCACAAGAAGAAATAAGAATTAGTGTGGCTCTGCCGATCAATTTCGATTTACGTTTACAGGAATAACGAGAGAAATATCCACGAAAAAGATTATAAAAAGAGATCCTCTCACACATTTCTCATAATAATAGAAACATCTCTATCATTAATTATTCATCTCTTTCGTATCTTGTATAAGATATATATAACTTTGATTTGTACGCGTACAAAAAAAAAAAAAAAACTGAGAATGACTTTATCAAAATTCGCTAGTAAGAGCGAGCTTACAGTTGATGAGTTGGCACTAATATTTGCTCGAAATAACTTTGCTTTGTACGCGTACAGAAACTGGTTAAACTACGACGAAACAAGCTTTTGGGTCAACCAGTACTTTTTTTGCTCATTCTTGGGTCAACTACTTGGACAAGGATAATAATGGGAATGCAATGTCAGCTGGAGTTCGAGCAGGGACCCACTCATGACGTAGATGCTTCCACATGGGAAGTTCCAAAGGAGCACACCATTTCTCTTGGTAAGCACACACATGAAGGTGATTAATATTATAAGTTGGCTATTACTATTTTTTTACAGAATTGCCCTTGTCTTCAACATTTCTTCTCCTTCTCTATTTCTATCCAGCGAAGTTGTTCAGTTAGCTAGAAAAGGAAAAAATAAAAATAATCTTTACACCCACATCTACTTATCTCAAGTTTTCCTCTATTGAATTACACAAATTAAAATCGAAAATTGGTTTTATTAATCCTTTGTTTGCTTACAAATCCTCAAAAATATGGTGAGTTGTGGGTGAGAAGAATTAGAAAGGACTTTTTGGGATGAGTAGTGTAATCATTAGAAAAAATCATCTCTTTTAAAAAAAAAAGTACATGCTCACTAGGAAAAATAGGCTAGCTATGAAAAATGATGTGCTCCTTTAGAAACTCTCCTTCGTCATTAGTAACATACCAAACATAGTCAATATAATTCGTATTAGACTATTCATATCCTCTCCAAATCAGGAGATTACAAGGATCATATATCGCTTCTAATGAAATTCATTTCGTTACTTGGACTCAGATTGTACTTCTCTTCTAATTCATATGCTCGAAGAATTAAAAGTAATTCTATTGTTGAATTCATTCACTAATTTGAACCTTAAATTGAGCCAATTCACTAGTTCAAATTAAATGAATTAAGTGAATTGAAATTGGCTTCAAAAGTTGAGTACATAGCAAAGGAACAAAAAGGGAAGATGAAAAGATAGTCCCACATTGGATAGAGGATTGTAAGGATGTGGGTTTAAATATGATAGCTTACTCATTTACTTTGCTTATGTAAGAAGAGGAAAATCTTGAGCACCACGGGTGATGCTACACACCGCCCGCACGCGCACGCGCGTGTGCAAGGGCGAATAGGCGTTTAGGGCGCATTGGGCGCTTTAGAGGCGCACTTTGCACTTCGCACGTACGCAACCTTTGATTTTTGGTCCTATTGGATTCGGGTTGCCTCTATTGGGTTCAGAATTGAATGGATTCGACCTGCACCCGCCCCGCCAGTCAAGAGTCGTTGAAGTCCAACGGTCGACAGTCCAACAGTCACCGGCCGCCGTCAACGGTTGCCGTTAAACGGTCACAACTGTTGAAACGGCCAACTGTTGCGACTGTTGAAAACCCAACCGTTGCGACTGTTGAAAATCTATAAATAGGATCTGGGTTCAGAGTTTCATTATACGTTTTTTCTTTTCTGCCTCTTCTTCTGCAGACAGAAGTTCCTGAATTTCTGTCTACGGAAGATCTCTGTTCAATTCCATTCAATAAGTCCAGTCCTGCATTACATAAACCAGAGATAACCTTTATCAGATTCGCCAGAGCAGAGGGATTGTGGCTTCCTTCCCTCTGCAGATCGATCGTTGTATCCTGGGAGATCGACGTCCAAGAAATCCAGAAGCAAACAGTGGAGGACGAATCGATTTTAAGGAGATAGTGTCTAACACTAGCCTCGATCTTCATCAGATCTTCTTCCGTCATCTTCCAGTCGTCTTCCTATCTTCCTTCAACATTCTGAACCAGGTTTTTCATAATCCAGTATTTTCTTTATTCAGTTTGGGTTAAATAAACTAGTTAAAGGAAAAAATAGTTTAATTATTTCTGTAAACAGTTTAATTCTGGAAACTGTGTTAGGAAATAAGTAACAGTAATAAGAACAATTTAATTATTCTGGTTAACACTGAAACCTAATTACAGAATTAATTTCCTGCAAGATAACAGTAGCAATTCTGTATAGTAAATCTGTTAACTACAAATCTGCCCTCTTGTATTAATCTAAAATATATCTGTATGCTTCAATCTGCAACCAGAGCATTTAGTAACCTCCATATGTAAATATATAATCCAACAATCTTAAAATTGATTCGCTTGTTTTAGATTAATTTTTTTTTAAGAATATAGTTTAAACAATTTTGTTTAGAACCAACATTCTTAAAACTGATTTTTTGGATTCTGTCAAAATACCATCAATTAGAGTACTGTTATCAATTAGAATTCTGTTATAATAGTATTTAATCTTTAAACTGATATTTCGTTTTAGATTAAAATACTGTCATCAATCACTAGTAATCTAGATTGCTTCTGGAAAATTTCTATTTGGTGATTTGGAGACAAGTAATCTTAATTGCTTCTGGAAAAAGGATAGTTAATTTTTGTTTTGTGATTTGGAGTGTTGAATTGATTTTCAGTTTTATTAGAAAGTTAAAATTTGTTACAAGACATTAAGATAGATAAATTTAATATTTGTAGATGGCCACTACATCTGATATGTCCACTGTGATAACTCCTGTCATGGTTACTCCAACTGTGCCTTCAAGCCAGTACGAGAAACCAGAGAAGTTCAGTGGCTCAGATTTTAAGAGATGGCAATAGAAAATATTGTTCTATCTCACTATACTGAATCTGGCCAAGTACTTGAAGGAGACTGTGCCTACTCTTGTTGAAGATGATCAACAATCAGTGAAGGCGGTTGAAGCATGGAAACATGCGGACTTCTTGAGTAAGAACTATATCCTCAATAGTTTGGACAATATACTGTATAATGTATATAGTTCAGTTCCTACTGCTAAGGAACTCTGGGAGTCCTTAGACAAGAAATATAATACAGAAGATGCCGGCTCTAAGAAATATGTAGTCGGTAAGTTTTTGGATTATAAAATGGTTGATTCTAAAAATGTAATCAACCAAGTACAAAATCTTCAAGTGATCATTCATGAAATTCATGTTGAAGGTATGACTATTAGTGAATCTTTTCAAGTGGCTGCAATTATTGAAAAATTGCCACCATCTTGGAAAGAATTTAGATATTACCTAAAGTATAAACGAAAAGAAATGACACTTGAAGATCTAATTGTACGATTGAGGATTGAAGAAGATAACCGCCTTTCTGAAAAGAAAATTGAAAATCCATACAATGTTTCTAAAACTAATGTTATGGAAAATTCCAATAAGTCTAATGACATGAAGAGAAAGCACAATGGTGAAGACTCTAAGAGTGGTAACTCGAAGAGATTCAATGGCAAGTGCTACAACGGTGACAAGCGTGGACATCGTGCAAAGGACTGCCGTGTGCGAAAGGCACCAGATTCTTCGAAGAAGAAAATCTTTGTGCAAATGTAGATGTAAATTGTACATCTGTTGTCTCAGAGGTAAACCTAGTTGGTAGCAATTCTAAGGAATGGTGGGTGGATACTGGGGCCACTCGCCACATCTGCGCCAACAAGTGGATGTTCTCCACATATGAACAGGTGGAAGGAGAACTACTCTACATGGGTAACTCTGCAACCTCCAAGGTTGAAGGACGAGGTAACATTGTACTAAAGATGATTTCGGGAAAAGAACTTACTCTTACTGATATACTTCATGTACCAGATGTCCGCAAGAATTTGGTTTCAGGGTCAGTCTTGAGTAAGAAAGGGTTTAGGCTTGTATTTGAGTCTGATAAGTTTATACTCACAAAGAATGGTGTATATGTAGGCAAGGGGTATATGACCAATGGTCTATTTAAAATAAATGTAATGACCATTGCCCCTAAGGTTATCAATAAAATTGATTCTTCTGCTTATATGACTGAGTCACCTTTTATTTGGCATGGTAGATTAGGACATGTTAATTATTATACTTTACAAAGACTAATAAATTTGAATATGTTGCCTAATTTCAATATAAACTTTGAAAATAAATGTGAAACATGTGTTGAATCAAAAATGACTAAGCTTCCATTTCACTCTATAGAACGTAGTACTGAACCTTTAGAATTAATTTATACAGATGTATGTGATTTAAAATCTGTTCAAACTAGAGGTGGAAAGAAGTACTTTATTACGTTTATAGATGATTGTACTAGATATTGTTATGTATATCTACTTAGAACAAAAGATGAGGCAATTGAAATGTTTATACAATACAAAAATGAAGTTGAGAATCAACTTAGCAAAAAGATAAAAATGCTAAGAAGTGATAGAGGTGGTGAATATGAGTCACCATTTGCACAAATTTGTGCAGAACATGGTATTATACATCAAACAACTGCTCTTTACACTCCGCAGCAAAATGGAATTGCTGAGCGTAAGAACAGAACTTTAAAAGAAATGATGAATGTCATGTTAATAAGTTCTGGTTTACTCCAGAACATGTGGGGGGAAGCTCTGCTTTCTGCCAATTATATTCTTAATAAAATACCCCAAAAGAAACTTGATAAAACACCTTATGAATTATGAACAGGTCGAGCACCTAGTTATAAATTCTTAAGAGTGTGGGGGTGTCTAACTAAGGTTGCAATTCCTACTCCGAAAAGGACTAAAATTGGATCTAAAACTATTGATTGTATATTCATTGGATATGCGCATAATAATAGTGCTTATCGTTTCTTTGTTTTTAACTCTGATCATCCAGAAATACATAGGTACTCTATTATTGAATCTAGAAATGCAGTATTTTTTGAAAATGTAGTAAAGAATATGATCCAAGTTCCTCTAAAATGACTTGTGATGATATAATAAGAGAAACAGAGTCTGATTCTGGTAATAAAACTAATGAGGATGAATGTAGACAGAGCAAAAGGGCCAGAGTTACTAAAACATTTGGTCCGGATTTTCTAACATATATATTAGAAAAAAACCTCAAACTTATAAAGAGGCTATGTCTACTCTTGAAGCTCCTTTTTGGAAAGAAACTGTAAATAGTGAAATTGAATCAATTATTCAAAATCACACCTGGAAACTTGTGGATCTTCCTCCAGGAAGTAAACCATTAGGATATAAATGGATCTTTAAGAGAAAAATAAAACCTGATGGGTCTATAGATAAATACAAAGCTAGACTTGTAGTAAAAGGCTATAGACAAAAGGAAGGTATTGACTATTTTGATACATATTCACCTGTAATAAGAATAATATCCATAAAATTAATAATTGCTTTTGCTGCATTATATAATCTTGAGCTTCATCAAATGGATGTAAAAACAGCATTTTTAAATTGTGAATTAGATGAAGAAATTTACATGGAACAACCTGAAGGGTTTGTAGTTCCAGGTAAAAAAAAGAAGGTGTGTAGACTTGTTAAGTCTCTTTATGGACTTAAACAAGCACCTAAATAATGGCATGAGAAGTCTGACCAAGTTATGTTGTCAAATGGATTTCGCTATAATGAATGCGATAAATGTGTATATATAAAAGGGGATATGCACAACTATATCATTGTATGTTTATATGTGGATGACATGATTATCACCGGTAGCACAGTGGCTCTAATTAAGGAAGTAAAAAACATGTTAACACGAAAATTTGATATGAAAGACTTAGGTATTGCAGATATTATTCTTGGTGTTAAAATCTCCAAGACATCTGATGGATATAGCTTATCCCAGTCACATTATATCGAGAAGATACTAGGAAAATTTGACAAGGGAAATACTGATATAGCTAAGACACCTGTAGATATGAGTCTACATCTTACAAAGAATATAGGTGCTAGTATATCACAGTTAGAATATTCTCAGATCATTGGCAGTCTTATGTATTTAATGAACTGCACAAGACCTGATATTGCATACTCAGTAAGCAAACTGAGTAGGTTTACAAGTAATCCAGGGGAGAATCACTGGAAAGCAATAGTTAGAGTACTCAAATATTTGAGGTACACTACTAACTATGGGTTGCACTATACTAGATATCCAGCAGTGATTGAAGGATACACTGATGCTAACTGGATTACCGATTCAAAAGATATCAAATCCACAAGTGGATATATCTTTACTATTGGAGGTGCAGCCATCTCTTGGAAATCTTCTAAACAAACATGTATAGCCAGATCCACTATGGAATCTGAGTTTATAGCTTTAGATAAAGCTGGAGAAGAAGCAGAATGGCTTCAGAACTTTTTAGAAGATATTCCAATGTGGCATAAACCTGTGTCAGCAATATGCATCCATTGCGATAATCAATCAGCAATTGCAAAGGCACAAAATGTATTATATAATGGAAAGTCACGACATATACGTCGTAGGCATGAAACTGTAAGACAGCTGCTTACAAACGGAATAATATCTCTTGATTATATAAAATCAAAAGATAATATTGCAGATCCATTAATAAAAGGCTTGACTAGAGATCAAGTATATAAGTTGTCGAGGGGAATGGGATTACAGCCTACTAAAGAGTAACTCCATAATGGCAACCCAACCTAGCTGACTGGAGATCCAAGATCTAGGTTCAAAAGGACAACCGAATTGTGGGGGAACTCGAAAGAATCACTGAGGAAAATATTTCCTATCTCATTTCTATGGTAAAATAGTGATTACCTGCAATGTGTTAGGATAAGCTAAGCTTTTAATGATCCTTATATCTTAGAAATCTAAATGGAGTATGGCAGGATACTCTTGATAAGAGATCACATATGTGAGTGAGAAGGGGTCGCTTCTATGAGAATGATAAAGGCTAAGTTCTCTAAGAGCACTCACAGAATTATCAGGTTGTCCAAGGCCAAAATGGACACAACATAGAATCTGATAAAGTTGAAAGAAGTCGTGTGAATATTATTGTCTTAGTTTACATCAAAAGCTGAACAGTTCAAAAACATCGTGTTCACTGGTTAGCAAGTAAACTCGATAATATTTCACTAGGGAAGGTTCAAAGCCAAAAGAGAACTTTCTATTACACTCTCTGGTTATTTGCATTAGAGTCTAAGCCATTTCATTCATGTGGGGGATTGTTGAATTCATTCACTAATTTGAACCTTAAATTGAGCCAATTCACTAGTTCAAATTAAATGAATTAAGTGAATTGAAATTGGCTTCAAAAGTTGAGTACATAGCAAAGGAACAAAAAGGGAAGATGAAAAGATAGTCCCACATTGGATAGAGGATTGTAAGGATGTGGATTTAAATATGTTAGCTTACTCCTTTACTTTGCTTATGTAAGAAGAGGAAAACCTTGAGCACCACGGATGGTGCTACGCACCGCCCGCACGTGCACGCGCGTGTGCGAGGGCGAGTGGGCGTTTAGGGCGCATTGGGCGCTTTAAAGGCGCACTTTGCACTTCGCACGTACGCAACCTTTGATTTTTGGTCCTATTGGATTCGGGTTGCCTCTATTGGGTTCAGAATTGAATGGATTCGACCTGCACCCGCCCCGCCAGTCAAGAGTCGTTAAAGTCCAACGGTCGGCAGTCCAACAGTCATCGACCGCCGTCAACGGTTGCCGTTAAACGGTCACAACTGTTGAAACGGCCAACTGTTGCGACTGTTGAAAACCCAACCGTTGCGACTGTTGAAAATCTATAAATAGGGTCTGGGTTCAGAGTTTCATTATACGTTTTTTCTTTTCTGCCTCTTCTTCTGCAGACAGAAGTTCCTGAATTTCTGTCTACGGAAGATCTCTGTTCAATTCCATTCAATAAGTCCAGTCCTGCATTACATAAACCAGAGATAACCTTTATCAGATTCGCCAGAGCAGAGGGATTGCGGCTTCCTTCCCTCTGCAAATCGATCGTTGTATCTTGGGAGATCGACGTCCAAGAAATCCAGAAGCAAATAGTGGAGGACGAATCGATTTTAAGGAGATAGTATCCAACACTAGCCTCGATCTTCATCAGATCTTCTTCCTGTCATCTTCCAGTCGTCTTCCTATCTTCCTTCAACATTCTGAACCAGGTTTTTCATAATCCAGTATCTTCTTTATTCAGTTTGGGTTAAATAAACTAGTTAAAGGAAAAAATAGTTTAATTATTTCTGTAAACAGTTTAATTCTGGAAACTGTGTTAGGAAATAAGTAACAGTAATAGAACAATTTAATTATTCTGGTTAACACTGAAACCTAATTACAGAATTAATTTCCTGCAAGATAACAGTAGCAATTCTGTGTAGTAAATCTGTTAACTACAAATCTGCCCTCTTGTGTTAATCTAAAATATATCTGTATGCTTCAATCTGCAACCAGAGCATTTAGTAACCTCCACATGTAAATATATTCAAACATCTATAAGCTGAAAATGCTGTGAAGTTGAGCAATGATCGATGTACTTCAAAACGGTCAGATATGTTGATTTATGGTTAAATATTATTGTAAGACAAAGACTAATACATCGAAATAAAATTGAGTTCCGACGCATTTTTATTTTCCCTTTTCCCAAGCTTTTGCCAATTACCGAAAGAAACCATTTAGATAAACATATCGTGATCTTCAAGTTCTAAATAGATAGTTTATAAAATATCATATAATTTAGATACTTCATTGTTGATCAAAAGGTAATTGCTCAGGTTGCAACTACCTATGGCATGGTCAACAAACATCGAAAAAAATTGCATGATTTTTTATACTATTATTTACATGGAGATATAATAATACATCTACTCTTCCGCTCCCACATTTTATGCTCGACCTCAATATCTAATATTTATTACCAAAAAATTTTTTACTTAAAATTTATTATTTTATAAATAAAAAAATAATTTCTTTTAGTTAGATATTATTGCTATAAGGAGATCAGTTACTTAAATTAGTAAACTATTTTATTTATTTTAGCTAAACACTGCATTAAATTTTATTTGATTAATATATTATTTCTATAAGTTAGTTGCTAAGCATTTTCATTTGTCCTTCAACCGAAACATTTTATAATCCGGTGGCTAACAGCGTTTGTTACTTAAACTACCAAATTTTTTATTAGTTGCTTAATAACGGTTACTTAAAGTACCAAACTATTTAACTTTTTTCTAATCACTAACTTTTCAACCTTTTTAGGAGCATTGTATGTTCGAAAATATTTTAAAGTTAGTTGTTGATAAGGGTGGCAATCGGGCGGCACGTGCGCCTTGGCACTGGCCCGGACTCGGCCCATCGGCATGGCCTGCCGGACACGTACCGTGTCCTTGCCCCTCCTAGCTATGCCGGCATTTTTTTTAAATAACTATTTTGATTAATAAGTTAATTTATTAAGTTAGTTAATTTAATTTAGTAAATTTAGTTAGTTCTAACAAGTAAAAAAAGAGAGTAAAAATGAGATTTTATTATATAAAATCTAATAACATTAATAAAATTACTCTATAAATCTCTTTGAAAATTATACAAAATCCAAAAAGATGGGAGAGAACCCTGACCGTCACTCTCAACTTATTTTTAGTATTTTTTTCAAGAGATTTATGAGTTTTAAAAATATTACATGAAAAAATTACAAATATAAAATTCGAATAAAAAAAATTACAATGGTGAAGAGGAAAAAAATAAAGACTTAATAGTGTAGAAGTTTTCAATTCATTTTTCATCGGGTGAGTTCACTTGCTCCAATTCGTTAGATAGTTCTTGTTCTTTTTGTTTAGCGTCGAGCTAATCCTTCAAGCAAACACTATCTCCAATTTGTTTGTTGACATTGAGCTGCTCCACTTCATTAGCACTCTACCACTTGCAATAAAATCAGACTCCGATTCTACTGTGGACACCGAAGAGATTAGTAGATTACGGATCATGTTGGAAAGCACATGATATGTTTTTCCTGTGATTTCTACCAAGCAAAAATATCAAAATCTTCATAACGGTCAGGAGACAAGTCATCTGCATTGGCCATTTCTAAATAATAGTGAAGTTTATTAAAAGAATTATTAAATTGCTTAAGTTTTTTTGGTGAAATATGGGTGACATTATTGGTTTTTTTTTTACTTTCTTTAACAGTGGGTTTCTTTGTACTTTGTGATTTATCAGCATACATATTTTCATACATATGGTACATAATATCTAAACATACTTTAATATCATTAACTAAATTATGAATATTATCTGAATAACATATATTTTTATGAAATAAATCTATTAAAATTTCCATTCCAACTAATTTACAATGTAGATCTACAACGGTTGTAAAATATAGTAAATACGGAAAATTTCTAAAATATTTACTAAATTTAATTTTCATAGGTTTTACAATATCTTCAAGAATCGGGTTATTCCTACTTTCATTAAAAATCAAACTAATTTTAGTTAAATAATAAAATGCAATATGTGGAGTTGGGTAGTAAGTGCCCGAAAGTTCTCTTGTTGCATCTTCAAATTTGCTTAAAAAATTATAAATGCAAATACAAATGGTTCCATTAATTAAAATCTAAAATACAAGATGGTAATTTATTTTATTAAACATATTTACTATATGTTTATATTTAATTGCCTCGTCTAACATTTTAAATGTAGAATTCCATCTTATTTTACATCTTGAGATAAAAGTTTAGGTGAGATTTTAAAATTCTTATATATTTGTCTATATATCTTTTAAGATGACCCGTTCCACTTTCTTTAGATAACGAGTAGGGTTTTTGACAATACTTGTATCTAACTTTCCTAATACCATTTTCCATAAAATTTTTAAAGTGATTATATATATATATATATATATGATTTTGAAGTCCTACATGAGATGGTTGTTTGGGTTTCAGGTATTGTGGTTTTGGTAGGCTCTTCTTCGGACATAATTAGATGATTCTACATTTTCATATAATTGTGATGCAAATGATACTTATGGAGTGTGTTCTAATGGTTGACAAAAACTTTGATATTCTTTATTACATAAAAAAAAAAACTACCTACAGTTTGAGAAGAAAAAGCGTCGGAAGTGTATGAATCAATTTTCGAAAAAATCACGAAAAAACTAAATAAAAATAAATTCAAATTATAAATATCTCAACGCCACAGGTCGAAGAAAGAGTTTAAGAGTTTAGAGTTGAAACCACTTGTTGATGCTTGAGACTTAAGAGATAAGAGAGGAAGTCTAAAGATTGATTGTTTAGAAATCGGAGGATCTTCTTAATGTTTGCTCTTGAATCTTAAAACTTGATCAAATATGGAAGAAATTTTTTTGGGAGAATTTTGTATTTGGAAATATTAGAAAGAGTTGAAGATTAAGGAGAGTTTGAGAATTGTGATGAAAAATGAAATTGGAGGAAGGAGAAAGTTATTTATAGGAGAAGAAGAGAATGTTTTTGCAAAAAGAGAATTGCAAAAATCACCCAACGGCCATTTTGACCATTAGGGAGCAAAATTTGCAAATTTTATTTGCAAGAAATTTTCCAACAGCTACTTTTATAGTCATTGGGGGGTTCTATGCAAAAATAATTTGCAAAAAACACCCCCCCCAATGGCTATAAACAGCCATTTAAAAAAAATAAAAATAAAAAAATATGCAAGGTCGTGCCTGGCACGTGCCAAGCATAGCTCGGCTCGCACGGGCCGAGCATGCCTGCAGCCCGGGCGACCCTGGCTCGAGCACGGCCCGAGCCAGGGAGCGGCCCGACTCTAGTGTGCACGTGTTGTGTCCGGCACATGCCAGGCGTGCCCGACAAGCTTCCCGCCCCGTTTGCCACCTCTAGGTATAGTTGTATATATGCAAGAAATATAATGAGCAAAAGAAAATTTATCCATGAAAAAAAAAAAAACACACACACATCATTGTTCCGACTACACGTCACGAGCCAAATCACAAGATGGTAAAAAGTTTTTAGTGGAAATTGTAGACCATTCTCAAACCAATGAGCTTGATCCCTGGCAGCATCCTTAATTCAACTTCTAATTAAGACTTAATTGGAATGCTATTTTATAAATATACATGAGAGTTTAACTAGCAAAAAGAATTATAAACTACTATGCAATTATTATCTTCTTTCCTTTATTAAGAAATTTTATATCAATAACATTAAATAATTTCACATGAAATTCTGAAAAGAAAATTAACTATCATCTTGTCAATGAAACAATTTATATAACTCACATGAAATATGCATGTTCATGTACTAGATTAATTTTTAATAAAACATTTTTTATTTGTGAAAATTATCATCATTGATTGGGATTAACAGATTTATAGTTTAATGTGGTGTGGAGACGAAATAAGGCCTTTAGATATAATACGTTTTTTTATTAAAAAAAAATTACATCCAAATATATTGTTAATTTATTTTAAAAAATGCTTGAAACCCCATCTTCAATGTGCATATTGTGCATAAAATGAATATAAAGATGCCAGTTAAGCTCTCCTTTTAGGGAGGGGGTTTATTTTGTATTATTATATATGTATTCTGTTTTGTTAATTCTCTTAATGAACACAAGAATTATATCAGTCGATTTATCTTTTTTTTTTTAAAAAAAACACACAAGTTGTAATGCAGGCTCCATATAGAGTTTGATTTGAGAAGCGAGGCCAAACCAAAAGAAAAAATGGAAAATAAAAAGTACTTGGTTTGTGGTGGCTCTAGTTGATCTCATGTAATGTGAGGCATGTAGGTTTGTTCAACTTGTTCAAAGTTCAGATTAATCTTGTGACATGTCAAATAATTCTCTTTTATTCTTTCTTTTTTTCCCCCTCTATGTGTGTGTCCATTTTGATTCAGGTCAAGTTCAACATTTTTATTGATAGATGAAAGAGATTAGCACGGGATTAGAGAATTAAACATGAAAAGAGTCTCAAAAGAAACTTGCCCTTGTCTAGATTCATCCATCTGCTTCCATTTTGTTTTTATTTAAACAAAGCTAGTTATAATATTTAAAATTGTGATGTGCGAATGAGTGGCGACTAGAATAATATTATTAAATGTTATCTCCTTCCTCTTGTTTCTGTTATGGTCAACTTCTCCAGTTTTGTTTTATTTTGTTCTCCTAGAGTGTTTCGTGTGTGCAAGTAGGGGAAATTCTATTTGCGCACGACATTTTACTCTTGGCACCCTGGATACTCTTTACACCAAACTTCTATTTTGAAATACTATCATTTTACTCTCTGCGCCCAAAATTTTTTCCAAAAAAACTCATCCTCCTTTTCTCTAACTGTTCACCCGTCGATCCCTTTTTTATCTTTTTTTTTTTAGTCGGATATTTTGGTCGGGTATTAATAACCGACCAAGAAACATGCTGGTCGGGTATTAAAACCCGACCAGAAAGCGAAGTCTCCCAAAAAAAAAAAAACTAATTAACAATAAATTTCAAACAAATATGCATAAAACCTAAAAAAAATAATTTAAATCGTATCTTAGATTTATTCTCTGACACCAATTGCATATTGGAATTTTTCATTTGCATAAGAAAACTCAAACTCAAATTCCAAATCTAAATTTCACTTGTCACAGTGAAATCAAAAAATTTAAAATTCTTCTAATCTTTTCAGAAAAACTATTGTAAAAAATTTTTAGGGATCAAGAAATCAAATTGATGATTTTATAGGAGATGTGGTTTTATTAAATACAAAAAAAAATTATTTATGATTTTAGAGAGAAAATAGAGGAGGAAGACGATGAGTCGTAGTTTCAAATTTTAAGAAGTTTTAGTTTGGAATTTATAAGGGTAATTTAGTCCAAAAAAATAATGACAAATTTGTAATTATTTATAAGTTTCAAAACCGTGCGTCAAGAGTAAAATGCCGAGTGCAAATAGAATTTCCCTGCAAGTAGATATGAGAATGAATGTGTCGAAAACCAGTCCTCAATTGTGCTATTTAAAAAAGATGAAAATCTTATTTTAAATTTAAAAATTTTAAAAGAACAGACTAAGAACACATGAAATAATTTTAGGTGTTATTTAGGTGGGATGGGTCCCACGCTCATGATCGAGTGTTAAGGGTCGTTTATTGTCAAAGAGTAAGAATTTCATTTCTTCTAAAAATTACTCAGTCCTTATTCATCTATATTCAATTCTATAATATGTTAAATTTAGGATTATGAGCACGTAATTGGGACATAGATTGGCAAATAATATTTTGATTGAAAATATTAAAATAAGTCAGGTTGATCAAGTTATAAAAAATAATTCAAACTAGGAGATTACTAATTTATCTATGTAAGCATTGTAAAAACAAGTGGAAAAGAAATAAGCAGCAAAAGATAATTGTAATATCTTCGGCCATTTTATGCTTGAATTTTATTAAAATCTACTATCTTTGTTAAAATCTACCATCTCCGGCCATTTTGTGTAGAGAACTATTTTCAGGGACTTCTAACCTTATTTTAGAACTTATGGGTGATGTTGATGGAAACACAAAACCTTATATACACAAGACTAGGGACATTGTTTTGTAACTTTCAAAAACATTTCAAGCTATCCTCATTATTCTATCAAAAAATAATAATATAGCTTGAATGTAACTTATTAACAATCAAAGTCAATTATTCTATCTATATAAAATGACAACTCAATAAGCTTAAATATACAAACCACTACATAGGGAAAATTAAGGATTGGCTTGTGAACCATCACACTGAGAAAATCAAAAGTTTTCTTACAAGCAAAGCAAATTAAGAGATAATCCATATTCTCTTTCAAATAAATATGTGGTTTTTAATAAGACAAAGAAGTAGGTTATCAATATCATGATATTATTGGGAAATTGGATGTTTGGATTTATCATCTGTAGCCTTGGATTTTAATGTTATGGGGGTAAATTTTTCAATGAACCAATAGGAATAGGATCCGGTTTTGTTGATTTTTTACCCAAGTTTATTGTTCGGGTTCGTTTACTCGAGCCCAGCCCATAAAACTGTTTGGACTCTAAATTGGACCCAACCTCTGTTCGGTTGCAATCCCGTGCACGTGACAGATAATAGTTTTTCGGAGTTTTGTTTTTATGTATCCGTCTCTTACATCTTTAAAAATTAGGTTTTAATCCTTAAAATCTTCATATTTTAATTTTAATCTTTCAAGTCCTTTAACTTATTTCAGTTTAGTTTCTTCGTTAGCTATTCCGTCCAAATAAATAATAAATTTTAATTTTAATATTTAAGAGGTAGAAAAAATAACTGATATATCCTAAGTTAGTTTTAGTATTAGGTTATTTGGTTAAAATTAGGATCAACTCTCTTTCATCTTTCGAACGAAGTGATGAAGAACAGTGAAAGCAACGACTATGGTGAATCCAATAAGAAAAGGAAGAGAGGAGGAAGAGGAAAGTGAGTGAAATAACTGATATTTTCCTCCTCCGAAGGGTATAAAGGGAAATTCAGATCAAAATTTTAACTAGACAAACGGAAGTTATCCAAGAGGACTAAACTGAAGTATCTTAAAAGATTTGGAGGACTAAAATCAAAGAGTTTAGGAACTAAAGTCTAATTTTTAAAGACATGAGGGACCAATATGTAAAAACCCCTAGTTTTTCTGGTTTGTTTTCTTTCCTCTCGCGTGCCAAGCTTGGATTCGGGGCGCTTGGATCAAAATCCCAAGAGGGAACCGGGGTGAGTCATTTTCTGTTTCAATTAAAATCTTATTTTTGTGAAATTTTAATCATAGCTTTTGATCTTCATACCCTTGATTTACTGTGAATTTTTGGCTATTAATATTTGCGTTATTTTGTGGAATTTGGGGAAGAATGTTGAGCAGAATTTGTATTAAGTGAACGATAACATTAGGGTTTTTGAAATCCCCAATTCAAGCTCAGTCTCATTCAACCCTCTCTTCCTCTTGATTCCTTATTTGTTATACTAATCTTGAATGCGGGAGAAATTTAATTGTCAATGTCGTCCCAATGCCTTTTTGTTAGTTGTATCTTTTAGGTAATAATTGGTTGTTAGTCGAGATTGCAACACAGGGATAATGGAGTCCCCATAACTAAGATTCCCTCCCAACTTCTCTCTCTCCGGTGATCTCCCGCCGTTGGATCGGATGGGGGATGCTGGTCGGGCAAATTCCCCCCTTATAATTCCCTGTAATCTAATTCCCTAGACATTGCGATGAGTTGTACAGCTACACACAAATGAGTGGTGAGCACAGCTGTTGTGGTTAAGACAAGAAGAAGCCTGTTTCTTTTTAATGCCATCTGATGTGAACAACTCACATAGGATGAAGTAGATGACTTGATCTTACCAGCAGATGGCAACACACTTATTGGAAAGCTATCTCAAAAACGACAAAGATTAGATCGCTAAACAGATCCTTAATTAACTTAATGATTGGATGAGAGGATTTCAAACTAGTGTTCTTAAGATAGATATATATCCAGGTAATATAAATTAGATTTACAACCACACATCTTTACATAGGATGCATACTGAGCATGTTTATTCTATTATAGAGATCACAACCATGGTTTGTATCTTATATCGTGTATTTTTTGGTCCTATGAATTAAAATCTTAGAGAAATAGAATTTTTATGCTTGCTTGGTGAAAAACTAACAGAAATTAATCTGTTGATTGTGTAGATGGAGCAATTGGATTCTCTGAATGTTTGAGTTGAAAGAGATGGAATGGTGGTATTCAACTGTACACCTCAGAGTTGTCAGCACACAGCTGAAATCTCATCCAATGAGCTTTGCCATGCCAAAATCTGACAATTTTGCTCAGAATGTTTCATCAAACAGTATGTTATGTGGCTTAACATCACAATGTACAGTGCAATCCCTGCACTTCTCATGGAGGTATTCCAATCCCCTTGCAGTCCCCAGAACAATTTGGAACCTCGCCTTCCATTTCAAAAATGTCGGGCCATCACTGAAACCTTCTGACATGTAAAGATAGACTGAAGCCTGTTACTGCCATTGAAGCAGAATCCTCGAAGGCAAGCTAGATTAATATGCTGAATGACACTCAATGTGCCGACTTCAGTTCGAAATTGCTTCTCCCCTTGTCTTAGTCCTTCAAGCTTCTTAACAGCGATAGCAGTTGAATCTGGCATTTCTTCCTTCAAAGACTATACTGAAGCCTCCATTCCCCAATTTCTCTGAGAAGTTTCTGGTCATTCTCTGCAGTTCGCCATGGCTGAATTGAATAAGTGATCCCTTTATTTGCTTCAATGCTAGAATTCGCTTCCTCCTGCAATAAGCTAGAGCTAGCCCAGATACACTATAGATGATTGCAAAAGCACAAAAAATGATGCTAAAAGTTGCCACAATTATTTTGTGATGCAAACTTCTTGGACTTAGTAGAACATCAGTAGCCAAAAGCCGAAGAAAAGAGTGCTACCCGATATCCCCATTATGTAATTGGTGCAGGTTTCGAAGATCCCCCCTCCAAACAGCACAACCAGTACTACCATAAGCATAAGCAGTGCAAGAACAATTCTTCATATTGACATTTTAACATTCCTCACTGCTCTTAACCATCAATTAGTCTGGATTTGCAGCCAAATCATACACTGTCCATCTCCAAGAAGCCATCTTTTATCTCCACACTGCAACTGGGATTTTCTTGAACACCCCAAACTCCAATCATTCAACTTCCAGTCTTGCTGGCTGGAACACTTTGGAGCACTTTACAAATGCTTGAGCTCTTCTTATCACAGACGTCGAAAGGTCCACATTTAAAAAGGTCCACATAGAGACTAGACATCGTGATGATAAGGAGGCCAAGTGAAGACAGTTAGCCACTGCTGGATACTGTTCACAGCTTGTCTCGATGGATCCTCAATGAACTGGGTGAGGAATGAACTGACTAAGATGGCGTAAATGGCAAATTTCCTCTCCTTGTTATCAACGAAGCTGTGTGTATTCTCTTTCCTTCCATGGACATTACTGAAGAACTGGCCATTCCATATTCTGCTGGTCTAATATATTTCAGTCCCATTCCAGAGTATATCATACCGATTAGAGCCGTCACGATCCATACTCTGAGCAAACAGGTCTGGTGCTGGATTGTCGGAGTTCATTCATGATGTCAGGTACTGATACTCCCCTGTGATCTTGTTCACCCCAAGCCAGCCTCCCGACATCCACGTATCAGTTGGCTGATCATAACTCTGCCATAGATGAATCAGAGTTCAAGTTCGACCTGTTGACGAGGACTAGATTTCCGGTATCAAGGACTGCACCAGTGGAAGCTGAACTTGAATTGGATGAGCTGTTTGGACTATTCTAGCTGTTGTAGAGGATTAAGTCGCCCATTTCCAAAACTGCAAGCTTGGAAGTGGAATAATTGCTTACAGGCGTTGCTCGGTTTGCAACCCAGATGATGGTTTAGCCTGAGATGTCTTTGTACCAGGTGCCTATGTAATAGTTTCGGGAGTTAACTGGTGTGAAGAATACAAGCTCAAACTTGCCACCCTCGAGGCAATGGAATGGTTTCTAGAGAGAAATTGACCTCATGAGATTGAATCAGATGCTTTGGTGAGTAAATTGCTGTTGATAGAGGAGAAGATGAGTAAGGAACAACAGAATTGTTTTCTTAGTATCCATGTGAATTCTCTCTGTAGCAGGAGTGGAAACAAACTTCTTGTCATGTTCTTTTTGTGAAACAAGATGATGATTGAAGCTTTAAGAGCTACTTTGTGGAGGTTGAAAATCAAGTGTCACAAACAGGTAGCCTATTCTCCACTATTATTCTATGCTTCTAGATATGTTATTTTCTTCATCTTTCCTTGTTGTTTCTTTATGGCCAAAAAGTTCATAATGGAATTGAAAAATCATGATGATTTGATCGAGGAATTGAAAATTTTCATGATGATGACTACGTCAATGATCAGATGGTCTTACCTATAATGATATTATTATGGTACAAATATTGAAGGACAAGATTTTGCTTTGTACTCAATAATTTATTTATATTCAGCAACTACTCACTTGACCCAATTTATCACTCTGACACTATTGGTTGCGTTGACATTAGATTATTTATCAACATCAAACTGATTTTAGTAATTAATTTGTGATGCTGATGCAATATCTTGTAGTAATTGTGATTAAGGATGAGGGGGATAAAAGAAAAGAGAAAAGTGTTAAAAAATGAAGATGATGTAAGAATAATTCATATATGCATATAGACAAGCCCGCCCTCTCAAGACAACTTTCAACTTTGTGTCAATAGGAAAATACTCCCAAAAAATTTGTTTCAGCTTGTTTAGATAGAAGCAACAAAAATGTGAATACAAGACTCAAATGGTCAAAAATAAATCACTAATGACTTTGAAGTTTGATTTGTATGAAAAAAAAAAAAATGTGAACAGAAGACATAAAAGGTAAAAGATTAATGACCAATGAATCTTGAAAAGTTTGATTTGTATAATTAATATGGTCCCAGGTTCAAAGGTTAAGCAGAATCTATCATTTTTGTTTTCCTTTAACCAGCAGGACTAAAAGTTTGATGGACAAATATTGGGAACAAATGGGTATTGATATCATGGGCTAAGTCCTTGTCTCATTAAAGCCCAATCCATTAATCCAAATGTATATTTTCTAAAAAATTTTATTTTGATTTTGTTTTGTATTTTTTTCTTAATGAACATTATTGGTACTCCATAAAATAGATTTTGGAGCCCCGGTAGCATGTTATGTAAATTTGTAGAGATTATTTCTCTCTCTAATCCCTAACTGACTTAGGGAGACAGCTCATTGCTAAACCCAAAGTTGATTGAACTTCTAAAAAGTTATTAAGTGTATTTTAGGGTGACGAGTTCACCAAATCTCTATTTCTCTTTTAACAAATCTCAGTAACTAATATCTAGTTGTGAGGTTGGCTATCTTCAATCTTAAACCAACCCATATTCTAAAACTCCCAACCCCATCCTAACCAATGTGTGGGTTCAGGTTGAACCCATCCCAAGTTGCATCCCTACTTATCAGGTACTTCTCAAACACTTTTTGGCGCTTTCTAAGCACTTTTTTATACTCATTGCATGTTGAGATGTATATTTTTGCATTTATTTATTAAAATTAGACCTTAATGAAAAGCAACTTCTATGATAGTTATCTCATAGAGAGGCAAAGAGTCGATGCCTATTTCATTTACGTAGTCAAGTATATTGATGGGTTAATTTAGCATATGATAACAATTAAACATTTTGCTTATTCAATGGACATGTTTTCATGAGTGAACAAGTAATGTTGTGTGTCTATCTACTCTTTTTATGTTGTGACGTTTCCATGTCCATATGCTCCAGTTTTAAGGAATTATTATGTTGAATTCATACTTTTTATCCTAGTAAGTAACTTTATGCCTAGAGTTATGTGAGGCCATATACTGTCTCCAAATGATATCAATATGCGCAGAAAATAACACATTAACTTCTATTTTGTTATGAGTGCTAACCAACTTACTGATATTGATATCCTTAACTTGCACGTTGGAGGATCTGTAAGAATGACAAAAATCTACAGTTGCACTCTGCTTTCTGGATCCTGGAAGGATTACATCTCAACAAATTCAAATGCTTAACAGTCTTGAAGGTATTAGGCAGCAAAATTGGTTTCTCTTTAGTCATAATCACTTCATACAGGTAAGGACCAGCTTCAAATTCATTAACCTCTTAGAGAACTTAACATCAAATAGTCAATACTTTCTTTTTGAATCAAACTTAAAAGTCAGATTATTGAATAGTTGTTGCTTCCAGGTAGTTATCTCTTTTTTTGGCTTTTAAGGAAAAATTTCTATAAATTTTATTGGTATTTTAAAATAACTTAAAAGTCAATACGATTCGCTATTTTTCTTTTCATCCAGTTTGACAATGGGCATGATAATTGAAAGTGATGCTGACTACATCACTACTTTTCTTTACTTGGCCTTTGATTTGTGGTAAAAATGGTTTTGTCCAATTTTTCATTTTTTTCTGAAAGGAAGACATGGCGGGCTAAATGCCCTCTGCGTTCAATTGTCTAATTTTTCTTGGTCAAAGATTGATCAAAAGTCTTCTATAATTTTCTTTGTTGTGGATCCTGGGAAAGGAACATTTACCTAATCTTGTAAGCATTTTAAACTTCAACCTTACTTACTAATTATTATTATTATTATTATTATTATTATTATTTATTTTTTATTTTTCTTGCACTTAAGAGATTATTAGGAACATCATAAAAGCATTTTGCTCATATTACAGTCCGTGCTGCTTACTCGACTCAACCTTTTGGTTTTCTAATTGCTTTGTTTTTCCCGAACATGATATATAAACTGGAATTTTTTTCTAGAGTCATTACAGCAAACTGGTGCTCTCTGTGTTCAATTAATAAGTCATAATAGAACAAACTGCAAATACATGATACAAACTAAATGTTCCCAAAAGAATGGAGTCATAGTACAATACGAAATATATATCGAAAAGGAAACATGATATTAAAAGTATTCCAATGGCAATCGTGTAATCTTCTTTTTTTCTGAAAGTAAGACATGGCGGGCTAAATGCCCTCTGCGTTCAATTGTCTAATTTTTCTTGGTCAAAGATTTATCAAAAGTCTTTTGTAATTTTCTTTGTAGTGGATCCTGGGGAAGGAACATTTACCTAATATTGTAAGCAATTTAAACTTCAACCTTACTTATTATTATTATTATTTTCTTGTACTTAAGAGATTATTAGGAACATCAGAAAAGCATTTTGCTCATATTACAGTCCGTGCTGCTTACTCGACTCAACCTTTTGGTTTTCTAATTGCTTTGTTTTTCCCAAACGGGATATATAAACTGGGATTTTTTTTCTAGAGTCATTACGGCAAACTGGTGCTCTCTGTGTTCAATTAATAAGTCATAATAGAACAAACTGCAAATAGAAGATACAAACTAAATATTCCCAAAAGAATGGAGTCATAGTACAATACGAAATATATATCGAAAAAGAAACATGATATTAAAAGTATTCCAATGGCAATCGTGTAATCTTCTTGTTTTCTGAAAGTAAGACATGGCGGGCTAAATGCCCTCTGCGTTCAATTGTCTAATTTTTCTTGGTCAAAGATTTATCAAAAGTCTTTTGTAATTTTCTTTGTAGTGAAACTTTAACCTTACTTACTGATTATTTATTATTTTTATCTTTTTTTTTCTTTCTTGCACTTAGAAATTATTAGGAACATCAGGAAAGCATTTTGCTCATATTACAATCCGTGCTTCTTACTCGACTCAACCTTCTGGTTTTCTATTTGCTTTGTTTTTCCCGAACAGAACTGGGATTTTTTCTAGAGTCATTACGGCAAACTGGTGCTCTCTGTGTTCAATTAATAAGTCATAATAGAACAAACTGCAAATACAAGATGCAAACTAAATGTTCCCCAAAGAATGGAGTCATAGTACAAATACGAAATATATATGGAAAAAGAAACATGATATTAAAAGTAGTCCAATGGCAATCGTGTAATCTATTAACGGCTGTTGTTGTCTGATCGCTCTTACGTACTCGCAATCCTAGTCTCTTTATGCCCCTTCCCTCGCTTGTGGAAGCTCCCTCTGAGCCCCTTCCCTGCTAAAATATAAACCCTTTTTTTTTTTTTTTGGGTTTTGGGGGGGGGGGGGGGGGGGGGGGTGGTGGGGTTGGGGGGTATTAATAATGAAGGAACATGAAAAAACTTTCTTGGTATTTTTCATGATTGAAATTTTTTATTTTAGCATATATGTAAAAAAAACAAAAGAAAAAAAAAAAAAAATCCTATCTTTGACTCGTTTTCTCCTCTTTCACATCTACTTGGCACTTCAGTTTATGGTTAGATAAGTAAGAGATTATTGGATGATGCAATGTTGATCTTTCCAATTCTCTTATTGTGTCGTCTTTGATACCCACTTGAAACTCCTGTAATACGTTGATGTTTCCTTGTCTTGATCAGACTAAAAATGGGTGCGGGAAGAACGTGGTGGTTCGGTGCTTTGCTTGTTCTCTTTTCTTTTGCTGCTACTCGCTCGAGAGCTGCTGATACCATGACTCCAGGCCAGACTCTCTTTGATAACCAGACAATAGTCTCTCGAGGCGGCATATTTGAGCTGGGCTTCTTCAGACCAGGTAACTCTCAAAAGTATTTCATAGGAATATGGTACAAGAGGATCTCTCAAAGGGCGGTAGTTTGGGTAGCGAACAGGGATAAACCAATTTATAGCATTAGCAATTCAGAGCTCAGAATCTCAGATGATGGCAATCTAGTCCTCACCCAATCTAGGATCCTAATTTGGTCATCAGATGCCACCTCATCTATATCAGGTTCCACAGTAGCAGTTCTTCTTGATTCAGGAAATTTAGTTTTGAGAAGCAGGATCAATTCCTCTGATGTGTTGTGGCAAAGCTTTGATCATCCTACTGATACATGGCTGCCGAACCAATTGTTTGGCTTCGACAGAATCACAGGTGAGTACCGATCCTTTATCTCTTGGAGAAACCGCGATGATCCTTCAACTGGTCTATTTCGTCAGGGTTTAGATCCAAATGGAACTGACCAGATTTTCTTATGGCGCAATGGGACAAAGTATTGGGGAAGTGGTCTTTGGGATGCAGATGCAGGCACGTTCGTTGGCTTTTCTGGTATGGAGAAAAACAACTATCTTAGCTATCACCATGTGTCGGATGAAAGAGGGAACTATTTCACTTACACCAGGAGTGATCATTCTTCATTTTCAAGAATCGTCATGGATTTCACTGGACAATCTAAGCTCACAGTGTGGTCGGAAGAATCACAGCAGTGGTTATGGGTTTGTTTAGTACCAAGCAATCAATGTGCAATCCCTTATCTATGTGGTGGTTTCGGTAGCTGCAATGCTCAAAATTTGGCTTTCTGTGGTTGTCTGCCAGGTTTCGAGCCTCGCTCAAGCGACTGGTATTTGGGTGATTTTAGTGGAGGGTGTGTGAGGAGGACTCCTCTGCAGTGCAGTTACAGGAATTCTTCATACGGTGAGAATGATCGGTTTCTGTTGATTTCAAACATCCAACTGCCAGTTAGCCCATGGAATTTGCCAGTCGGAACTGCCAAAGATTGTGAATTGGCTTGCCTCAACAATTGTTCTTGTACGGCTTATTCGTATAACGGTATGTGCTTGATATGGAATAGCCCCTTGTATGATCTTAAGCAAGTTTCAGGCAGTTCATCATATGATGCCCTTTATCTTCGACTTGCGGCTTCCGAGATTCCAAATAATGAGGATACCAGAAAGCAGCGATCAACTACAGGGATTGCTATAGGGGCTGCTGTGTGTTTTGTAGTTCTCCTGCTTATCGCAACTGTGTTATTTTGGAAATTTCGAACCAAATGTTTGGCAGGAGCTCTGAGAGTAACTGATGGCACTCTGGCTGCATATAGGTACAAGGACTTGCAGAAGGCGACCAACAACTTCTCCGAGATAATCGGTAGTGGTGGGTTTGGTACAGTCTTCAAGGGAACATTGCCTGATTCTACTGCCATAGCAGTGAAGAAACTTGGAAAGCATGTTCTAGAAGAAAAGCAGTTCAGAGCTGAGCTGAGTACGATTGGGCTAGTCCGGCATGTCAACCTTATCCTCCTTCGTGGGTTTTGCGCGGAAGGGTCTGAAAGGTTGCTGGTCTATGACTACATGCCAAATGGTTCTCTGGGCTTTCAGCTGTTTCGAAATGAACGCATGGTGTTGGATTGGAGTACAAGATACCGAATTGCCCTCCGAATTGCAAGAGGCCTTGCCTATCTCCATGAAAATTGCTGGGACTGCATTATTCATTGTGACGTGAAACCTGAAAACGTACTTCTTGACCGAGAGTTCTCCCCAAAGTTGGCAGATTTCGGCATGGCAAAGCTAGTAGGCAGGGAGTTCAGCAAGGTACTGACAACACTAAGAGGAACCTTAGGCTACCTTGCACCGGAGTGGATATCTGGACTAGCCATCACCCAGAAAGCCGATGTCTACAGTTATGGAATGATGATTCTTGAACTCATATCTGGCAGGAGAAATGCAATGCAATCCGAGGATGGGAGTTATAGTTTCTTCCCTGTCTTGGCTGCAGAGAGAGTCGAGAGAGATGATATAGTTTGCTTGTTGGACTACAAGTTGGCTGGTAGAGCTGACATCAACGAACTGAGGAATGCTTGCAGAGTTGCTCTTTGGTGCATCCAAGATGAGGAGCAGCACAGGCCAATGATGGGAAGAGTGGTTCAAATCCTTGAAGGGCTCTTGGAGGTGGACATTCCGCCAATTCCCAGGAGTTTATACTGTCTGGTTTCTTCTCAGAATAATAGTGTCCTTTCATAGAGTGTACCCATGAGTAACATTTCCATAGTATGCAGTGTATTTTCTCTGATTGTTTTTGTCAGCCATATACTTGTATTAATATTAGTTCATCAAAGATGTATCCAGTATATAAAACCTTTCTTTTGTCACATTCAGGTGGTCTGCTATTATCATGCAAGTTCATCAGTCATACGTCATGATAATTGTCTTTTTGATATAGCTTTTATGATTTTCTTTTTCTGGAAGTAATTTGATAATTGTAAATAGTCCATATGATTGCTTTGATGGTATGGACTCTTCTTTGATACATATATTGTTGCAATATTGTCTAAATTGAGTCCCATCAGGTGTCAAACACATAACCTCTCATAAATTGTGATGTTGACGCATGTCTTGTACTAATTGTGATAAAGGATGAGGGGGATAAAAGTAAAGGGAAAAGTGTAAAAAATAATTTAATAATTATGCCAAAGTTAGAGGTGGCAAGAGTTGGCAAATGGGCCGGGCGGCCCGACACTGTCGGGTCGGGCACATGCCCAGCACAGCACGTCGGACGTGCCCGGCACAGCCCTACTCCTTGGCTCAGGTCGTGCCCGAGCCGGGATCGCTTGGGCTGCAGGCACGGCTCGACCTGTTCAAACCAAGCCGTGCCTGGCATGCCCGACACGTATTTTTTTAAAAAATGATTGTTTATAGCTATTAGGTGGTGTTTCTTGCAAATTTTTTTTGCATAGAACCCCACAACGAGTATAAAAGTAGCCGTTGGGGCTTCTTGCAAATACAATTAGCAAACTTTGTCCCCCAACGGTCCAAATGACCGTTGGGGGAAGTTTTTTGCATTTTTTTTTGCAAAAAAAAAAAAAAAATCTCTTCTTCCTCTATAAATAATCTCCTTCTTCCTCCAATTTCATTCTTTCTCACAATTCTCAAACTCTTCTTAACTTTCAACTCTCTCTAATATTTCCAAATACAAAATTCTCTCAAAAAACTTCTTCCAAATCCTATCAAGTTTCAAGGCTCAAAAGCAAGTATAAAAAAAAAGATCTTCGGACTTCCAAGCAATCAATCTTTAAGCTTCCTTTCTCATCTCTCAACTCTCAAACATCAACAAACAGTTTGAACTTTTAACTTTCAAGCTTTTTTTTTATTTGCAGCGTTGAGATATTTATAATTTGAGTTTACTGTTATTTGGTTTTTTTGCAGTTTTTTCGAAAATGAATCCATATCGTCCGGCGCTTCTTCCTCTCAAGCCATAGATAGTTTTTTTTTTTTTATTTAATAAAGAATATCAAAGTCTTTGCTAATCATTAGAACATGCTTCACAAGCACCATTTGCATCACAATCATATGAAAATATATAATTATCTAATATGCCTGAACAAGAGCCCACAAAGCCACAATACCCGAAACCCAAACAACCATTCCTGGTAGGACTTCAAAATCAAATATACATAATCACTTTGAAAAATTTATGAAAAATGGTATTAGAAAGGCATATATAAATATTGTTAAATACCATACTCCTTCCCTAAAAGAAATGGAACTGGTCATCTTAAAAGACATTTAGACAAATATGTAAGAATTTTAAAATTTTACCTAAACTTTATCTCAAGATGTAAAAATAAGATGGAATTCTATATTTAAAATGTTAGACGAGGCAATTAAATTTAACTACGCCAGTGTTGTGCTTAAAAATTTATTCTTTTACTGCATGTTCTAAGGCAGGATAAAGGAGGAGGGTTGTGGTAGGCCAGTGACAGCCATCATAAAATATTGTCACATATTATGACGAGAAAAATTATGAATTTCATTAGGGCGTTCCCTACTAAGTGGCGCGCTATATCGGAGCACGCGTGCAGTGAAAAATGTGTGAGGGTTGTTAGGTCGTCGCGTAGAAGTGACGCGCCATGTCGGCAACAGGATGTTGTGTCAAATGTAAAAGGATTTCCACGTCTTAATGAGCGGGTGGGGGTAAAAAATTTAGCTCATAAATATAAAATTCGATTGCATCGTAAAATATAGATTCACTTACAGGTAAATTAGTAGAGTTGGTTAATGTTATGATTAGAATGAGGGTTGATATTTTGTGCGTACAGGAAACTAAGTGAGTGTGTGAGAAAGTTAAAGTCAGAGTTTTGGGATTATAAACGTTGGTATATAGGTAGAGATAGAAATCGTAATAGAATATGTGTGATCAGAGATAAACAATTACTTGAGAATGTAGTTGAGATTAGGAAGAAGGGTGATAGAATTTTATTAGTTAAAGTTATTATAAATAGAGAGATTTTTAATATCATTAGTGCATATGCACTACAAGTAAAACTTGATGAATCTAGTAAATATCAATTTTGGGAGGATTTAGATGAGATAATACAAAAAAATACCTGCTAGAGAAAAACTATTTATTGATAGTGATCACAATAGGCATGTAGGAAATAGTTGTAATGAATTTGATAGTGTACATGGACGATTTGGTTTTGGAAAAAGAAATGAAGCAGATAACTCAATTCTAAATTTTGCTATATCTTATGATTTGATTTTAGTGAATACTTGATTTAAAAAGAGAGTTTCTCACTTGATTACTTTTAAAAGTAGATCGAGTGCGAGCCAAATAGATTTCTTTTTAATTAGAAGGGTAGATAGAGTTACATGTGTCAATTATAAGGTAGTGCCATGTGAGAGTGTAGTTACCCAATATAAACTTTTAGTTTTACATATTCAGATTAAAAAAAAGACATAGAAAGATTAAATATAAGTTAGATCCTAAAATTAAGTGGTGGTGATTAGAAACTAATCAAAATTTTTTTTATAGATAGAGTAGTAAAAGAAGCAGATTGGAGGGACCATGATGATACTAATATAACATGAAACAAAATGGCTAGCTGCATTAAGACGGTAACTAAACATATATTTGGTGAGTCGAGGGGCGGTGCTCCAATATGTAAAGACACATCATGATAGAATGAAGAAGTAAAAAATGCTATTAAGACAAAGTGGGACTTTTATAGAAATTTGAAGAAGAATAATAATAATAATGGAACAAGTTTTGAGAGATATAAACTAGCCAAGAAGGAATCTAAGAAAACTGTTCAGGATGCGAAAACTAAATTATATAAACAAGTATACGAGAAGTTGGATAATAAAGAGGCAAAAAATGATATATATATATATATATATATATATATATATATATATATATATATATATATATATATATATATATATATATATATATATTTGCTCAAATAAGACAGAAAATCTAGAGACTTATGTACTGTAAAGTGTATTAAAAATGAGAATCAAACGGTTCTACTTCGAGACAAAGAGATTAAATAAAAATGGAAAGATTATTTTGATAGATTATATAATGATAGTTTTACTCAAGATTTGGGAGATCTTACTATTCAAGGTGAGGATATGAATTGTAGTTTTATATGCAGAATTAAAGAATATAAAGTAAAAGAGATTTTGAAGATGATGAAATTAAAAAAAACTGTTAATTCAGATGAGATTCCTAGAGAGGTATGGAAATATTTAAGAGAAATTGGTGTGAGGTGGCTGACAGATCTTTTTAAAAAAATTTGGCAAACTAAAAAATATCAAATGAATTGAGAAAGAGTACCCTAATACCTCTGTATAATAATAAGGGTGATATTCAGAATTGTTCTAACTATCGTAAAATAAAACTAATGTGTCACACTATGAAACTTTGGGAAAGAGTAATTGAATATAGATTGAAGCAAACTGTTATAATATCAGAGAACCAATTTGGATTTATGCCAAGGCGATCGACGACAGAAACTATTCATTTACGTCGTCAACTTATAGAGTAATTCCAAATATTTACATATGGTATTTATTGACTTAGAGAAAACCTATGATAAGATACTACGAAAAGTATTTTGGTAGACATTGATAAAGAAAAAAGTTTCCATCAAGTATATTGATATAATTAAGGACATGTATGATGGAGTAGTGGCCAATGTCAGAACATGTGGTGGTTTAACAAATGATTTTTCTATCACAATTGGATTGCATCAAGGATATGTATTGAGTCCATTCTTATTTGCTATAGTGATAGATAAGTTTACTAGAGCTACTCAGGATGAGATATCTTGATGTATGCTATTTGCTGATAATATTGTCTTAGTTGATAAGACGAAAGTAGAGGTGAATGCCAAGTTAGAGTTATAAAGACGCATATTAGAATATAAATGTTTTAGATTGAGTAAATCTAAAACAGAGTATATGAAATATAAATTTAGTAAATGACGGACCGTAGACTATAATGCTGTAATACTGGATGAGCAATAAATACAAATGAGCAGTCACTTTAGGTATTTGGGTTCTATTATTCAGAATGATGGAGAGACTGATAATGGTGTTAACCATAAGATACAAATTGACTGGTTGAAATGGAGGAGTGCAACGGGAGTTTTATGCAATAGTAAATTCCGTTAAGGCTAAAGAAAAAAATTTATAGGACTTCTTTTAGGCCAACTTTATTATATAATACGGAATGTTGGGACTATAAAAAATCGGCATTCACAGAATATAAGTGTAATAGAGATGTGCATACTCCGCTAGATATGCAGCAACACTAGGAGAGATAAAGTGAGAAATGAAGACATTCGTGCTAAAATAGGTGTAGCTCCCATCAATGAGAAGATGCACGAAAATCGCTTACGATGGTTTGGTCATGTGAAACATAGGCCTGCAAATACACCAGTTCGATGAGAGAAGTTTATCAATGTAGGACAAGTTAAAAGAACGAATGAAAGACCGAAGAAAACATATATAGAAGTGATATAAAAATATATAGATTCTAGAGGTTTAAATGAGAAGATATTACTTGATAGAAATGAATAGAGAAAGACTATTAAAGTGATCGATCCGGCGTGATTCTCTTTTTGGTTCATGTAGTCTACCCCAAGTACTTGGGATAAAAAACTTAGTTGCTGTAAACGAGGCAATTAAATTTAAAGACATAATTAATATATTTAATGAAATAGAATTATCATCTTATAATTTGGATTTTAATGAATGGAACCATTTGTATTGCATTTGTAATTTTTTAAGCAAATTTGAAGATGCAACTAATTAAAGTACTTTCGGACACTTACTATCCAACTATACACATTACACTTTATTATTTAACCGAAATTAGTTCGGTTTTTAATGAAAGTAGAAATAACCCAATTCTTGAAAATATTGTAAAAATCCATGAAAAATAAATTTAGTAAATATTTTAAAAATTTTCCATACTTACTATATGTTGCAACTATTATAGAACCACATTGTAAATTAGATAGAATAAAAATTTTAATAGATTTATTTCATAAAAATATGTGTTATTAAGATAATATTCATTATTTAGCTAATGATATTAAAACATGTTTAGATATCATATACCATACATATGAAGATATGTATGGTGATAAATCACAAAGTACAAAGGAATCCACTGTTAAAAAAAGTTCAAAACCAATAATTTCATCCGTATTTCACCGAAAAAACCTAACCAATCTAATACTTCTTTTAACCTTAACTATTATTTAGAAAGAGCCAATGCAAATGACTTATCTTCTTACCGTTATGAAGATTTTGATATTTTAGCCTCGTTAAAATTACAGAAAAAAGCATATCTTGCACTTTTTAATATGGTCCGGGATCTACCAACCCCTCCGATGTTCATAGTAGCATTGAAATCTGCTTTTAGTGCATGTAGTAGAATGCTAACGGAGTGGAGTATTAAACACATTGGAGATTGTGCTAAACAAAGAGAACAAAGATTATCTAACGAATTGAAGCAAGAGAACTCACCCGAAAAAGAATGAAAATTGAAAACTTCTACACTATTAAGTCTTCATTTTTTTCCTCTTCATCGTTGTAATTTTTTTATTCGAATTCTATATTTGTAATTTTTTATATAATTTTTTTAAAACTCATAAATCTCTTAGAAAAAAATACTAAAAACAAGTTGAGAGTGATGGTCAGGCCATCTCTCTTTTTTTCGAGCTTGTATGATTTTCAAAAAGATTTATAGAGCAATTTTATTAATATAATGAGATTTCATATAATAAAATTTTCTTTTTACTATCTTTTTTACTTGTTAGATCTAACTAAATGTACTAAATCAAGTTAGCTAACTTAATAAACTAATTTATTAATCAAAATAGTTATTTAAAAAATCGTGATGGCACGACAAGTATGGGCACAGCACGTGCCCGGCAGGTCGTGCTGGTGGGCCGAGCTCTGGCCACTGCCTGAGTGCATGCGTCATGCTAGGCACGGCACGACCCGATTGCCACCCTTAGTTGTTGATAATAGGTAGTTGCGAAAAGATTTGTTATTTAAACTAGCAATCCTTTTTATACACTAGCAAACCTTCTAATTTTTTTTCTACTAATCAATAAGTCTTTAAATTTTATATGCTCTGATATTATTTTTTCTAATTCAGAACAACAAAATAAAATGTAGGTCGCCCTTTCACTCATCCATTCCTTCTAATTATTGTTCTTCCAAAAGTATATGTTAGTTTCTTATTTTAATTTTGAGAATTACGATGATTTCAAAAAGGCTAAACAGCCTAAGTAATAAGTTGTCCAGTAACAATTTCAGATATTCCAGTAAAATGGAATTTCAGTAAACTGACCGCTGCATCAGTAAGTTAATTTCATATCATAGTAGATCCTACATAGATGAAGAGCTCCTATTGGTCACCTCATGGGCGCTATTGGGATCCTTTATGCTCAAGAAGGTAGAGGATTGGAAGCCTATACCCTAAATACTTACGTCCGCACCCAAACCTAAAATTTTCCTGGGCTCAGATTTTGCCCATTCTCATCCCTAGCTATGAGAAGGACAGGTGCTCATCGACATTTAGCTAATGATTAGGACATTATTGGTCATTGATGACAACGTCATCCAACCAAGAAGAAAAAACCAACCAATTTCTCCTAGATCATTAGATTAGGAGAATCTAGATGAATGGATAGAATGAATTGCATTTTCTTCCACTTCTCCTTCTCTATTTCTCCAAGAAAGTACATACTACACATACATGTTTGATATGTCATTCAAATAATAGTAATAATAATAATAATAATGAAGTTCAAGATTCTCGACTGTAATATGAGAGAATATCTAGTATAAGTAATTGGTATAGACACCCAGAAGGCATGAATAATGACCCCCAAACAACATTAATGCTGATATTACTAAAACCATCAACCCATGGACCCTTCCAAGATCCATTAGTACTAAAGAGAAAAATGAGGAACAAGGCAGCTATTGTCCTCAACAATTGCCTTATCTTTCATACTAGCAAATTGCAAATAATAATAATAATAATAATAATTTTAAAAAAAAAAATCTTCTACATTATAAGTTGGCACTTCAATTGTTAAGTGCCATTCACTCTGACATATTGAGCTAACAGGTAGACATTAAACCAGTAAAATAATAACCAAATGACATGGTTATACAAGTATTCAGCATTTCTTTTTCTTCGTTATTCTCATCCCAAAAAAAGCATTGTTCTTTATCTATTTTCACCTAATTTATATTTCTAGCAAACATTTTGCAGCACCAGTTCTGCTTTCTTTTTGTATAATATGTTAGTGCTTCCATTATCAGTGTCATTCAATCAGATAAACTCATCTAATAACAGGTAGACACATCTAAAATTGTAGTCAAATGATAACCACTTGAAGTCATCTCAGGTAATGAACAGAATTAGATTCATCTCTCCTTTGCATGACTTTCATTCACTACTATAGTTTCTCCATCTCTAGATAGTATAACAATCTTCTAGAATGACTTCTCACGTTCATTTTCATTCAGGTATGTGGTTACTTTCCTGTACTCTCCCTCACACATCTAGGGACATCATTTCTCTCGTTCCAATTAGCTGTTAAAAAACATCAATCTCCAGAATTCACTTTACTGATTTCATTTCCTTCGTCGAGATTGTGATGCCACCAATACGGTAATACAAAAGTTACCCTACAAACATAATCATATATGACTTGCACCTTTAGCATTTAGCACACTGCATACAAGTAATCAACACTATCATTTTCCAGAAAGTGTACCCTACTCAACTCAGAGCTCTCTTTACTATTCTCCCATCTCTCAAGAGATATTTGGTGCTCATAATCACGACATTATTCCCCAGGACAAAATCAATCACAGAACTACCACATCTCAATAAAGGAATTATCCTCAAGCTTTTTAAATCATCATTATAATTTCACTAAAGCCCCATAAGTTTTGGATAGATTGCGAATAAACCCCCATATGTTCTTTGGTCGCATTAAGGCCCCATAAGTTTTTTAACTCATAATGTTAAAGTTGACGGTCACGACATTACATGACCATAATTCTTTTTCTACGACAACCATGCCCTTCTTATGTTCAAGAATGTACAGCAGTCAAAAAAAGAAAGTTAATCTAACTAAAAATTACAATTTATAAAACTGTTTAATATCTATCTACTTATCTTGATGGGCAAAACAGGATCACACCCGTTCTTGTTTCTGACCTGCATTTCTCCCATATGTCTAATTTCCAAACCCTACACTCATGCCTCAGTTCTCCATAGTGAAAGCCTCAAACTCAACCCAACTCTATAGACAACCACCATATATTCCTTATAATCTCAATCCTAAAACCAACACAACCTTAACTTTTCATAGGATATATCAGCCAATACGGAAATGCTTTGCAAATATCTTAATGGATTTTGAGGTAACTGGTACAGAATCCATTAGGATTGACAACTGATTCAAGAATACTGGAGAACTAATGTATTGACATTCTTTTAATATTGACAACTGAAAATAAATGGCTTGTTAACTCATATCTATGAGTGGAATTCTTGAATCCAGTGAGAACTAATGTCTGACATTCTTTTAATATATATCTTCAAACGTAAAACCTTCACTTACAACAACCATTTACCCAAACTATGGTTCAGATATACAGTGGTTTTAACAACTAATAATCAGTTGAAGACTAATTCTGCTGCTAATTGCACCGAAAAATGGATAAAGGAAAAACTCTTCTAAAGTCAAGGATACTAGTTTCAGCTACATTATACTCAATCAAAGAGCAGTAAATTTGTCATTTCAATCGAACAATAAAAATGAACAAGTATGTCATGACTCGTTTGCTACTTAAATTATGGCCCAAACTCTGATTTCATGGAAAAATATAAGCAGGTTCCTTTTAACAATATTCCTAATACAAATTTTAGGAACAAATTTCGAAATAAATGAAAATTATCACCAATTCACAAATTGATGTTTATAATTTCAGAGTACGTGCAAAGGTGAAGTGTTCAGGCAGATCTAAAGGATTGGTGTTTTCCTATAACTAAGGCCTATAGCTCACAATTCTCCAAGTCAAGTAAACTTAAGTCATATTTGAATGATTGAATCCAAAAAAGTTCCGAAGAGGTGTAGCTTAGTCATAGTTTTTTGACCAAGTGATAGCCTCTCATAATCCCAAAAAAATGAAAAAAAAGGAAAAAAAAAACAACTGGGTGAACTTTCCTTACAAACTGTCAAATTTTTGCCCTGCTTCCACCTTCCACCTCAGCAATCTCAACCACCAATTCTTTCAAGGTTGAGTTATTACTCCAACCCATTACAGCAACATTTCATTAGAAGAAACCATGTACTTGTCATACCAGTTACAAGAAAAGTTATTACAATACCAAGATCTCAATTTCTCAGTTATTATTGGTACTATTGCCCTAAAGATCAACACCATCCACTTTTAACCTAACAAATAAAGATGCTTTTAGCAATAAAGTCTAATTCAAATGCTAAATATTTAAGCAAGCAGCTCCATGGTTACACTATATTGCAACTTTAATGCCCTATATCATGCTCTGTACTCCATTCCATATCACCATAACCAAAACATAAAACAAAATCAGGCCCTTTATCCAACTCAGATTGATTTCTAATTCTACAGCATCCCCTATCAAAATAGAAAACCAGGTAATAGTCCCCGAGGATCAAGATTATACTTTTCTTGCGATTCCCATGCTACCAAATTAATGTAGCCAAGAATACGATTATTCAATGAATGGAACAATATCATTATCATATCATTTCAATAGAATATCACAAACTCAAGTAGCAGGTTCGCACTGATGCCTAATTGTGCATAAAAAAGAAATACTAAAGGAAAGGAAAGTTTTCTTCTTTAATCGAATATTTTCACTGTAAAATTGCAACAATGCCAATTTTCTTTAGTCTGGAGGCAATCTCCTCGGTCTCCTCTAAAAACCCCCTTCTTGACCATCGCCAGCACCCTCTCCACTAGCTCCTTGGCCTCAGCCCCAAATTATAAATACTCTTGTCTCTTAATAACCTTAATCTTGGCCATCGCCTCAAACTTTTCAAGTTTGATATCAAATATCATCATCTCTTCCTCTACCACTACCGAATCAGCAGCAGCAGGAGTTGTGACAGATGCAATGACAAATCTAGAGGAGGGACTCAGCAGATGAGGCGGAGCTTGCAATGAAAGAGGGTGAATAGTCCTCGGGATCGGCCTTCATGAGAGCAAGAAACTGGTCAACAATACGGTTAAACTTGTGATTGTGGAACTTGGCAGGTGCAAAGGCGGAGAGGAAGCAAAAGATGGGCGATGGGAGATTCTAGAGGTACTTGGGGGCATATTGGATAGTGCAAAGGCTTTTTTACGGAGTTTTCTGATTTAGAGTTTTGTATTTTTTTTCCATCATTTGATAGGAGACGACATTTTAGGATTTGTGAGGTACAAATCTTCTTCCTTATCACTAACAAAACACTCATCACCACTAGAATGTTGACAAACATTTTTCGTCACCACCTTCTCCTTAGAATAAGAGATAGGGATTTGGTGGAGACTGGAATAGTTGTCACTCGGATGGCTTGGGCAGCATTGCAAAAGATAGATGAGAAGTTATATTAGATTTAGACAAAAAAATGATAAAAGATTTTAAGGGAAAAAAAATCACCATTCCAGGATGAGAAAAAGAAAATAATGAAGAATAGCTAAATAAAAAAAATGAAAAGAAGTGAAAAATAAATAAAAAGTGATATTAGGTGTAGAGAGAAAAAGTAAGGAGAAACTTTTTCAAGAAAAAAGTAGAGCGCCAAATAGCAAGAAGGAGATGATGCAATAGGAATCCTGCTCATATATTCAAGTTCATGTTCCATAAGTCTTATTCCATTATCTTCTTTCACTTGCTATCACCTCACTACTTATTTTCCTGAAACAAGAAAATGTCAGATCGATTTTCTCTCTACTAGCAATCCTACCCAGACATCCAAGTTCTTGTTCCTCACTATATTTTTACAAAAAAATATTCCTTATCATTTTTTTTTCCTCTACACCTAATACTTCTTACATGTCATCCAACTTTCAAAAATTTCCTTATATAGCTATTGTTCATCCTCTTTCTCTCTCATCCTATAGCAATGATCTTTTTCATTAAAAAATCTATCAACAATTTTCTCTCTACACCTAATACCACATCTCTCTATCTTCTGCAATGCCATCCAACCTAATCCACCCCTAAACCTAACCAAATAAAGATTCTTGATAAAACAATGACCTGAGAGAAAATGAAGATTAACTCTGTATTCTGAGGTATAATTAAAACGGTACAATGGTCATTTTTTTATAAGTGAAGAAGGCAAACATAAAAGATAAAGACAAGATAATATATAATTTAATCCTAATTACATATAATACTCAATCAGCATAATCAACATAATTAGAGATATTTGACAAATATACTAATTTAGAAAGATATCCTGAGATATGCTAATAAATTAGAGAATTTATTAAATATTCTAATTTATGAAGATATTCTAAATTAGTAAGATATTTTAATATCTCTCCACAAACCCAAGATGGTTTGAAAGATGCCAGCTTGAGTTTGGAAATAAGATCATGATGACGACTAAGTGGATGGACATTGGCAAAAAAACAAAGTCAGTGAGCAATCAGGAGGATCAGACACAATAGATAACATGAAGAGAATCTAAAATGCTAAGAATTGAGCAGCAATCCCACGACGGCCACAGACAACGAGAGAATAGGGAGAGCAGCATCGCCAGCAGCAGAGTCAACGTTCCTGGCACCGTTAAGCAACGCAGTCGGCTCTGACGAGGATGGCAACACAGAAAATGAAGGCGGTGGAGTTGGCGACGATGCATCAAATTTTGGTGGGAGAACAGCAAATAGAATCTCTGGCACATGAGACGGCGACGGAGTAATAGACGGAGTCACCGAAGGAGGAGATAGAGATGACAAATACTGTATCTTTGAAGATGGCAGTGACGATGGAGCAGGAGCCGAATATGACACACTAGATTTCGGTGACGAAGCAGCAGGTGGAGTCACCTGGGCACGAAACAGAGACGGTAAAGGCAACTCCTTAAATATGACAGCAACAGCGGAGCAGGAGCCACCACAGACCTAGGAGTTGCAACCAACAACGGCAATGCGACAGATGGCTCGCGGGGGGCAGAGCAAGGGCTGTGCTTTTGGCGAAGGCAACGCCGATGAGCAATGCAAGCGCCATCACATCTCAGCCTGATTCTGATATCATAATAAAACTATAAACTGAGAGAGAATGAAGATTAAGTTTGTATTCTGAGGTATAATTAAAACGATACAATGGTCATTCTTTTATAGGTGAAAGAAGTAAATATAAAAGGTAAAGACAAAATAATATATAATCTAATCCTAATTACATATAATCCTCAATCAGTATAATCAGTCTAATTAGAAATATTTGATAAATATAGAAAGATATCCTAAATTATTAAGATATTTTAATAATTCTCATTCTAGATTTAAACCCAATAAATCCATCCTTAAATCCAAACCCCCTCAACTCTCCATAATCCACAACCTATCACTAAACATAACTTAAGATCTGCACCTTAACACACTGCCCACCCTCGTAAATTAGAAGAGAATAAGGAAAATAGAAGATACACTAGAAAAATGGTCACGACTGCAAGCAAGTTGTCAAAAGCTAAAAGCGAAGCACAGTGACAAGGCATTGCTTTAGCTTTTACAGTTTTAGCATGGGATGAACAATAAAAGTGCCAAGGCCCAATGCAGGAAAATTAATTCTTTTAATTTAAGAATAATGTATATGTGTTATTAGAAATTGAACATTTCCTATATTGATACTAGAAAAAAAAATTAAAAAAACAAAGTCTCTAAATCATAATAATGTATATAATATACATGCACACAGATAGTAGCGGTAAAAAAATAAAAAAGAGAGGAATAATTTGAAAAAACAAAAAAAAATATGGAGAAAAATTCTATAATAAATTATGTATCTTATATTAATTTCTATTTGTCAAAATATTTATATGCAATAATATATTTTTCCAACCTAGCATAGTGTCAAAAATAAGCATTTATTGTATAGAATGAGATAGAAAATAAGTTTTGGGCCATTTTTTAGCCCTTTAGGCCGCTTTTAAGTGTTTTTAAGCATTTTTACAAGTAAGAAATGACCCGCTTTTCATTCAGTTTTTGGCCAAAGCAAAGCAGTCTAGACCCGCTTTTGCTATTAAAACCACTTAAGCGTGCTTTTTGGTGCTTTTACAATAAATTATCATTGGTAATGGGGATTTATGGGTCATTTTACATTTTTCCATTAATAGAATAGGTATTAGGCCCGAAGTGAGAAAAATATATGAATTTAGTAAGAATAGTCAAGCTTATGCGGGTTTCATGTAATTTACCCTTATAAGTTCAGCAATCAACTTCAAAATATCACAAAGATATCATGAATATATATTCCAACAAGTGGAACTATATAATATGTGCTACCAAGCATGGACCATTCAATCAGTAGCAGCCGTAACATAAACTTATTTTCCACCATCGTACCAGAACAATTGATAGCTTGTGAACTCATATCTAGAATTGAATTCTTGAATCCACTGAGAACTAATGTTTGTCATTTGTTTAATATATTATTTAAAAGTACAACTTTACTTTCAACAATTTACTTTCAACAATCATTTAACAGACTACGGTTGAGATTTATTAGGATTTTAACAACTAATAATCAGTTCAGGACTAGCTCTACTGCTAACACCAACTGCACTGAAAAAAGTACATAGGAAAAACTCTTCTAATGTCAAGGATACCAGTTCCAACACTCAATCAAATAGCACAAAATTCATGCTTTCAATTTAATCAGTTCAGGACTAGTTCTAGAGCTAACACAAATTGCTCTGCAAAAATGATCAAGTAATTTACTCCTTGTGACGGCTGAAACTCTGATTTCACAGAATAGCATAAGCCAGTTCTAACACAAATTTTATGAACAGATTTCGAAACAACCGAGAAATATTCACAAATAAGCTCAATAGTTCAGGGTAAGCGCAAAGGTGAAGTAGAAGGTAGGTGCAAAGGACTAGTGTTTCGTATATCTAAGGCCTATATCACATAATTCTGCAATTCAAGTAAATTCAAACATATTGACCGATTGAATCCTAAAATTTTCTCAAGAGCTGTATCTTTGTCATGAGACTCATAACCTTTTGACTAAGTGATAGTCTCTCACAATCCAAAAAATATCTGGGTTGACTTCCTTAAAACAAAATCAGGTCCTTAGACTTGTATCCAATTCAGATTAATTACCAATTCTCAGCATCTGCTATCAAAATAGAACACTTAGTAGTAATCCCATCGGATCAAGAGTAGACTTTTTTTGTAGTTCTCATTCTATCGAACCAGTGTTGCCGACAATACAATTATTTAATAAATGCAGCATTAGCATTCATCACATCTTTTCAAATAATGAACTGAGGTTCACACTTATGCCTAATCGTGCAGGTAAAAAAAACAACTAGAGAAAAATAAAGGAAAAGAACTTGGAACTTTACTCAAAATTTTCACTCCAAAACAGCGGCAGCGCCTATCTCCTTCAACTTCGCGACGATCACCTCGGCGTCCACCTTCAAAACCCCCTTCTTGACCACCACCGGCGCCTTCTCCACCAACTCCTTAGCCTCCTTCAACCCCAAATCAGTAAATGCCCTCACCTCCTTTATAACCTTAATCTTAGCCGCCGCCTCGAACTTCTCCAACTTGATATCAAACGCGGTCTTCTCCTCCTTCTTCTCCTCCGACGCCGCCGAATCAGCGGCAACAGGAGGCGCGGCCGACGCGGCGGCGAGGCTGGATTCAGAGACCCAGTGGGTGAGGCCGAGCTTGTGGCGGAAGAGGGCGGAGTAGTCCTCGCGCTCGGCCTTCGTTAGCGCAAGGAACTCGTCGGCTATCCGGTTCAGCTTCTGAGCGCGGGATTCGGTAGCAGCCGAGTCGGTGGAGAGGAGGCGGAGGAGGGAGCGGCGGGGGATTCTGGTGGCTATTAGGGGCATTTTAGGGAGTGCAGGTTTTGTGGAGTTGTTTGTTTTTTTGGGGTTTTGGGGTTTTAGGGTTTATTCGCCATTGGAGAGGAGACGAGGTTTTATGAATTGGAATGGTGAGATGTGAATGACGCCGGAGAACGAAATGGGGGATAAGGCTGGCAAATGGTTAGGCATGCCCCGCGCGGCTCGACTCGGGGGAGCCGGGCTGTGACCCGAGTCGTGTCCGGCACGGCCCGACACTCAGGCTCGAGCACAGCCTTAGCTGGGGTTGTTCGTGCCTTGGCCACGATGCGGCCCGTCCGAGACGAGCCGTTCCTGGCCAAGACACGGGCAACTCCGACTCGGGCCGAGTCATGCCGGGCACGACTCGGCCAATTTCAATTGTTTTTAAAAAAAATTACTCGTTAAAAGTCGTTGGGAGGATTATTTGTAAATTTTTTTGCACAGAGCCCCCCAACAGTTATAAATTCGTGCAAATTTTTTTTGCAAATTTTTAGTACAGGTAGTAGAGTGCTCGCGGAATAGAGAAGCTCAATGATGCCAGACACATTAGAGAGATGTGTGTTTGTTTAAAAGACTTGTTAGACGCAGAAAAAAACGAATAAGGATTGGCCAATGAAATAGTAGTAGAGACCTCCCAGAAGATGATTGAAAGTAAACTTTTTCTTTTCTTTCAAATTGTAATTTATATATTTGTTGGGATTATCATGTATTTTCTAAATTTTTTTTGAAATTTTTAACTCATAAATCTCTTGGAAAAAATACTAAGAATAAATTGAAGGTGACAGCCAGTGTCCTCTTCACTCTTTTCAGGTTTTGTATGATTTCTAAAAAGATTTATATAGCAACTATATCAATATAATGAGATTTAATATAATAATTTTTTTTTTACTCTCGTTACTTCTTATTAAAGCTAATTAAATGAAGCTAAATAGTTTTCTAAACTTACTTAATAATAAATTAAATTTGTAATTAAAAATTAAAAAAAAAACAAGCCGGCACGACTCGACCCGGGTACGGCACGAGCCGACGAGCCGAGTCCGAGCCTAAACCCGGACAGGCGTGCCATGCCCGGGCCGTGCACGGCCCATTTGCCAGCCCTAATGGGGGACTAGGCAAATTCGGGAAATTCTATATGTGTGCCACTTTACTCTTAGTGAGGCCTAGTGACCACCACCAATTTCCCAAGTTTGCTCTTACCAATTTTCCTAGTGGACATCACTCTCTATTTCCCTCTTCCTCAAGTCCCTCAATCTCAGATTCGCTCGAGAAACTGCTCCTAATCTCTTAGACTTCGGTCTTAATCGGCATAAAACCACTCCCAATCCCTCGAAATCGCCATCGCCGGTCTTTCGCCAGGCCCGCCGATGCCGATTGCGCTGATCCATCGCCATCATCATTGCTCAACCGTAGCCCTCGCGCTCCGTCGCCTTTGGTCGCCCGTCAGCCTTCTCGTCCACAAATCCAAAGTCAAGAAGATACCCTAATAACTAATTCGTTGTATTTATTAGACTTCTAATTATTTGAATTTCATCATCTACAAATTTGGATGAAAAACCCTAAAAAAATAATTATCTTTTACTTTTTTTGTTGTTGAAATTCCTAATTTTATAGATTTATGAGAGGATTGTGTATGTTTATAGGCTTCAATTATGTATTGTAATTAATTTAAAAATCACTGTATTTATAAGATGTGAACGTTATTCATCTTGATCCAACATGAAAAAGTTTGAATAGACTAAAGTGCATCGTATTTATGTACTTTATTTACAAAAAGAATGATCGTATTTATGTACTTCTCATTGCTTTGGATTTGCTCGGTAATTCGGGGCTGCACACAGGTGGACGAGCCTCCCGAGAGTGGGTCTCCTAAATCACCGATAAGAACGCAAAGACCACGAAAAGCTATTAGAAAAGTTTGTTGTCATTGAAGTTGATGCTCTATGTATTAAATATGAATTTCAGCATGTATGTTTAAAGAATTTCATATGATTATGAAAATTTAATATCTTGTCATCGAATACGTCCAGTTATAATATATGTTGGTTCTATTTTTTTTTTTTTTTTTGAGTTTGTTAGGAGTTTCTAGAGGAGCACATCATTTTTCCTAGTGAGCCCACTTAATAAGGAAAGCCCGAGACTGAAACTACACTACAAAGTGGGCTCACTAGGAAAATTGGTGTGCTCCACTAGAAACTCCCAGTTTGTTGTGTGTTTTTCTAACTTTGTGAATACTCTCCTTGCATTATTATATTGAATATGAATCCCTTTGAATGCATATTGAGTTTTCGAGTTTAAATACCAAGGATGTTGTCAAAACTACTGTCCAGAAATGCCAGTTTGGACAACTAATATACGGTCCGGGGTGTACACCTCAGACAAAATGAGACATGTCCAGGGTGTACAACCCGGAATCTTCTATCCAGGGTTTCCACACTGGACAAAATGAATAGCTTATCCGGTGGGAAACCCCAAGTGGTCCCAAAATATTTTGGGGGGAATCCACTATCCTGGGTTCCCATCCCAAATAGGTTAACCAACTATCCAGGATGGGAGACCTAGACAGTGGCCTTCGAATAGAAAAAACCCAGCCAAAAAATTCTGCTTTTTTCCTCCAAAAATTATACTTCCCAAATACTTAATTAAATTATATCAATCATAAATTTTGCCAAATTGACTCAATAAATTTATTCACAAGTTTTAAAGAGAAACATCCGACAAAATCAATTTTATTTTGAGATCATCCATCTTCTTCACTTTCTCCACTTCACGAACAATAGATACTTCTTTTGGATTTGTAAACAAAATAAATTTCTAACGTAAATTTAACAATTATGCTACAAAAATTGGATGAAGGGAACAGTGAGATTTTAGGGTTTAATCTTACAATTTTTTTTTTTTTTTAAATTTGGTTATGTGGGAGAAAAAATGTTTCTAAAGAACGGATTTAGAGGAATAGTGCTCACTAAGGAAGGAGCGGGAGCCAAGCCCTTCTTGGTAAAAAAAATAAAATAAAATGGCAAACTTGAAAATATTTAAAACTTATCCCATGGTGCTCACTACGACGAAAAAGTGGTGCGCATTTAGAATTTCCCAACGAATTCCGGTTGAGTTTGCAGTGAACTCGGACACGGGATATAACTGGGAGTTTCTAAAGGGGCACAACACTTTTCCTAGTTAGCCCAATTAAAAATGTCGATTTTATTACAAGTTTGCCATTATTTTTTTGGACTGAATTGCCCTTGTCTTCAATCTCTTTCTCTTCCTCTTCTCAAATCAAACTACAATTCAGTGAACCCAAAAAAAAAAAAAAAAAAAAAAAAAAAAAAAACCTAAAACCTACAACAATTCCATCAAATCTTTTTCCATATTAAATAATATCACAAAATAAATTTCGAAAATTGAGTTTATTAGATTTTTACTTACTTAAAAATTCTAGAAATATTGCAAATTGATAAAAATTAATAACCCAAAAAAATTCATAGTCCGGACAGCAGTATTTTGTCCCGACTGACAGTCCGGACAGCAGACTGCTGACCGGACTGGCAGTTCGGACAGCAATCTGTTGTCCGGACTGGCCGTCTGGACAAAATTTTATTTGTCCAGACTGATGTCCGGACTGGAAGTCCGGACAAATAAATTTTGTCCGGGTGTATACCCCAGACAGGTGGTAAGTAGTATTGTTTTGTCTTATTATCCACAAAGTTGTTGTGACATAGTGGTTAGTACTCTTGCAATAATATAGGTGACCCAAGTTCAATCCCTGGCAATAGCAAGCAAATTTTTAATTTTTTTAAAATTTTGGTTGTTGTGACAAAAGCATACCGCTATTAATTTTTCATCTTATTAGACCGCGACTATGATATCTAATCACATTTTACTTTATTTTATTTTTCCCAAAATAAATAAAATTTTCTCCCAACTAAACAGAATTTATTCAATTTAGTTTCCATTTCTATTCGATTCGGTTTTTTCAAAATTGATAAATATTTACATATGTTAACCACAATAAACAATAAGAAAAATAGAATTAAATACTTGCAACCCATTCTAGAAAACCAAAAAAAAAAAAAACAATCACCAACAGATTCAGAACATACTAATAAACCAAAAAAAAATTTAATTTTTAAAAAAATTGGTTTGCAATTTTTTTAATAGTTTGGTTGTTGTGACAAAAGCATACCGCTATTAATTTTTCTTCTTATTAGACCGCCACTATGATATCTAATAACATTTTACTTTATTTTATTTTTCCCAAAATAAATGAAATTTTCTCCCAACTAAACAGAATTTATTCAATTTGGTTTCCATTTCTATTCGATTCGGTTATTTCGAAATTGATAAATATTTACATATGTTAACCACCATAAACAATAAGAAAAATAGAATTAAATACTTGCAACCCATTCTAGAAAACAAAGAAAAAAAAAATCACCAACAGATTCAGAACACACTAATATACCAGCTCAATCATATGGTAAAGAAAATTACATAATTTATTATTAACTCGGAGTATGAGAAAGATACAATCAACCGACTGAGATCATAGAACTTATACATAAAGTTTATGCTTTCCGATTACAAATTTCATCAATACACAAATAAATCCAGATAAATTCAAAAGATAAAAAATAAAAAAGGGAAAAAAAATTGGCTCTCTTTTCCATCCGCCGTCGGTCTTTTAGTTGGGGTCAAAAATTCTTGGTGAGCTTCATACTAGGCGGAAATTCTTGCATGAATCCATGTTTACATATAATCAACAATTTGGTGTTTGGAAGGGAATTCAATTAGGATAAACATATTTGAGAGAAATGCATTTAATTCAATACATCAAAAAAGTTCAGATAAGGATAAGAGAAATAAGCTTATTTTATAAATGTAATAGCTACTTGAGAAGGCACCTGACCCAAAGTCTTCTGCATAAGATCTGATTAAAATAATGTAAAGTGTAACACATAAAATTTAAATATATCCCAAAGTGCAAAAAAAAAAATAGTTAGAAATTATACACAGTTTTAGCAATGAAATAACAGGAGAACATGAGATATCACGCTGAGATGAGAAAATATTGTATGCACTTAATTGCATAATCTAAAAGCATAACATCAAAAACTAAAAAGAGAAGAAGTTATTAGGCCACTATAATGAGATAATTAGACGGCCCAAAACTCCCTGCTGTCCAACTTTACAAAAGACAGTCCAAATCACAAAAGAGAGATACGAATCTTAATAATAGGAAGGAAAAAAACACTAGAAATCAAATCTCAAAGTTTAAGAATCCCTCGAAAGAAACTTCAAACCAAACCAGTAATTGACACATAAACCTAAGTAACTAAAATTGCACAATTAAGAACCTCTATACATAATAATTAATAGTAGTAAACACGAAATCACAAATATAAACTTGCACCTAATTCTATTTAGTTAAAAAACCAGTTTAAAAACTTATAGTAAAAAAAATCAACCAAATTCTTCACAAAATATAAACAAGAACTTGTAACCTATGTGTTTATATGTTGTTGTTTTTATTCATGATAATAGTAACACCACGATTCTAGGCTAATAGCTAGGATTTTTGTGACCATGCTCTTAATTTGTTTTCTAACAAGATCTTATATTTGCCCCTCCACTCATTAATATACATCCAAGCAAGTAATTTCAACATGCAAGTTTGACATGCATGAAAATCAAGTGTGGCAAATAGTTTTTTTTTTTTTAAATGGTTTTATATCTTTAATTCATGTCCAATGCATCCATTTGGATGGCCAAAAATTGGATTAAAAAATGAAATAAGGGCATCGCTTTTTTAATCTAGGGATCTTACGGTATTTTTTGAATTAAAACAATAAAATTACTTCTATTTGATTCTGTCATTTTCAAAATGTGCGTTTGCATTCGAACTTAGTTACTCATTTTGAGGACAAAGGCAGCTAAATGCCCAATATAATGATTAATTGTATGTTTTTTAACATACCAAACTCAAACAATCGCTTGCAAAGATGGAACCTTTATCGATATTCTAGAGCACAAGAGCAACAAAAAACCCTAAACTCCACATCTACAACCCCTAAACAAAATCCCAACTTTATTAAACTACCTGATCAACAAAAACCCTAAACCTCAACCAATGGAATTAGGGAACTTACATCTCCCTCCGACCAAAGAAGGAACCGAGGTCGCTGTGGCGGCGGAGATCCGTCCGCGGCCACGTGAGACGCCGGCTCCGCTGGCAGCCAGCATGGCGAGAGGTAGCCGGAAGAATTGGAAAAATAACTAAATTTTAATATTAACGTCCATCATTAGAAAAATAACTAAATTTCGCATATTTTACAATTAGGATTACAATATTAAATTTTCTTAATAATTACAATCTACATATTAAAAATAAAAATTAACAAAAAAATGCTACAACCAAATTTGCTACCTCCTCCCTTCTTCCTCCTCTCCATCCCAACAAAATCAACAAACCCTAATATTGAAGAGTTATTTTATCCAAAAATAAAAAATCTAAATTTTAAAATAAATATTACTAGATTATGAAAACTCACCTAGTAATGACGGGAAGGCGGCGACGGCGGCAGGAGAACAGCGGCGACAACGTCCAGAGCTCCTCGGCGGCGGCGGCGTCCGATCGCCTGCGAGAGCAGCGCCGCCGGGTCTACGAATGGAAGAGAGAGGGAGATTTGGAAGGGGATGGAGATAGAGAAAAGGATAGAGAGGATGAGGGGAAGTGGGAGGAGAAAGAGGAAGCTGGGGTTAGGGTTTTTTTGGATTTAACCTGTTGGAGGAGAAAAGATGAGAGAAGAGGGAGAGGAGGATGTAAAATATAGGTGAAGGGTATTTTCGAAATGCCAAATATGCTCACTAGGAAATTCTCCCTTTAGTAAAATCAATCTGGGCTCACTAGGAAATCTGGGCTCACTAGGAAAAAAGTTGTGCCCTTTAAAGTTCCCGATATAACTTGATCTTTGGGCTTTGTTTGGGCTGCAGAGCTTATAGCCCAAATTGAGGGATATATTTGGGCTGGACTGCCAATTTACACAGCTAAATCTTAACAGGATGGCTACTGCCTTTGTAATTATTTCAAGAAAAGGATAAAGTCTCGCCACTTCTGTAAGATATCTGCGTGGGCCAAGTCAATAGGGTTGGCCTGCCATATTAAAAAATGTTAAGGGTTTTTATATATACGTCCTTTACATCTTTAAAAATTTGAATTTAGTCTCCAAAATCCTCATATTTTAAATTTAGTCCCCCAAATCCTTTAAGTTACTTCATTTTAGTCCTCAGCCATATTTTTAGCCCGAATTTTCTGTTATATCTCTGAGTTACTTCACTTTAATCATCTCTTCTCTCTTCCTCCTATCTTCCTTTTCTTACTGGCTTCCCTCTCCATTCTTCTCCTCTCTCTCTCTTCCTTTTCTTACTGGCTTCCTTCTCCATTCTTCTCCTCTATCTCTTTCCTCTTTTTATTATGTTCCCCTCTTCATTCTTCTCCTCTCTCTCTCTCTCTTCCTTTTCTTACTGGCTTCCCTATCCATTCTTCTCCTCTCTCTCTTTCCTCTTTTTATTATGTTCCCTTCTCCATTCTTCTCCTCTTTCTCACTTCCCTCTTCTTATTGGGTTCCCCTCTTTATTTTTCTCCTCTCTCTCTCTCCCTCCCTCTTCTTTTATTGGATTCCCCTGAGTTACTTCACTTTAGAGGTTAACTAGGAGGAAAAAGAGAGAGGAAAATAATGGAGAGGGGAACCCAATAAGAAGAGGAAGAGGGAAGTGAGAACTAAAATGAAGTAACTCTAGAGTATAATGGAAAATTCACACCAAAAATATGGTTGGGACTAAAGTGATGTAATTTGAGGTAATAATAGAGAGGGGAACCCAATAAGAAGAAGAAGGAAGTGAGAACTAAAGTAAAGTAACTCAGAAATATAGCGGAAAATTCACGCCAAAAATATGATTAGGACTAAAGTGAGGTAATTTGAGGAACTAAATTCAAAATGTGAAGATTTAGGGGACTAAATTTAAATTTTTAAAGATTTAAGGGATAGATATGTAAGAACCTCAATTTTTAATTAGAAAAATAAAAAATTTATTTTGAATTCAAAATAACAGACTAAAAATTGACGTTGCTTACATCCATTATCATCCCTAATTTAGGGGTAGAGTAATCTACGGGTAGAGATGGGGTAGAGTAATCTACGGGTAGAGAATAATATCCAAATTATCATCCCTAATCTAGGGGTAGAGTAATCTACGGGTAGAGATGGGGTAGAGTAATCTACGGGTAGAGAATAATATCCAAATTATCATCCCTAATCTAGGGGTAGAGTAATCTACGGGTAGAGAATAATATCCAAAATATACGGGTAGAGAATAATATCCAAAATATGGAGGACCAACTTTTACTTTGGTAATTTTTCTTCCCATATGTGATTCAAGTCAGTACTACGTGGCATTATTCTTCACCCTCAGAAACAGTGAATCAGCACATGGTCAGTTCATTTTGAACCTACCAAAATAGTCAATTTAAAATTTTTCCCACAGAAAAAAAAAAGGCGGTTCGATCAGAAAGAATCTGCTAATGATAAGAGGTAGGTACGGATTTTCGATCAGTATACAAGACAAATATGGATTTTTGATCAGTAGACAAGACAATTATAATCACTTTATTTATATACTCGTATCGATCAAATTTTAGCTAACACTCTTATCAATCAAATTTTAGCTGTTAGCTACGTGACCAGGCAGTCGAACAAATATTATAACCCTCTCGATTTATAGACATTCTAAATGATGCGAATCAAGCTGAATAGAGTTAGAAACGGATCTGCAATACATAGGAGAATATATATAATGAATTAATGATATAGAAACCATTTAGCAATGAAAACAATAACTTTGTAAATGTCACAGTTTGTCACATTCATAGAAGCCTATGCGAGATAGCTAACTGACTAGTTATTTGCAGTCCGACTGTCCAAATTACAAAGGAAATGACAAGGGTTGTAGCTTGTTTTGATCCAAATCACTTATACTGAAGTTATGCAGAAGTTATTTAACCAAAACTGACCAACAAAAATACACATGTTCCTGTTTACTTCCACTGTTACGTTTGCACACAACAAAACAGTTCAACTCCAACTGCTGACTGAAACTGCCCGATCGCAGCTACGCGCAGCATTTATCACAAGCACAGGAAAGCAGTCACGTACACACTCCCATGAACAGAATACTTAACTCTATTTTATATCTATCGAAATATTTTGCTGGTCGATCTCATAACCGTTACTTCATAATCAAACCTGTAACTCTGAAAAGCTATCAATCACTCTTGAGACTTGGACCTTCGTATGTTAAGCCCAAGAGTCATTTTCACTAATGAACTTGAAAGCGAAAGTTTCCTCATTCATCCTCGTCTTCGCTTCCTTCGCTTTCCTCCAACTTCAAGTGATTCAAGTTCTCCTCCAACGGTGGAAGTCCATCTTCTGAATCACAATCAGATCCAGGATCAGCTTTAGGAGGCACCTCATCAATTCCTGCTCAGTTAAAGGCAGCACATTTAGAGCAATCTTGACCAACCTCAACAGGGCACCTCTACGATGAAAGTAATAGTACAGAGAAAGCTTATACCTTCTGTCTCCGGAAGTTGTTTTGGGATTCTCGAGTTACTTGCGAGCCAAGTGTTTTGGACAGAGATAATTTCCAAACCGTTTTCACATTTGGAGTATGCCTTGAGTAGTTCTCTGCAGGTTGGGACAATATTTAAGTGTTAATACCAAGTGTAGACACCACATAAAATACAAAAGATACCAATGAAAGATATGATAGACTATGGAGATGGAAACAAGAAATAGACCAAAAAGGAGGAGGGTCACGCAATAACTTTAAGCTAATAATTGCCCTGCTTGCAACTTTTTCCACAAATATATGTTTGGTGCCAAATTTCAGGCTGGGGCCAAATATATGCAAGAGAGCTTTGCTATGAACCTCAAAGGAAAGTAGCAGGAAGGTAAACAATAGCTAAATTACAGGTGTACCCTGACGTTTCACCCAACCTACACAAATGCACCCACTACTGAATTCTTCTACAGATATATATCCTAGAGATTTTATTTATTTTTTTAATAGTATGCAACCATACAACAGTAATAGAATAATGAAAAGAGATAGTTACCACTTACCTCTTCTAATTTAAATTAAAATATTCATTTTTTAAAAAGTTCACCGTTTACATGATTTGGGAGGATGAAGCAGATAGTAATGAATGTTAGCAGTGGTATATGTGGAGGAAGAGGAGATTATTAAAATCGTATTGAACCAACAAGAAGAAACAGATGATGATAGTAGTGAAATAACAGGAGGGTGAATCATAATTCATAATGGCTAATATGGTGGACCAGACGGTGGTTGTGGTATCAACATCAGTGATGGCAATGGGGGTGAAGGACGTGATGATGAAGTCTTGAAATTGGTATTAAGCTGCTGGCTTATGGTATCGGAAAAATGAATATTGGACGTGTCCACTGTTTCGCTCAAAAAATACCAAAACTAAGAAAAAGATGAGAAAAGGTGGTGAATTTTTAAAATCAAAACGACTACAAGAGATAGAAAACTCAATTCTTCTCTAAACAACATGAATACACAGTTCAATTGTTATAATCACTCGATAAAAATCTTGCTTTTCCTCTGAATCTAGAAACCTGTGATGATGGGTACCTAGCTAGAGCGAACACTTTGGCTCGTTGACGATCCGACAACCATGAAGCAGAGATTGACAAAGAAGATCGCTAAAGACAGAGGAAAGAAGTCTTACTAGGTACAGATTGGGGGTCACTTCTCTTGTTTTATTTTTTGCTTAAGAAAATATAAATTGCAAATTAGACAATATGCGAGAGATTTTTGAAAGTTGCATAATATTTTTAATGAGAATAAATGACAAAAATCCAAGTTAGATCAATGAGAATCAATTTTTAGGAATATCTTTTAATGATAAAAGTTGATATAAATGAGAGAAAATGATGTTTCCATTAAAAGAGAGAGTCTGGGCATTGAATAGTTAGGTTATACAGGTATTTTATTAGTTTAATTGAGAAAAAAGTAATGCATTTAAAATAGTATATTAGGCTTTAAGAATATGGCCAACAGGCCTCAAAGGCTGGGATGGGGACTGGGCTGGGGCCAGGCCTATGCAAGGCCCCGGCCCCAAAATATAACAGGCCCAATATTTCGGCCCTACCCTTACACCCAAAATATGTCGGTAGTTATGTATGTCATGTATGTAGCTAGTGAAAACTTGAGTTATATACTGAGTTAGACTTTTAAAATATTCTTTAAAATGCAGTTTTAATACAACAATACCTATTTCTTTTTTAATCACTTGTGCCCAAGTTAATAGTCGCAAGTGTCGAAGTTATATAGTCTATCTAAAACGGCAAAATTTTCTGACAACGAAGTGTCTGGTTAACACAGATTGTATCTCAGTATATGTATTGATGTACATTGATAAATTAGCTGCCAAATTATGTCATCCTCTGGCACAAGGCTCAATTGAGTGCCACAGTTTTATCTTGTGCTACATAGAAGGGCCAAATAATGGCAGGAAAACATTCCTATCATCGTTGTATGACAATTATGGATGCATCAAAAGAGGAAAATAAAGTGGCATCATGTTTACAAGTCTCGATCATGTCAAGAAGCATTGATGTTATACCCAGTCTATATATAATGTATTTGTTCATCAACCACTCAAAGGAAATTGGCCTCCTACGAACTCGTAAATAAAATCCGTATAAATCTAATCCTTTGTTCATTTTAGGTCAATTAACCTGTGGAAGGGTTGATTCCTTTAATATTCTTATCCTGAGTCGCCAAACCAAACACCATGATGCCCAAACAGTAAGCAAGGAGAAGAAGCCGAAGGAGGTGGAGAAGAAGAAAAAGGAAAAATCACCAAAGTGAAATAAGAGAGAAACAGAAAGGAGGGACAAGGCAACAAACTTCAAGGAAAAAGTTCATTCATTGAAGATCATAGAATATCCTCTCCTATCTATGTGAAGTAACCAGCAAAGGGGCACATTACCTAGTCCTCGAGAAAATACCTCCAGGGTTTAAGTTCCAATTTAGGTTGCTTGAACTAGTGTAACATAATAGCGATAGTTAGAAAATAAAACTTGTAATACCTGTTTAGTGATAAAAATGAATGGCCCCATTTAAATTTATTTAACAGTAGATTCGCTGTATCCTCTTCCCCACTGCCAAGAGAAAGAAAAAAGGAGTCAGGCACTAAAATATAAAATTATCCAAATTCTAAATGATGTTATGTTGCATTACGGAACTTGCTCCTAATAGTCAGACATACATTTGTGATGAAATATATATCTTGGAAGATTACATTTCACTTTACCTAACAATGTAAAAAAGTGAATTATTTAAGTTTAAAACAATAATAAAGAAAAGAGGATCTTGTACTGGAAAACACGCCCAAATACAAAGAGTACTTTAACCTCAGATTGAATGATGATACGAATTGAAAATATATAAAATAAAGATCTATATTGATGGATGTGATCTAATATGCATAAACTATCTAAAATAAAGAAAATAAATTCCTTTAAACATGCATCAAGTGCCCACTAGTTACAACCATTACCATGCACGACTTCTTTCATTAAAAAAAAAAAAAAAAAAAAAAAACATCGCCATGCACAAAAAGAATACTTGTTAAAACTCAATATACCCTTGTTAAGGACACCCAAGATGTTTAGTATTTATATTTTAAGAGTACTAAGATACACACAAGTGCACACACAGATCAAAGGCATATAGAGATCCAAATATTTGAATGTCCCCAGCACAAAATGAAGCAAAATGACAGTGGTAATACAGAAAACAACATGAGTAGTGCTTAGACAAGCTACATTGCATGGAGATAACTCTTACAATGGTTTCAGTTGCACCAGTGCAAACAGAAAAAACCTAAACCTAAGTTTCTCTTTCTTCCCTTTCTCCTGGGATTTCCCTTCTTGTTCAGCTCTTGATTTGAGCTCGTATGGGTTTATATTTTCTACATTTCACCTTGCATTTTCTGAAGGCAAAAATAAATGATCCAAAGCTTCTAGTTGTTGCCCCCACTGAAAACCATTAGTATTTCACATGTTAAGATAACCTAACTAGATCACCATTCTCCTCAATACAATCTGCTAAATCATCCTGTTCATACAAATCTTATATTTCTTTAATCAATAAAAACCACAGTTTTACAGCTAACCAATGTTCTCCTTATTTGATGCTTCTTTAAATGGGAATGCTGTAACACCTGAAGTGAATGTGATTAGTCCAACATGAAATATATGGTAAGAAGATGTATAGCATATAATAATTCCTAAAGAACCCAAAAAGTCATTATAACTTTTTTGAGTGAGGAATCATGTAAGAACTACATAATTAAGCATGCTTAAGTGGGAGAAATACTAGATAGATGACATCAAGGGAAGCTCCTTCTCGAGAAGTTACAAATGGTATCGTAACCTAGTATCAACATGGAGCTAATTGCTATCACCATATAAGATATGATGTAGGCATCTCAAGTCCATAGGAGTCACCTCTCAAGTATACTGTATCGCAAGGTAAAGTGCTAATCGGGTGAGGTCGCTAGATCATAAAGCAGGAGTTTACAACTTGCCAAGTGATTATAATTAGTTCCAAATCAGAAACGCTGATGGTATATAAAGTCCTATGAACCCAAAAAGTTGTTATAGATAGCTCTTTTGCATGAGGAATCCTAGTTAAAGTAATAAGTTAAGCGCGTGTGGGCAGGGTAGTACAGGGATAGGTTCTCTAGGGAAGTTGACGGTGGATATTACAGATGCCTCAAACTTTGTCAAATTACTTTAGATCCATACAAAATTGCAATGTCATCAGAACTGAAATGAAACACTTTGGATTTGAGTTGGCAGCTCATGCAATTTGTTTCACCGAAGAAAAATAATTTTTCCCAAAAAACAAGTCAGAACAAACTAACCAGCTCATCGTATACCAGACAAACCATGCAAACGAAGTTCACGTGAATCACCTCGTCTTAGTAGTAGATGTTGGCTTTGAGAATTTAGCCTTGCCAATATAAAGGAGCCACACCTCGTAAGTAGGATTCTTCAAAGCTATTGTGATAAATAAAAGAATTTATGTATATGCAAATTACTAAAGAATGCTTCCATACATGGTACCTGGTTTGACCAACAAAAACCTCCAATTTGGTGGTTGAACCAAAAAAAAAGAAAACAATTGCCCACCTTTCCAAGTCGATGCCAGTTTGATTCTGGCAACGTTGCTAACTTGAGAAAAGACCAGGTGATATGGTCATCATTATCAGTGGCCACTGAGTTGGAAAATAAGTGATACAGTGAGTTGTAGGAAGCCAGAACAACCAGTTTCAGGCAGATGCTACATCTGCCTATTCAATTTGAGCAATAAAGGAGTTGGAAGAAGCTGGGGATAATACCAATATCGTCCCTACTTTATGCCATTCCTTGAAAATTAAAAACTAAAGAAAAAGGTGGTGAAGAACACAAAAGAATCAAATGATTGTCCAAAATCCCTATTTTGGTGATAGAAAGTATAAAGTAAATCTCAATGATGAAACCAAAGTTCATTTAGTGATAATCAAGCCCACGATAAATTCTACATACAGATTCTCGAACTCTCATTGATGTCTAGCCATCAAAACCAGCAGTTATTAAAATTAAGAGTTGAATTATGCTTCTGAAAAATTAATCAAAGCACATGAGTACCTTGTCAATAATATGACATGCCAAATTGTTAAACATATTGATGAAAGGGATATCGACTAGGATGCATAGGCACAAAAATGGCGACCCTGACATGAAACACCCACACAATGCAAACGCCAAAAAATACATAGGATATTGTGTGACACGGCTAAGTGCGACCGACACAGACGGCTTGATGATAGAAGTATCTGTATTATATAGAGTCCAAAGGTGAAAAATGTAACATGGGCTAATCTTAGGAAGAAGAATACTATACATAGAATAATTATGCCAAGTGAGGACTATCTTCAATGTGTTATCAAAAGGAGTTAGTTTCCAGTGTATCATGCTTTTGCAGTAACCTCTACAAAAGCAGGGATAAA